>OX183135.1:44528549-45128549 GCA_945261195.1 Cryptosula pallasiana
ATAGACAAGTGTGTGGAGGATGTTAAACTTGCCATCAAGTCGCTACAGGAGGCATTACCTGTTTGTATAATGGATGCTTTGAGTACTTCATCCATCACTGAGATAAGGTTAGTGTTGTGGTTTTTTTTGCATTCGGCCTCAATGCCGCGTCTGAAGCATCGGTCAAAGAATCACTTTAAGCATTCTCACTTTTTGTTGTTTCAGTCTTTTGGTCAAAGCTGTTCGTGGAGACGAGTGTTCTGAGTGCACCAAAGCCAAGATCATCAAAGTCATATTGGATAGTGGGTTCATTGCATTCTTAGAAAAATGCTTCCAGTTGATTCACGAGGCTGATGATTGGGAGCTGATTCACATGGACAACTTCTTGAGGTGTTTGGAAGTGCTACGCAATCCTATACTTACAGTCGAGTCAGAAACAGCCCATCAGCTCTTTGACCAATGTTTTGATCTGCTATTTGCAAACCTAAGCCACCCCTCTATCATTGTGGCTGCTGGTGGGTCCCCACTAGCACCCTCTTTTAAACTTGCTAAAACTTTGGTGTTCATGTTACAAAGCTTCACACTTGTGCACAATCTTCCCACAACGAAAATAGATGCAAAACAAAGGGAAAGCTTAATATCACTTCTAACGAAGTATACCGCAGTGTATAAAAGTGGAACACAAGAAATGGAAGCTTGCTATTCAGCTTTGAGTTTCTTGGAAGTTGATGATAGTGAGTTTGCTCAACTGCCACTCAGCTACATGTCTGCCGCAGGCTTATCACGTGGTGATCCAGATCGACATGTGGCAGATATTATGCATGTGGTAAAGAGGCTATCGACAATAAGCATAGAGTCACATTTCACCAAACCTTGGAAATACCAGAGAGAGTTTTTCTTTTTGACTGATTTTTTGATAGAACCAAAATCAGAAGAGCAGGCTGAATCAGGCAAGACTTGGCACAGGTATTATAGTGCTTTGTTGAAGAATGGAAGCTGGTACAAACTGCTCACAGATCTACATGCTGGAGCTTTAAGCAAATTGAATAACGGCAATGAAGAGCAAGCTGCCATTAATTGTGTTCTTGTAAACATCTTAGTGGTCTTCGGTTCAGCAACAAGTGCAACAGATAATTGCAAGGATCCCGGTCTACAACAGCAAACTTTTGACCAACTCTTCGATTACATGTTCAACTACTTAAAAGACCCCGATGCGGTGAAAACGATAAACAAATCAGAAAGCCTCGCTGGGCAGATAGCCGCGTCAATGATAGTAATACTACACAATCTTTCGTACTACCATGAGCCATCTATTCCTGTAATGAGAGATAGAGGAATGATTCCTGTGTTACGACAGATACGCAAAGAGTCTACGCAGTCCGGAGTGATGGTTGACACGTTGCTGATCATAGCCTTTCTAATCAAAGAAGGTGACGACAAGAAAATGTTGACAATAACTGATGAAGAATTGAATTATTTACTGAATGAGTTACGAAAGTCATTATTAGCCGTTGGGTCATCAGTTTACCACCCGGAGGAGTTGTTAAATGGATTGAACAGAATCGCTGTCAGCGACATTAACAAGCTTAAACTCATGGAATGTGGAATCCTCGAGTTACTAGAAAAGTCTTTGAACTCAGAGATGGAGTATTCGGTGGCTCACAAAACTGCTGCCGCAAAAGCTGTTTGGAATTTGGCTTTTAGTGACGACAGCCGCCGTGAGATCAAGAAAAATTTGGTATTGGTTGCCGGTTAGTATGTATATATTTAAAGATTTGGTTTGGGAGTGGTCTGACATTAAAAAGCTAACACCGCCATCACATTCTCTAATGTATTTTGTGTCCTCACCACAAGTTTTAAGTCAATCCCTCCATCACAAGCGATGTGGCAGTTTGTTTTGTACAACAGTGTTTGATAGCTAGCTGGAAAACGTTCTTATTTGTTGGAGTGATTTCGTAATATCCTTGAAACCTGAGTAATCCTAAAATTCCTGTTATTAGCCAATAAACATTTAGCTACTGGGCCATGATTGGTCACACTTCAGAAACGCCTTGTCAACATAGTGTTGTGTCATTAGAAATATTAACTATTCATTACTCATAGATGTGATTGAAGGATTGCAAGTAGTAATTACAGCCGTAACATTTTGATAGAGTTCATCGAACTCAATCTACAATAACAGTTTCATTAGATTATCTGGTTAGGAATACTACTAGTAGTAGCATTATTACACTGCCCTTCGGAAATGTAACCAATCACAGCCCAGTAGCTAAATGCTCATTGGCTAAAAACAGAACTTTTAATAGTACACAGGTTTCATGAACGTCACGATATAATCCCAACACAACAGAATGTTTTTCAGCCAGCTATCTAACACTGGTGTACAAAGCAAGCTTTCACATGGCTTGTGATGGAGAGATTGACTTAAAATTTGTGGAGGGTACACAAAAGACATTGGAGAATCTGATGGTTGTGTTAGCTTTTCGATGTCAGATCACCCCTAAACCAAACCATTTAGGTTATTTAGCATAGGAACCTTGCAAAGATTGGTGGAGGCGTGTTCATGGTAGAAGAGAGATACCATGTAGTTTAATAGCAGAAGCATAAGCTTGCATGGATGGATTCTTAGATATATGGTGTTACACTTACCAACTACAAATCAGATGGCGAGTGAATGCTATACTTGTATATAAACTCATCATGGATTGGTATTGTTTTATGTAATCGCCATGGTTGTAGCGTTGAAGTCGTTGAAAGACTCTCCAGAGAAAGAGCTCAGGAGTGCAGTGTCTGGAGCTCTCTGGCAACTGGAGGGTAAAGAGAAGCATGTACAGGCTATCAAGCGCACTCAAACATCTACAGGTACGGCTCTTGTACCCTGAGTGATATTTTAATTGTATAATAATTGCAATAACACGCAGGTATGGGTTACTTGCGTATAATGGGGATAGCGCCAAGAAGAGTACATACTCCAGGAGGTTCATACTGACAACCATACATTACAGGTGCGAGTGAGAAGCACATAATGCTCAGTTATAATCACCAAGCGAAGGATGAAGTATTTAAAATGAAGGACAGGTTGAAGCAAGAAGGTTACAAAGTGTGGATTGATGAAGAACAGATTACTGCAGGTAAAGTTGCACACAATATATATGGAACAATAGAGAGTTGTGTCTAGGACTATATATTTTGTGTTGTTTTAGGTGGCTCTACGTTAGAGGCCATGAGTAAAGCTATTGAAGAGTCTTGTCTGGTTCTTATATTCTTTAGTGAGCCTTATAAGAATAGCGTCAACTGTAGAGCAGGTGAGATGGTGGGTTGTGTACTCACTGTGTTATATAATACGGTTACTATATCCTATACAGTTGTATAGTATACAATAATGTATACTATGTCTTATTCAGAGGCAGAATATGTATTTGAGAGACGTAAACCATTCCTTCCTGTACAAGTACAAGCTGGGTACACACCTGAAGGATGGCTGGGGATATTATTTGGTTCCAAGTACAGATACACTTTGAGTAAACCAGACAAATATAATTCTGAAGTAGCAGGACTTCTAGCTAAAATTAGAGAGCTTACTACGGGACCGATCCAACATGCTGTAACCAATGACGTGCCAGGTATTATTTATTTATCAAGAATATCTTGTAAGACAGTTACACAGTGCAATGGTGAGACATTGCAGGCAAACATTACCAATAAAATGAAGTGTTCACACCTACAACCTGTCCTTATCTGGTCTATACTTGGTCTATGGATGTAGATTAGCAGAGCTAAGCATAGATTGTTACTACTTGCACACATATTTAGATAGTATCTGTCTCTGTCCTCATTTACCTGCAACATTCATCTATCACAGATGCACCAATCACCTCAACAGCAGACAAGTCTGTTCTCTCAACTATAGCCCGAGGCCCAGCTATGGGTGCTCACCAAAGTTTGGAGTGTGAATCATGGAGCCCCCAACAGATTAGTGAATGGTTTGATAAACATGAGCTAAACGAAATTAAAACCAGGTGAGCGGACTTGGTACATTGAATGCCCAATGCTTCTTGGTTATCATACAATAATCATAGAAAGAGTGGGCAACTCCCAATAACTCTAGTACCCTGATACGTTGGATTTAGTACATAGTATATGGTACATAAATTGGCATTGATGGATGATTGCTGTACGTATCAAGTGAACCAATTGTTTGCTGTCACGTGACCTAAGGCGGGTAGGGAAGTGTAGAGTGTGCGGGTGAGAGCAAGGTCAAGGACAATTAAGAGGTAGATGGTCAATGCGAGTGAAAGCAAAGACTCACCTGGTGTAGTCTAGTTTGCATCAATTGTCGGTCCCTTTCCATGCATTGTTTGTCAGACATGACTAATACTTGTATTCATATTGCTAACATTATAGCTAGTGTTATCTGTGGTTTGTCAATAATTGTGATTTTATAGTTTCCATGTTTGTGTCACCTTGTGTACATGTCACACATGCATATACATGTCACACATGCATATACATGTCACACATGCATATATATGTCAATATATGCATATACATGTCACACAAACATGCATATAAATGTCACATATATGCTTATATATGTCACATATGTATATAGATGTCACACATGCATATACATGTCACACATGCATATATATGGCAATATATGCATATACATGTCACACATGCATATAAATGTCACATATATGCATACATATGTCACATACATGTATTTATATATATATATGTATGTCACACTATTTGTATGTCACAATGCATGGGTGTCATACTGTAATATTTATATTTATGTCATACTACGTGTTTGTCACACTATATGCATGTCACACCGTATATATATATGTCACACCGTATATATATGTCACACTATATATATTTATGTCATACTACTGCATGTTACACTATATATACATGTCACACTGTATATACATGCCACACTATATATATATATATATATATATATATATATATATATATATATATATATATATATATATATGTCACACTATATTCATATCACTTGATATGTTAATGTTTAGTCTGGTAAAGATTACTGGAGAGGTACTTGCTGAGCTGGCGATACTGTCCCGCTATCACAAGGATGCCTTCTACATACTGATGAGTAATAAAACTCCTGGGGTGCACCTCAGTGATATAGTCATGTTTGGGAAGGCTTTACACCAGCTAGCAATGTAGCTATAGTATGGTGGCTCAGAACGTTTTGCCTTTTGTGTTTTAAAACGTCTGAACGCTTTCCAAACCGTTTGAACGAATTTTAAATAGTCTGAACTTTTGGAAAAACTTCTGAACGCTTTGTGAAATCGTTCATGAGCTTTGAAAATCCGAGCCGATTTGGTGGTTCGCTCTATTGATCATAGATCTACTGTCCATTTATGATGGATAATGTTTCTCCTAAACACTGAACAGTTGAATTTTCTTTATATAAATAAATAAATAATGTTTTTTATTTATTAAATATTATTTGCTTTAAATTATTTTAAATAATAAATACAACCTAACTGTAAATGTAAAAATTCATTTTAGAGATTATATTCAACAACATTTTTATACAGTTAATTAACTTGCTCTATGTCTTTGGATCGACGTCTATGTTGATAAAGTTATATAGAGGCTATAAATAAAATGATGACGATCGCTTTTGGTTCGAAAGCCATGTGCCTTGCAAACTTTTGCAACCATTTCAAAATAGTTTAGACTAATTTGAAACAGTTCAGACTATTTCTAAATAATTCATACGGTTTGTAAATAGTTCATTCTCTTTCTAAAGCGTCCATACGGTTTGTAATTTTCTAAATCATCTGGATCATTTCTAAACCGTCTGAATTATTTGCAATACAACTATACGGTTTGCAGATTTTACAATTGTTGGACAGGAAATACAGTTTTATAGCATTAATCCCGCAACTGCTGAGGCCGACAATTAATTTATTATAACCAACAAGCCCGTTTTTAAACATAGTTTCTTGGGCTATTTTACTACAATTACCCAATTATTTTCAATGTAAAAGACGCTTTGCAAACCGTCTGGACTATTTCAAATCCGTTCATACGCTTTGAAAACGAAACCGTCTAACGTTATGAGCCACCATACTATAGGGCTATAAAACTATATAGCTGTAGAGCTATAGATTCTACCTACATATGTGAGTTATATACTGTATATCTACCTACAGTATATAACTCAGCTGCACTCTCTCTTATAAAATCTTCTTATTTTTGCTAGGCATTGGTCTTTTTATTTTATTATTCTTTTTTTGGTCAATTTTCAAAACTTGGTAAAGTGTATGGGTATTTTTATACTTACGTGCATAGACCGCAATTATTGTTCATTCTGACAGTCTGAGTCTAAGTTTTTTGGCTGGTTAAATTTTATAATATTTTATTCTTCTTGCGGGTTTTTCTTTTGTCCAAGGAAGTGCCATTTTGATATTATTGGATCAAAGGCTAGTTTTCTATTCTACGCAATCCAATTTATTTCGCTCCTTTGCTTTTACATATTGTCATCTACACATTAGCATTATCAGATATTACACTTTGAATGCATTCTGTTATCTATCTGTAACTGAAATGCCTGTTTCACCACATTTATGTGGGCACACCTCTAGTCCATGGACAAACTCAACATTTGTGTGTAAACTTGACATTCCGATAGTTGCTAATATGGAATAGATCAAAATTACTTGATTGTAGAGAAATAAAACGACAGTTGCTTACCGGATTACTTTCTTAAAATGTAAAAATATTCATCTGCATTTGATTTTAGCTGATAAAATTGACACAAGTTCTCTATATTTTTAAAAAAGCTAAATTTGTGGTAGTTCGGAGTATCGACGCAAACTTTTAGAATAATGTAGGCGCTTTGAGTGCAAATTGGAACAATTTCAGAGAATACAGGTAAGAGTCTGATAGACTATCTAATGAATTAATATTGTGTCAGTTTTAGGTACGGAAGTTTATGCTGTAAAACTGCATTTCCTGTTTAACAACAGTAAAATTTGGAAAATCTTTGGTTCTTTTGAAAATTACTCTAATGCTCTCACAATGTTTCAAACAGATTGAATAAGTACTAACTAACACAAATCATATGAACTGTTTTCAAGTAATTGAGTTGTTTTATTTATTTTATCTATCATTTGTTAGTAACTCTAACTAACACATTTTTTTAATCAAATCAATTGGCAAAATTTTTTATAACCTCAATGTAAAGCGAAATATTATCACTCAGGCGGAGATGCAAAAAACCATGGATATAAATTTTAAAATTAAATGATATTTTCTGCAGATATGAAGAATTTTGTGTGGCAGTAATAAAAAACAATGAAGAACAGCGTTTTCATTATTTGATAGAAAGTTAACATTTACTAAGAAATCTGTTTGCCGTACACAATCGTGCAAATAAGACTTTCAACCTGGATAACGCATTTGGTAGAGCATTAAAATACTTTGATAATGTTTATTTAGACATTTTTAAAGCGTTGAGGCAATTTGGTGATGCAAAACACAAAACTTTCTCAGCCACCACAAGTACATAAGCCACCTAGTGTTATATGTTTGTCAGATGGTGCATGCACTAGCCAAGGGTGAGTAAGCATGCCCTGGAGCAAGTATTGCAATACCTGCAACCGGTGCTCTCTATGTCGTTAATTCTGGTCTAGGAAGTACTGACAGTTAATGAAAGTATAAAACTCCTCGAATGAACAACAAAATGAATTTTTTTCATGTTGCCGCAATGACATATTGAATTTCTATAATTATCTTCCAGTTTTTGATAATTATTGTTGAAATACTTTTCTATGTTATATAGTTATAGCAGACATTCACTGCAGGTATGTCAGCGTTTATTTGTGTCGGCTCAATTGCGTCTACATTCATTTCAGTGTCCAAGTTATTGTGTGCAAACAAACCATTCTCTACCTACTACATTATGTACCTTGATGTTTCATTTTTTTTGCATTGAAACATCGTCACTTTTTTCAATTCATGTTTATTCATCCGATGGTTATGAATGTTTATAGTTTGTTAGAGTTGTCTTCTCTAGAACAACTTTTTTCTTTCTAGCCAATCACTGTTGACGCGTAGTTCTATCATTTCCATTTTATCCCTCACAACAGGGTAAATAAACAAAAAACGGCACGGGCATTTATTTAGCAGATGATTACCGTAGTGAAAATAATTCGCGAACGCTCTATGTTCCGGTGGCTCTATATTCCGGCGGGCCTATGTTCCGGCGATTTTGGCTCTATGTTCAGGTGAATTAGTTTTCATAGAAGAAGACTACCGTGGAGCGTCTTTTACATTTAAATACAATGAAGTTCAAATGAATTGTATTATTTGATTTGGTACTTGGTTTAAAAAAAAAATTTATGAAAATAGTTTATGATTATGCAACAAGTAATAAGCTAATTTCATTAGCAATAAAAACAATGAAAAAACAAAACTTCATTATAAAATAATTTTAGTAATAGTTTATTGTGAAAGGTAGCGTCCATTTTTAATAGTGCTCAACAGTAGCATTTTTCTATGAAAAATAATTCACCGAAACATAGAGCCAAAATCACCAGAACATAGACCCACCGGAATATAGAGCTAGACCCAAATAATTAATCACTTTCCTTGCTTAGTTGTATAGTAATCTCTGGTCGAGCAACATAAAGCCATGGCACTGCTCTAATTAAACCCAAAAAAACCGCTAGTGATTCAGGTATATATACCCAACATGAACCCTGCAACATTGATTTTAATCAGCATTTGCCCCTAACCTGCCTGACTGACAGTGACTTACTACTTAGAAGCTAATAATTATTATTATAATAATTATAATACTTAGTAATATCAAGTTGTTGTTGTTTGTTTCAATAGCAACAACAATGATCATGATGATGAATGAATATTATCACTGGCAGTGCGATTCTTTATATTGTGAGGGACGCCAGTACTTAGCGCATATTTAACATTATTTACTCCTACTTAGTCTGAGCCATTGACTCAATATCATCTCACCTTTTGTTCTCTTTGTCTACGCAACTGTCTGAGATATTAACTCACTGTCTACGTACGATCTCAATATGTACTCACTTATGTTTGTCTATGCTTGTCCTAGTTCTATTGCTACGGTGTCTATCTAGAGCAGTTCTATGATGTACCCAAATAATAATTATTTACTATTTTCTATTACACTTTTTCCACGAAATAATTATATAAACGCATTTTGGTACTACTGTAAGGGCAAGGCGTGGCTTGCACCAATATTTTTACTAGGTGTGGTTAAGTAACTTGTACCCGCCTTCCCTGTATAAATATCTGTGTTGAGATAATAAAAATCAGAGTTAGCCTGACTCTCAGAAGAATTTCTCTCTCTTGAAGCAAGCACTACTAGGAGCACCTAAACTACCAGCGCTGGACAAGTCGACTGTTAGCAAGCACGACGCTAAGGTGGAAAGTGAGAGCAGTACGCTCCTTCACTGTGTATACCCTTGCCTGAGGCAAGGATTACAACACAAGGCTTAGTGCACTAATAGTTCGGCTCTTACTAAATTCGGATTCGGGGAATCCAAACAGCTAGTCAAACAATAAATTGCAGGAAGTTACTGTCGATCTCGGCTGAGCCCAGATTCGGCTACAAACTTCAGCATAATTCGGATTCGGGGAATCCAACAGGCTAGCAAAACAATAATTGCAGGAAGTCATTGTCGATCTCGGCTGAGCCCAGATTCGGCTACGAACTTCAGCATAATTGTTGTCAGAGCACAGTTCGAAACAAACTATAAACTAGACAAGTAATTCCTGAGGAATTAATGTCAGAGCACAGTTCGAAACAAACTATAAACTAGACAATAATTTACAATTATTGTCGGACCTTGTAGAGGTTCGGACACAGCCAATAATTACAGATAATTATTGCACACACTCCACCACAGAGTCGGCCACACGCAAAACTGCACAAGCCAATGTATGCACTGTGAACAATAATAAGCACATTATTGAGCGCTGATTCAGGGTCGAACAGAGCATATCGGGAGCGTGTACAGGTGGCTACCACCCAGACACGAAATCCTGTACATTGGTGGCAGCAGTGGGATTTGAATACCCACCAAGAGCAACCTCCCGAACCTAGGACCCAAGCTGCAAGATGACTTACAGGCGAAGGGCAGTCAGCTCCGACAGAGAGGGCTCCTCCATGCAGATTATGGGGACACTCACAGACATTCTAGAGAGAATGACCGCGTCAACCGCAAAAAGCAAATTCAAGGCACCCCACTTCGATGGCGAGGGCGACGTACACTACTTCATACAGCGCTTCGAAGAGGTGGCTAGAATGAACCGCTGGACTCCAGAAGAAGCTACAGTCCACCTCCGCCATGCTCTAACAGGAAAAGCGGAACAATGTGGACGCGGCCCCACACCGCCAGCCATAATAGAAGCCTTAAGGGCCAGCTTCGGACTTACCAGGTCGGAGGCCCAAGCCAAGCTAATGGTCTATCGGAAACATCCAAGGGACACGCTACGGGAGCACGCCTCCAGTGTAGAAAGACTAGTGGAAGCGGCCTACGAGGATTTACCGCAAGAGAACCGGACGGAGTTAACCCTCCAAACGTTCCAAAGCACGCTAGGCCACGCATACTTGCAACGACACTTGCTGGCCATCCGGCCCACCCACTTAGAGGAGGCCGTAAGAGCAGGCAATGACTATCTACAAATCCAACACAATCCACTCCCTCAATCTAACGTTCGGACCATTCATGAAGGCCCCGCCGATCACCCTACAGATCTGCCCAATGGCGAGATCACCTGCCAAGAGGTGGAGGACCCTCTGGCCAAGTTATTGAGGACGGTCGAGGCCCTCAGCAAAGAGGTGGCCGACCTGCGACAAAAGCCACAAGGAGGACCCCCCAAGCGCTGCTGGGGCTGCCAGCGCACTGGACACCTCCGAAGCCAATGCAAAACTGCTCCATGGACCGCACGACAGGGAAACGGGCTCGGCCCGCAGTAGTAGGGTCGCCTACTGGCTGCACAAGGGCAACACACCAACACAAGACCCCATATTCCGACTGTCGTAGTCAAAAGACTACACAACAACTAGGGCCACCACAGATCGCCCTAACCAACCGGTTCACCCCCCTGAGCGATGAGGAAGACGATGAGAAGCCACCACCATCGGAAGGCGATGAAGACGAGACACCCCCCTGGAGCCAACCAGAAACCACCACTACTCACGACAGGCCTAGGAGAGAACCAAAGAAACCGGTAAAATTCACTGATTACCAGTGTTACAGAACACAAGAAGCAAGGAAAGAAGATAAAGACAGCGAAAAAATGAAGAAAATCGAAGAAACAGCTCACACACCGTGGCAAAACGAAAGTGAAACTAGAAAAACACTGAAACTACCAAGGAAAGACAACTCCGAAGTGAACATACCACCGGGAAAACCGCGTACTCCAATAGAGGGGAAAACTCCCAATTCCATGTCCGAAAACGCCCCTTCGCTGAGAGACTACACCCACCGGAACACGTGGCCAAACAGAACAATAGAAAAGGCGGTGTTAACAACTAAAGAGGGAATGTCCAACCAGACACGCTGTGTAAATAAAAACAACGAACAGTTCAGGAGCTCAACACACTACAGAACACAGTGCCTGCAGACTATTACCAAACTACTAGCAGAGATGGAAAACGATGGATCAATATCTACAGAGGAGGACCCGACCTTTGCTGCAGCACTACTGGCCGAAACACACACTAGTCGACCAAGGAAACGAAATAATTCGGCACCCACTAAGGTAAATAACATTAAATTAACTGACGATGGCGCCGCAAGATGTCGGATAAGGACACCAGCAGCAACAACACCTCCTCCATCAACATCACACACCAAGGAAACTTGGAAGTCGGACGAAACGTCCCAAGCTATCAAAAGAGCCATTTGCCAAGTACAGGGAGACACCTGGAGTTGCAAGATTTGCAGTTTACAACTAAACAAGAAAAGGATAATGTACCATGTACATCAACACTTTACATACTTCTTCTGTACGTGTGGTAAGAAGAGCAGCTCTCGTGATACCATATTGAAGCATATCAAGAGCCGAGGAGGAGAAGCCGCACATGGAGGTGAATCTCGACCCCTCTACGAGGTAGATGAACACTCGTACCCAGAATTTTGCAGAACTATGGGTTGGAAGAAACCCGAACCATTCGGTGTACCGACACCCATCAAAGAAGCAGAGAAGCTGCCAATCCAAAAAAGATTGGGTGACCGAACTCAAGATACACCCGCCAAAGTAGCTAGGATCGACGTAATCGATCACTACGCAGCACCCAGGATGCCACTAAGCAGCAAGGAAGCCGCCTTCCAACGACACCTTGCTCAGAAAGAGAATCGGCAGCGTACACCCAGTGGAGAAAGAAGGAGGCAGAGAGAGAGAGCCGAGGAAGGAAGGAGAGAGGATAAATATCGACGAATACAACGCCTAGAGGACGAATTATACCAGGCCACCCGTGAGGCATATAAACAGTTACAGAGGGTAGAGGAAATCAAGACAGCTATCCAGAAAGAGCGAGGACTATTCTAACAAACATAATGGGCAAGTGGCCATTTACATCTTTTTACACACTCTTGCGTCCCTTCTTATTTTTATTGACCTTACAGTTGTCAATGGAGGGGAGTGTGTGAGGGACGCCAGTACTTAGCGCATATTTAACATTATTTACTCCTACTTAGTCTGAGCCATTGACTCAATATCATCTCACCTTTTGTTCTCTTTGTCTACGCAACTGTCTGAGATATTAACTCACTGTCTACGTACGATCTCAATATGTACTCACTTATGTTTGTCTATGCTTGTCCTAGTTCTATTGCTACGGTGTCTATCTAGAGCAGTTCTATGATGTACCCAAATAATAATTATTTACTATTTTCTATTACACTTTTTCCACGAAATAATTATATAAACGCATTTTGGTACTACTGTAAGGGCAAGGCGTGGCTTGCACCAATATTTTTACTAGGTGTGGTTAAGTAACTTGTACCCGCCTTCCCTGTATAAATATCTGTGTTGAGATAATAAAAATCAGAGTTAGCCTGACTCTCAGAAGAATTTCTCTCTCTTGAAGCAAGCACTACTAGGAGCACCTAAACTACCAGCGCTGGACAAGTCGACTGTTAGCAAGCACGACGCTAAGGTGGAAAGTGAGAGCAGTACGCTCCTTCACTGTGTATACCCTTGCCTGAGGCAAGGATTACAACACAAGGCTTAGTGCACTAATAGCTCGGCTCTTACTAAATTCGGATTCGGGGAATCCAAACAGCTAGTCAAACAATAAATTGCAGGAAGTTACTGTCGATCTCGGCTGAGCCCAGATTCGGCTACAAACTTCAGCATAATTCGGATTCGGGGAATCCAACAGGCTAGCAAAACAATAATTGCAGGAAGTCATTGTCGATCTCGGCTGAGCCCAGATTCGGCTACGAACTTCAGCATAATTGTTGTCAGAGCACAGTTCGAAACAAACTATAAACTAGACAAGTAATTCCTGAGGAATTAATGTCAGAGCACAGTTCGAAACAAACTATAAACTAGACAATAATTTACAATTATTGTCGGACCTTGTAGAGGTTCGGACACAGCCAATAATTACAGATAATTATTGCACACACTCCACCACAGAGTCGGCCACACGCAAAACTGCACAAGCCAATGTATGCACTGTGAACAATAATAAGCACATTATTGAGCGCTGATTCAGGGTCGAACAGAGCATATCGGGAGCGTGTACAGGTGGCTACCACCCAGACACGAAATCCTGTACAATATGACAAAAAACTTGAAAAGGAATTAATTGGCATTTTTTCTGGCCAATAAACTTGAAGAGCTTACAACAACATTCATTTAATTATTATTATTATTAAAATTATTATGCTGTTGCTTGCTGGTTTACTTAGTGTTATTAATCGTGCTACTCTCAATGCTTCTATTATTATTGTTTATTGAAATACATATATTATATTATTAATTCATATTATTGTAATAATAAATTATAATAAATAATATAAATTATTATTATCAAACAATTATTTTCAAACAACGATTAACCAAAAAATATTAGTAACATAATAAAATTAAATTTGTCTTACAATGTTCCTTATGTTCAAAACCAATTATTTCATATAATAATGATAAAAATCAAGTAATATTTATATGTGTAATTAATTATAACATTTATAGAATATTACCACTTAATACAAATAATCTACAAGACATGCAGTCGTAAGCGCCAGCTACTGCGATTTCCGCCAATGTGCTTGTTTTAATGCTATAGACAAGCATGATTTATTCATTACCATCAGTGTTACTCACAGCAACACACACGTTTTATTGTTACAAGTGCAATTTAGCTGCAGAGTTTTCCATGAATTGGCCAAGCTCTAGCGTACTCACAGAAGAAAAAGCCAGTGCATAGATTGTGATGTCTGTTTTATATCCAAAGAGAATGAAGTTAACACATAAGCAACCAATATATTCTTGCACAATAGTTATGCAGACAGAGCATCCACCAGAGCACAGGCCACAAAGTTGCTCTTATCCAAACATACAGTTGCTTAATCTAGGCGGAGATATCGCTGGCCATCTCTACCAGGGCGAAGTGAAAAACATCCTATATGGCATCCAGCCACACAGCAATGACAGGCTAACTTTGAACCCACTGTCCCCCACCCCCATTTCCATCCAGGCGACGATGAAGTGGATCTTGAGGATACCTGTGACTTATCTTTCTAAATCTTCCCACAACCCCTTCAACTCTCATCAGGGCCACCAATAGCAATCAAAGAGTTGTACTGTGCAGGATTTTTGTAGTGACACCTCCCTCCCTCTGGCACCTCCCTCAGTACCAGACTAGATCGCAGGCAGAAGTTCAGCAGCTTGGGCAAGCACTACTGGTCAGTAGTGCAGGCTGGCATAGCTGGGCTGTGTGCTGGTCTGAGTGCTGGCTAGGTCGGCTGCCTGACTGCAGGACCCTACAAAGTGTAGGCCGAATACTTGTAAGCGCTTGCTAGCTGTATTTTGCAGGCTTGTGATTTTATTGTAAGACTTTGATTGTTACAATGCTTATTGCTTTCTTCATGTAAGCAATAGAGAGAGAGAGTGTGTGTGTGAGAGTAGTGTAGTCTGTATTCTTCGTACTTCTGGCTGTGCTCCTCCAACTACTCTGAGTTGTGAGGCAGCAGCAGCCAGTATTTATATAGAAGGTTACATAATATTCCTTTGTGTAACAGGTAGCCCAATGATACATACAAAAGATAGGTGGGGTAGCATAGGGTATCGTAACTGAGTAAGATAATAGCCTTAGTGACACAACAGGTGGGTAGTGAAAGAAAAGAGCACAATAGGTATATCATGTACGAAGTTTTGTATCGCTCGTATCCATGGTAGTAATTCATATCTTTCAGCGTTCTTCTTGTAGGCTGCAACTTGAAGTTGTCTTTGGCTGATTCGTGATACTAGAGTTACGCAGTGTACAATGTTAATATGGGACTAGCTGAAGCCATTTCCTGTACAGTACTTCTTGTCATTGATCATTACATTGCAAGTTTAGTGCAACTTTTTTATTGTTATTGTTATTATGATAATAACTATGCATGTTAATAGTTACAACTAATTTTTTGTTGATGTAGTTGCAAAAGTAGTTAAACTTTGTTAATATTTTGAATGATTTATTTTTTATTATTCTAGTTGCTGGGATAAAACTGCTAGCAGTGCCATCATAGTGGCAGCAAAAAGTTTTCACCAACTTTATTATTTATTTATTCATTTTAAATTAGGGAATTGGAATGAACGTAGACAGGAATGAACGTCGACAGCAATGAATGCAAACATGGCTGGAAAGAACGTAGACACATCCTGGAATGAACGTCGACCGACCCGGAATGAATGTCGACTATGCAACAAACCAAAGAATTTTGACTTTCATTCCCGGATGTGTCTACGTTCGTTCTTGGCAATATATAAAATGTCATATCGACTTTCATTTCAGGAGTTGTCTACTTTGGGAAAAACAATAATTTATTTCATTCCTGGAACGAATGTCAAAACGAAGCTTTATATGTTGCCAGGAATGAATGTCGACACTTCCTAGAATGAACGTCGAAATTTTCTTCCGTCTAACAAAGTCAACTTTCATTCCAGGTCTGTTGACGTTCTTTCCAGGGTGTGTCTACATTTATTCCAGCTATGTCTGCATTCATTCCCGTCGACGTTCATTCCTGTTTACGTTCGTTCCAAATTCCTTAAATTATTATTGTTTCATTATAAACGAAAATTGTCTTTTTGACTCGTTACTTTCAATCAGTTATTGAATGAACATACTGTGAGGGCCATCAACAACAACACGAACATTTGTTGCCATAGCAACATTCAAGAATATATATATTTTATCACGAACAATCATATAGTATACAAGTACATATAAAATCTATATTATAATTATTATTTTTATATTCTTTATATTTTCCACAAAATTACAAAACTGATTGTGTAACCAACAAGGCGTGGCTTGTGCATCCTTGGTTCTACAATTGTGTAAAATCTTGTGTATCATCGATTATAAATCAAAGTTACCCCAGCTCTCAGAAGAATCTTACACTTCACTGATCAGAGGAACAGACTCAAGCAGCAGAAATAATCACCACAACTTGGTCTCACCCGACTACCAATGAAGGCAGAACTCGTTTCGAAGAAGTGTTTGGTCAACTTGGCTATCAACACAGATGGCCATCGCCGTACGGCGTCGAGTCTCTCGCTCTCACGAGCAAGTCGGCCCTAGTCCGTTCGGGCCTAGTGGTTTCAACTGCACTCGCAAAGTTGAACCTACTGAGTAAATGATGAAAAGTTTATTGCTTCTGATCTATAAAAATTTCACACACAAACCACAAATACAGGAGAAGAGAGCGACTCATTTTATTTTCCAATAAGGCAGATAATAAGTTATTATCTGCTCGAGATTCCTCATTATCGTTCAAGTCTCTAATCAAGTTTGAAAGGAGAAAAGTGCCTAGTTTGTGTAGAACAACTAAATATGTTCTATCTGATGGTAATGCTCGTCTTTCTATAATGCAGCACTTTAGCAAGAAAAGACTAAATGTTGTCTTTTCTTATCTTAAAGTTGGATCCGCTGTTTTAAGCTATTTTTGGTGATTAGTACCAAAATTTAGATGAAGTGTAAATATTTGAGTTCATGTATATGCAAGCTATGTGTGTTAGTGCAATAAACAGGTACCAGCACCAATGTTGCCAAATAGCCACACGGAAACCAGAGTTGTTGACACTAGAGATTGAAATTATGGTAAAAAATTGTGTCACGTTTAGTCTTTGATGTTTTTAGTGTCATTTGTCATACCTCATGTTTTAAGTATTGTAATGTCCTCACCTTATTAAGACTATCACTACAGGTAAGTAGCACAGGAATATCCTAAGCTATCTGCTATCTAGTCACCAGCCAAAGCAATCGTAGACCTCTCCCTTCGCGCTCAGGTGCTAGAATGTTCACAGCTTTCCAAACGTCCTTGACCTAATTTGCATATCTCAAAGACGTCTCAGGTTAGTTGACAAACATATAGACAAATAACGTTACAAGTATTACATCTCTTTACTGCTATTGCTACAATTTTGCACAAAGCTCAGTTTTTTTTCAGTCTTAGGTCACTACTAAATAGAAACTGATGTTTTCTCACTTAAAATGTAGACTAGAGGAAAATTGAATGCGTCACATTCAGAATATGTGTCATAAATTTCATCAGTGTCATGGGCATTATCCCTTGTCTTCTACATCGTTGGCGCTCCAGCTTAGACCCTTTGCTTTACTGCATCATAGCAAAGGGTGTGTTAATCCTGTGGAACTAGAAGGTGTCTGTGCACATATGGTTTTGCCCAACGACAGCTGGTAGCGTTGGGGGGGGGGGGGGGGGCGCAAAGAAAGTATTGTGATTATGTCTATATAGTAGCCACAGCCTGAAGAAATTGTATTTTGTACTCGCTCAAACAAGAGAAAGTCACCCATTCGTCACAATCCTGCCTTTGTGTTCACTTAGCCAAAAGTGCCTAATGAACATCCATGTACGGGTGGGGAAACTACCCCTCTACTAAAGAGATAGTGAAAAGCCACATTCTTTTATTGAGAGATTTTTCAGAAAATAATAGTTTGCAGAAGGAAAACTGTAAAACAAGTATTTATTGTGGGGTATAGCAAGAAAGTTGTGCTGCGAGCTAATACATATTGTATCAAGTATTTTGGTTTGCATGTGAGTGCTTTTTGATCAGTGATATAATGATTCGTGCTGTAGTTCTACAAACTTCCTCTGGGGTTAAACTATGATATATGATAATACGAAATAGTACACTTTATAATTTTGTTGTAGATATTGATTATGAGCCAAAAGACTTCTTCATTGTCAAAATCATCTGATACTTTGCCTCCTATTAACACCAATTCACGTTCCAATGTCACACAAGTAAGCACTTCGCCATCCTTTTACATTCAAGATGCCAAAAATTTTCCCGCCCCACTCTCAACTAGTGTTAAACATCAAAAGAAAAGTTGTGATACAAAAGAGCCAACTAAGTCTCCTCAACCGCCAGTTGTAGCTTCTCCCACTCCGCCACTTCCTCCTCGACCACCAACACATTCAAGAATCCTCAATGAGCCATCTGAACCACCTTTACCTCTGGCACCAAAACCACCCCAAGGAATTCTCAATGAGCCGTCTAAACCACCTTTACCTTTGGCACCAAAACCACCCCAAGGAATTCTCAATGAGCCGTCTGAACCACCTTTACCTTTGGCACCAAAACCATCCCCAGGAATTCTCATTGAGCCGTCTGAACCACCTTTATCTTTGGCACCAAGACCTCTGCCAGGAATTATCAATGAGCCATCTGAACCACCTTTACCTTTGGCACCAAAACCACCCCCAAGAACTCTCAATGAGCCGTCCGAACCACCTTTACCTTTGGCACCAAAACCACCACCAGGAATTATCAATGAGCCATCTGAACCACCTTT
Organism: Cryptosula pallasiana; assembly: GCA_945261195.1. Classification (NCBI taxonomy): domain Eukaryota; kingdom Metazoa; phylum Bryozoa; class Gymnolaemata; order Cheilostomatida; family Cryptosulidae; genus Cryptosula; species Cryptosula pallasiana. The sequence continues at coordinate 44,547,613 of OX183135.1, forward strand.
ACCTTTGGCACCAAAACCACCCCCAAGAACTCTCAATGAGCCGTCCGAACCACCTTTACCTTTGGCACCAAAACCACCACCAGGAATTCTCAATGAGCCATCTGAACCACCTTTACCTTTTCTGCCAGAGCCACCCTTATGTGAAAGAAATTCTAATGATCGTGCATCAGAGGAGAGAAAATCGGTGCATGGACTTCAATTGCCATTAAAACAAAACCATGTAGAAGCCTGGGTGTTAACCGATGATCGCTTTGACTTGTGCATGGAAGATATCCGTTCTGCAATAAAGTCGTTAAAAGAAACATTACCAATATTGAACTCATCCTCTGTTGAGTTACTGACCAGGTTAGTAAGTCATTCGGCTAATCTTATTTGTTTAGTCCCATTGCAAGTGCTCAGCTCCCTGTCTATCGATAATCCATGACCCAATCGCTGTAGTTGAGCGTTTTACTCTTTCAGTTTACTATTTGTGTATTGTAATAAATTTTATGCATGGTTTGTACTTTATTTTAGACTTCTCGCTAAAGCCGTGGTACAACACAACAGGTGTTCTGATTTCAACAAATCTAAAGTTGTCCAACTGTTTTTAGACAGTGGGTGGGTTGCATTCGTTAACAACTGCTTTGAGCTCATACAGAGCTCAGGAGATTGGAAGGCGGTATCTACTGAGAGCTTGTTGCATTGTTTAGATATTCTGCGACACCCTTTGCATACAATGGAGCCAGCATTAACTCACCAGATATTTGACCAATACTTTGATGTAATCTGCACTCACCTAAACCACCCCCTGATGATTGAAGTAGCTCGACAGTCTACAACTGCACCACCATTCGCAGTCGTCATAGCGTTGTTGTGTACCCTACGAGACTTTGTCATGCTGACCGACATTCGTGACTCTAAGATGACCACTGACCAGATATCAAATGTCCATTTGATTTTGAAGAAGTACATAAAAATGTTTAAAGACAATACAAAAGAAATGACAACTTGTTACATGGCATTGCAATTCCTGGTGAAGGACAACTGTCCTCATCCTCCATTGTCTTTGAAGTACATGGGTGACACACAAGCCATACATGATCACCCAGATCAGCATGCAAATGATATTGCTTACGTGGTGAAGAGGTTGTCATCAATAAGTGTAGAGTCACATTTGACCCATCCTTGGAAGTATCGCGAAGAATTTGTTTTTATCACTCGTTTTCTTGATGGAAAACTAGGTGAGACTTTGGCTCAGTCTGAAGAGAAATGGTTGAAATATTACAGAGCAATACTGCAGGATGGAGCCTGGTACAAACTGATCAGTAGTCTGCACAGTGTCGCTTCAAAAAAGTATAAAACAAGAGATGTAAAAGACTCAATTACAAACTGCGCCCTTAGTAACATTGCCAGAGGGCTGTGCTCAGTGGTCAATGCCACAGATCGCTGCAAAGATCCTAGGCTTTTACAGCAAACATTTGACCAACTTTTTGAGTATATGTTCAACTATTTAAACAATCCAGAGGTGGTGAATTTTATCAATGAGCCGTCAACTCCCATTGGATGTATAGCCACATCGATGGTTGTTACATTACATAATCTGTCGTACTATCATGAGCCGTCCATTCCCATAATGAGAGACAGAGGAATGATTACTGTGTCACAACAGATACGCAAGGGATCTTCTAATTTAAGAGCTGCATTAGACTCTCTGCTCACTATTGCTTACTTGGTAACAGAAGGGGAAGAGAAAAGTATGGTGAGATTAACTGACAATGATTTGAGTTATTTACTGAAAGAGTTGGAGCGGTCAATGCTGCCCATAAGCAGATCAGAATACCATCCGGAAGAATTGATTGATGGATTGAACAGAATTGCTGTCAGCGACATTAACAAGCTTAAACTCATGGAATGTGGAATCCTCAAGTTACTAGAAAAGTCCTTGAACTCAGAGACAGAGTATTCGGTAGCTCACAGAACTGCTGCCGCAAAAGCTGTTTGGAATTTGGCTTTTAGTGACGACAGCCGGAGGGAGATCAAAGAGAATGTGGTACTGGTTGCCGGTTAGTATATATTTAAGGCTATTTAGCATAGGAACCTTGCAAAGATTGGTGGAGGCGTGTTCATAATAAAAGAGAGATACCATGTAGTCTAGTAGTAGCTGCATAAGCTTGCATGGATGGATTATTAGATATATGGTGTTACACTTATCAACTACAAATCAGATGGCGAGTGAATGCTATACTTGTATATAAACTCATCATGGATTGGTATTGTTTCATGTAATCGCCATGGTTGTAGCGCTGAAGTCGTTGAAGGATTCTCCAGAGAAAGAGCTCAGGAGCGCAGTGTCTGGAGCTCTCTGGCAACTGGAGGGTAAAGAGAGGCATGTGCAGGCTATCGAGCGCACTCAAACATCTACAGGTACGGCTCTTGTACCCTGAGTGATATTTTAATTGCATAATAATTGCAATAACACGCTGTTATGGGTTACTTGCGTATAATGGGGATAGCGCCAAGAAGAGTACATACTCCAGCAGGTTTATACTGACAACCATACATTACAGGTGCGAGTGAGAAGCACATAATGCTCAGTTATAATCACCAAGCGAAGGATGAAGTATTTAAAATGAAGGACAGGTTGAAGCAAGAAGGTTACAAAGTGTGGATTGATGAAGAACAGATTACTGCAGGTAAAGTTGCACTCAATAAATATGGAACAATAGAGAGTTGTGTCTAGGACTATATATTTTGTGTTGTTTTAGGTGGTTCTACGTTAGAGGCAATGAGTAAAGCTATTGAAGAGTCTTGTCTGGTTCTTATATTCTTTAGTGAGCCTTATAAGAATAGCGTCAACTGTAGAGCAGGTGAGATGGTGGGTTGTGTACTCACTATGTTATATAATACTGTTACTATATCCTATACAGTTATATAGTATACAATAATGTATGCAATGTCTTATTCAGAGGCAGAATATGTATTTGAGAGACGTAAACCATTCCTTCCTGTACAAGTACAAGCTGGGTACACACCTGAAGGATGGCTGGGGATATTGTTTGGTTCCAAGTACAGATACACTTTGAGTAAACCAGACAAATATAATTCTGAAGTAGCAGGACTTCTGGCTAAAATTAGAGAGCTTACTACGGGACCGATCCAACATGCTGTAACCAATGACGTACCAGGTATTACTTATTTATCAAGAATATCTTGTAAGACAGTTACACAGTGCAATGGTGAGACATTGCAGGCAAACATTACCAATAAAATGAAGTGTTCACACCTTCAACCTGTCCTTATCTGGTCTATACTTGGTCTATGGGTGTAGATTAGCAGAGCTAAGCATAGATTGTTACTACTTGCACACATATTTAGATAGTATGTGTCTCTGCCCTCATTTACCTGCAACATTCATCTTTCACAGATGCACCAATCACCTCAACAGCAGACAAGTCTGTTCTCTCAACTATAGCCCAAGGCCCAGCTATGGGTGCTCACCAAAGTTTGGAGTGTGAATCATGGAGCCCCCAACAGATTAGTGAATGGTTTGATAAACATGAGCTAAAGGACGTTGAAACCAGGTGAGCAGACTTTGTACCCTGAAGCACTATGCTGGTTTGTCAATCACGGAAAGAGAGGACGATTCCTACTTACATCAGTACTTTGGTTTTTACACGGCGGTTACGTGCTCTAAGAATAGGTAACTAATATGTTGATGGTTGCTTGCTGTACGCATCAGGTCAGGCAGCTCTCAACGCGCTGTTGAACCGTTCTATTTGGTAATCTTATACCAGCTACCAATCGCTACTGTCTGTTCTTATTGTATTGCTATCTAACGCTAAATCTTTGTAGTTTTGTGGAGTTGTTTTTTCTATCCATGTCAAGGGCAGACAACTTGGAAAATGGAATTGAATGTACCTTTGCAGATGTGCTGTAACGTTATTTGTTAGTAAAACAACTTGTGGGTTTACAGTTTGGGCCACATGGATGGAGAAGTACTAGCTGAGCTGGCAACATTATCTCTCTCGCACAAGGAGACCTTTTATACTCTGATGATGAGTGCCAGAAGTGCTGATGTGCATGTCAGTAAAATACTTAAGCTTGGCAGGCTCTTACACAAACTTGCTTTTAACTAGCTGTTAATGGACTCTGTCCACTGGACACATACACAGCTGTCCTTGCTTGCTGTGATTTTGTCATTATGTGCAACTTTTTTTTATCTCAAATAATTGTCTCAAACTGATTTTGCTACCATATCTGTTATTTACCTTTACTGATATTGTGCAAAGTGATTTTTTGGTTACATTTCACAGAAACCAGATATATTGATTGATATTTTGATGTTCTCTATTTTCTGTCCCATGTTTCGTATAACCAATGCTCATGCTCATCTTTTTATGCTTTCCTATATCTTTTGTATGGACTCATGTCAAAAATATATGTAGTTTGAAGTTCGCAAAATCTTTTAAATCCAAAAGCTCGGGTCAATCATCGTTCTTGCCGTAGACTAAGAAAATATTTTTCATCCATGGTCCTTACTCTTAGTATAATCTGCTGATTTGGGCCTAATGATGGCTTTGGTATAAAACCCACAAAAAAACTGACCAAATACTTGGTGAAATCACTTAAATTACTGCTAGTATTCTACCGTGACATTCTCATATAGCTAAAAAATATACTTGCATTCCTGGAGCCTCCCTCTGAAACTAGCCAGTGTCTTGTGCGTAGACTTCAATAGTAGTATAATATCGGAGTTGTCTTCTACTGCTAGAACCCTTGGCTAGTGTCACCCTTTGAACTGACAAGCTGAGCCACCCAAGCTGTTATTAAACTATCAACAAATATTCCATGTGCTGATTTGAGCTGCTCTTCTACAAAACAGAGTGGCAGCTTGTAAAATGAGGAGTTCTTTTAAAAGTTAGCCTAACGTTGGTAGATGCTCAATTAGTGTTAAAAAACATCGTCAAGTTACAATCACAATTGCAATTACAATCACATTATATGGCTGGGTGCACCACAGCAGAGCTTTTACTTCAGAATCAACACATCACATGATTTCTGTTCGAGTTACTCAATTGGAGCTGCTGACAGATTAGTTAGCTATTCTTTATTAAAATATTAAGTCTGCATCCATATGCTAGAGCCAGATTATTCAGGTATCATTATCATCTTGTTGGAATCGTCTTCTAATGATGAGCTTGACTGTCCAGACAGTATGCATACTATTCAACAAACATCTCTTTTCTAAACTCTCGTTCTCAGTATGTGAGCAAGTAAATGATATAATTTTATCTACTTCTATGGGGTTTCTATGGTCACCAAGGTGTCCGTCTATACTGTCAAGTGGTAGATGATTAGTCACAAACAAATGATGTCCTCCACCAAAATTAAAATTTAAGAACAAGCTATCCTACAAGTTGCCATATAATAATGTCATCGAGTGTCATTGAGTGACATCGAGTGACATCGAGTCTCATCCAGTGTCATCGAGTTTAGGGTTACAAAGTTAAATTTTTTGCTCAATTTTTTTAAAAAAAACTAATTTTATTTCAAGTTGTTTTTACGGTTGTTAGAGAGAGAGCAACTCCCAGTATTTAATAGTTCTACAAGTACCGTGGGTTGAGATTAAGATAAGAAACAAATTACTACGAGGCCATTTTACTGGAAAAGGGAATTGTTATCCTCCAGAATGAAAAATCTACAAGGTCTGCATATATGAAAGCTATGAAAATATATAAAGTAAAAAACTCACAACTTTGTATGACACGCACAGACGCGCTCATACGTACTCCCAAGTAATGTCCAGAATAAATTTCCTCACTAATACTCCCGATTTGCCTTACCGATTGAGGATTTCCTTGCATCCGTTTCCTGTGTGACGTAATGAAATAATCGGTAGCATTTTATTTGAGGCTATCGGTAGGTTTTGCTCGTGGTCAAAAATTGGTAGCTATTTTACGATTGGACCAATCAAATCACCGTTTGCGGTTTTAATGTTTCCAACAAAACTGTTTCTCAAGTGCAATTATTTTGAGATGAAGAGTCGTTTTTAGCATCCCGTCTTTGTTGTTTTAAATCGCTTTATGGCTAACTATGGAAAAAATGTAGCGAGTTTCACCGGTATTGCGTGAGAATGGCAATTGGAGAAAAAAATAGGGGAAACTCCTTGACGTCATCTCCAATCGGTAAGGACAAATCGGTAGGTAATTGGTAGATGTACATGTAGCATTAGTTACGCAGAAGCACCTGGGATACTTTTAATTGATAGTCTGAGAAAAGAGCACCATTGCTTGCTATGCTGCTTTTTCTAACCAAATTTTTGCCCTACTTCTTTGCGAACCTTTGTGGTCCATAGACAAAATAATATAATACATTTCATCCATGTTGAATGAAGACATATCTATATATCTCAGAATCATATAATAAATGAGGCCAAATATATAATTTATTTCATCCTTCTACTCACTAGTGATTGATGGGAGTCGGAGAGCCACGGGGAGCCACCCTGGATAATTTCATCCAAGCTTAGAACCAAAGTTGCGTCCCTTGCTTTTACTGAAGCCTGAACCAAGGACAAACAATAAAGTTATCTTCCCTCCTAGGGGAAATAAGTCTATAGAACAAGATAACTTTTAATTTGTATGTATACCACTGTGACCTAAAAAACGCTTTATGATCCTACTGGCTAACATCCTTTTTGTGGTGGCTCTGATTAGTCAATGTTAATCTATCCAGTCTTCTCATAGGAATTTACGCACTTGTGATTTGTGCGGCTTTGGCACTAAAATAAACGTGTTCCCCTAACAACGGTAAACTAAACGCTGAATACCTTAGCTGAATACTTGCAAACTGAAATGGTAGCAAAGGAACAACTGTCAATCAATCATCAGTATCGACAATGACAATCATTGACATATAATATTATAGATAGTTCGATGATGGCAATCATCATCATAGGCACTCGACGTTTTTATCAAATCTTTGGTGAATAATTAAATCATCATCATCCATTGATGATGATGATGATGATGATGATGATGATGATGATGATGATGATGATGATGATGATGATGATGATGATGATGATTGATGATTATTATTTATTAATTATTATAATTTTTTATTATTATTAGATTATTATTATCTTATTATTATTATAATAGTTATTATTATTAGTTAATTATATTATTATAATAAATAATAAATATTATTTGTTGTTGTTGTTTATTTATTTATCGATTATTATTATTCATTTTCATTTGTAATTTATTTATGATTCTTCTATCATCTCTTCAGTTCTATCTATCTGGGGAAATCATCGACGATCATCATTAATTCAAACATTTAACATACTGCTCACATTCATTCAGCCTGGAACCATCAACCGTTGCGAGATTCTGAACGGGTTTACTCAATCCCAAATATCAAAACCAGCAAGAATCCTCGAGTCAATTACTACTGATATTTCAGCTCCAATGTCTAGCACAAACTCTACTTCTTTCCCATTTACTTTGACAAAGCGTTTGAGACTGCATTCTCAGCTACGAACAACACTGTTTACAAAACTCACTTTACACGGCGAACCTTTTCTATCACTACTCTACTGAAACCACTATGCTCTCTATCATGCCTGCTTTTAATAGTTCAGTCCTGTGAAGTGTGACCACGTTAAATCACATAAGACACATCTAACATCAGGACAGTTACAAACTTGATGCTCAAACTTTCCACATTGAAAGTAATCATCTCACTTCCCTGGAGAGGTAAACCGCCTAAACCTCCTACTCCTACTAGGTGAACCCTGCAGTGAACAAAAATAATACTTGCTATCTAGTCTTACAGCTCATGGATTGCTACTTCTATAAAAGCTAGATTGGTACCTAATGTGAGAGTACAGATCATCATATCTACCACCATACTTCCTATTATTACCATATCTATCTTCTGGATTCATGTGCCTATAACCACTCTTGTATGTCTATCTGTATTCCCATCACTAAAATTACTGCTATCCCTTGAGTGGTATGACTACCTTCTACTACCCGTATTCCTCCTATATGATCTACCAGTGTTGAAAGAAATTGAAGAATTCACCTGATCGGCGTTTGCACTGGCATCTTTCTGATCAGCAAGGCAACCAGTTCTAGCAGCACTCAAAGTATCCTCTGAAACAGCCAGCTGTCTAGCTTTTTATTTGGCTGTCAACATGTGTCAAGTTAATTCAGTTTCTTGCATCAGAAATTTTCGAACAAAAGGATCTCTAAGACCGGTAATAGCATGTATTGTAGTGAAGCTCGTGTCTCAACTCCTCATGATTATTGCCAAAATCCATCTGTTTACTTAATTTCTCTACCCTACAATAATCTATGGCACCCTCTCCACAAGTCTGTGAGACAAATGCGAATCTCATGGCCTTAACATAAATACTTTCCTTACTGCCATAACGACGTTGTAATAGTTGTAATGCTTTTTCACATGCATCAGCGACCTTATTCTTAATGTTAAAATCGATTAATTTCAAGGACTTCACCCCATCATCTTCCCAACAACTTGATGAAGCTAAAAGCTTGGCTCTGCCTCTAAATCTATCAACCATCATCTTATCTCCACTAACAGTTATCTCCTCTTTCCCCTTATTCATGGCAGTTGTCTCAGCTGCCAGCTTGAAATGACCTAACCAGGTGCGCAATGATTTGGGCCCATTCCCTCTATCCCTGTTAAATTTTGTGAAAATGGCAGGTTCATCCCCTTCATGATAAAACCTGAACACTAAAAGCAAAATTATCTCCTCACAGTAGCAATAAACAAAAACCAGATAATTAGACAGCCATAATTGCCTCAAACACTGCCAACGTTTCTTGACTACAGTTGGTTTTTATTATCACAAAAGTAGCCACGCCGGTAACACTATTATAATCTTGTCTGAGCACAACACAGAGAACTATCACATCTCTATATACATGGCTAGCACCCACTATAGCACTGATTGACTATTACTATCACAATAATAGCCACACAAACAACACCACTAATTTAATTTCACACCACCAATACACCACTATTAACACCACTGTACTAAATATTATTAATCACCACTGCACTAGCACGGAGCTATTACAGCCCGACCCTCAATCACAGAGCTATCACAGCTCAAGCACAGCACCACACACCCACAAGAACCATCACAACCCTGCATACCACACACCCACTAGGACTGTATAGCCCTGCACCTGACACACTCAGGAGCGCTATCACAGCCCTGTTCACAATAATGCACCGCTCTTTCATTGCCCATTTGGCACAAAAACTCTCATTACATTCTCCTTTACCCAGGAGAAGTATTAGAATAACAAATGGAAACAAACAGGTCCATATTCCGACTGCACGATGTTGGATAATGGGTTTACAAAAAATAAATACACATTCACTTACTACTAAATTAAATCACAAACTGCCGCATCGGGCTCATTGGTGTATCACGTAACTTGCCCTACTTCTTTGTTGTCGGCAATAACAAGTGAACCAATGGGACCAAAATGACAGTAAACTAGTGTGACCATGAACTCTGTGGCATACTGATATCAACATCAAACATCTACCATCATGATAAATGGCTACCGCAGCATAATAATGAGTAATAAGAAAAGTCTGGCTTTTTCGCGTCTTCATGACAACAAATTCAGCCCAAATTTATCGATTGCATCACATACATTCTCTTACCTGCTTTTTAAATTCCAAATAAATCTTGCTGCCTTGGTCTAAACTCACTCAGTCTTATCGATATGCTTTGTAAGATATGTGCCCCACCCATGCGTCACCGCCATATTCTAGGCCTCCAATAGTCTTTACTTTAGTTGGAGCATTGGAAAGACTGTGTTAGTGATCCTAGGATGAAATAGTCTTTTGAAACTATGGTGTCAACGTCGTTGTTTCAATCCAGGAAGGTAAAAATTTCAACAAATGGATACTAAAATCTTAAAGTGGTGTATATTTTAATAAATAAACACTACTAGTAATAAAAACAACTCAAGTGACAGCAGCAACTGGCACTGCTGTTACTACAATAATTTATAATACTGTGACGGACGGCGGCCATATTTAACCAGTATGACACTCTATGCATGCACTCAATGACTATTCACTCTATGCATACTATACATTTATTTTACTCATTCACCTTGCATGCAATCTTATATGTAACACATGTGGATGCACCCAGCCGTAGCTGTGAAGCCAGCCTATTTTATGTACACTCAATTTCTATTTGTCTAGCCTTTCTTAACAGGCGTGTCTTATAATATTCTTTTGTCACGTCTTGTTTACCAAATTATCGTTATGTAATCTTTTATATAAATAGCCGTGTTAAGGCAGCAATAAATCAGAGTCAGCTTGCCCCACTCTCAGAAGTTTCTTTGTTCTTTAGCAATAATAACTTCACAGCGCTAGTACATGCTCGTACACCGAATGCTCTATTACTCGAGTAGTAATATATAAGCAGATCAGCCTGAACCTCTGCTGGCCGAACCTAGCTCTGACTAGTTCGCCTTCAAAGTTCGGTCACTGACTTGCACTCAGCAGAACAGTTCGAACCTCTGCTGGCCGAACCTAGCTTGCCTAGTTCGCCTTCAAAGTTCGACCTCTGCCTTGCACATTGAAACAAGCTAACGCAGCCGGCAGTTAGACTAGTAAAATAGGAATGGTTACACACCATTCCCAAGGATACTAGTCGACCTGTGGGAGGGCTGTATTGCTCAGCGATAGACATAGTTGCCAACTCAGTTCGGGAAGTTGTGCAGGTAGGCCGAGCTACCAACTCACACAGTGAAATCCTGCACATTGGTGGCAGCAGTGGGATTGGAGACACCCACAAGCAGAACCCAACTGAGCGATGGCACAGAGAAGGAGAGCGCTCAGCATCGACCGAGATGAGCCATCCGGCATGCAGATGATGAACACCCTCACTCACATCTTGGACAGGATGACCATGACCTCAACCAGAAGCAAGTTCAAGGTGCCGCAGTTCGACGGCACAGGAGAAGTAGACTACTTCTTGCAGCGGTTCGAGGAAGTGGCCAACGCCAACCAGTGGCAACCAGATGACCGAGTGATACACTTAAGGCAAGCCTTGACAGGCAAGGCCGAACAGTGTGGAAGAGGAGAGACGACGGAGGAGGTGACCATGAAGCTGAGAGCTATTTTTGGACTCACACGTTCCGAAGCACAGGCGAAACTACTGAGCTACCGACGAACAACCAGAGACAGCCTGCGAGATCATGCAACCACCGTGGAACGCCTCATCAAGGCTGCCCACAACAACCTCCCCAGACAGAACCAAGAGGAACTGGTGCTCCAGACGTTCCACAGCACGCTGGGACACACTTACCTACAGCGACATCTGCTGGCTGTTCGCCCCCAGAGCTTGGAGGAAGCGATACAAGCAGGCAACGAGTTTCTGCAGGTGCCACACCAGCCGCTAGGAGGACCACATGTTCGGGCAGTGGAGACCGACCCCTACGACTTGGCTCCGACCCCACCAGGAGAGACTGCGCGTTCACAAGAGGTGCAAGACCCTCTTACGCAGCTCCTCTGCACGGTGGAAGGACTAAGTAAGGAGATAGCGGACCTCAAAGCCGAACAGAAGGAAGACACTCCCAAGAGATGCTGGGGTTGCCAGCAGGTTGGACACCATCGGAAGGCATGCAAAACTGCTCCATGGCCCAGCCGCCAGGGAAACGATTACCGCCCGCAGCAGTAGGGAGACCTGCTGGCTGCGCATGGGCACCTCAAAGGAAGGCGCAGGCACCTCCGAGGAACCAGGATCGAGCGCGACGGGTAACTCCTACTTTGGACCTCCTGACCAGTCCTCCGATCGCTTTACACAACCGATTCTCCAGTCTGTCGACACTCGACAGCCCTGTCACACTGGAATCGGAGAGCGAGGAGACTTTCAAGCAGCAGGAATCAACCAGGCCCAAAAAGAAGGACAAACAGACCCAGACGCCACCACCCAAGGAGGAACGGTTCACACCCAAGCCTGTAAACCTTCAGTCAAACCAAGTGGAGCGACCTTACAGCTCCAGCTACTACCTGCCAGGACGGATAGAGGGAGAAGCAGTCACGCACCTCATCGACACGGGATGCAACACTAACCTGTTGGCAAAACGCGTCTTTGACCGACTACCCTCTCACCTACAGCAGGCTCTACAGCCGTACGACTCGCACGGTCTCATGGCAGATGGAATGAGGCTACCCTTTTACGGATTGCTAACCCTGAAAGGACGAATACGGCATGTCAAGTTCACCGAGACCTTCGTGGTGAGTCAAATTAACGAGGATGTCATTCTCGGGATGCCATTTCTGACGAGCCAGGAATGCCAGCTAGGGTTCGACCGACCTGTATTGATGATACAGGGGAGAGAGCTGGCCTGCACAGATCGGCATGGAAGGAGCCTTGTCTCCAAAGTACAAGTTCGGCAAGACACCAGTCTGCCCCCACAGACGGAGGTCACCATACCCTGCCACCTGAGTGCCAGGGAAACCTGTCCTCAGGGAGTGATAGAGAGCCTGCAGGGTGGGTTACCGATCGCCACGAGTGTCAACAGGCCGGACGCAAGAGGAAGAGTGTTGGTACGATGCTTAAACCCAACACAGGACACGCTGAGGCTGTCGGCAGGAGAAGTGATTGGCACCTTCACCGGAGTAGATGAAGGTGGAATCCAGATGCTGAACGAGCCCAGGAAGACAGACGAGCGAGCAGCGGCAGGAGGAAGAGTACCCCCCCACCTGCAAGAACTCTTTGACAAGGCCAAGAGAGGGTGTCAGACACCCCAGCAGGAAAGACAGCTCAAAGGGTTACTGCTCCAGTACCAGACGGTGTTCAGCAGCCACAACGGAGACCTGGGCCGAACCACTCTGGCCGAACACTCCATTCCCACCATAGAAGGAGCTCGACCAATCAGGTGCCCCCCCCCCCCCCATCGGCTGGGACCCGAAAAGGAAGCAGAGGCGGAAAGGCAAATCAAGGACCTTCTGGAGAAAGACTTGATAGAGCCAGCAGATGGAGCGTGGAGTTCCCCCGTTGTCTTGGTCAGGAAGAAGGATGACTCGTGGCGGTTCTGTGTCGATTACAGGCGACTGAACGACATTACTAAGCAAGACGCTTACCCTATTCCCCGCATAGACGAGTCTCTGGACGCCTTGGCCGGCAGCAAGTACTTCACAACGCTGGATCTGACCAGCGGGTACTGGCAGGTGCCTCTGGACGCAGACGCTCGGGACAAGTCGGCCTTCACTACACGCAGTGGACTGTGGAAGTGGAAGGTGCTCCCCTTTGGATTGACGTCGGCCCCCGCCACCTTCCAAAGGCTGATGGAGAAAATGTTGAAGGGCCTACACTGAAAGACACTGCTGCTGTACCTCGATGATGTCATCATCATCGCCCCGGACTTCGAGACACACCTGCAAAGGCTCGGAGAAGTATTGGGACGCCTACAGCAAGCCAACCTGAAAGTGAAACCCTCCAAGTGTGAGTTGCTTCAGAAGGAAGTGAAGTATCTGGGCCACGTGGTGAGCGCCCAAGGAGTAGCCACCGACCCAAGCAAGGTCGAAGCAGTAAGGAAGTGGGAAGCACCTAGAGAGGTGAAGGAACTGCAGGCATTCCTCGGGACGGCCGGATACTATAGACAGTATCTTCCAGACTATGCGACAATAGCCAAGCCGTTGACGGTACTCACCGGGAAGGAGATACCCTGGAAATGGGGAGGAGAGGAACAGGCAGCGTTCGACCAGCTCAAGGCACGACTAACGCAGGCTCCTGTGCTAGGATACCCCGACCCCAGTCTACCCTACACTCTCGACACGGACGCCAGTGCAGTAGGAGTCGGCGCGGTGTTATCGCAGGTCCAGGAAGGAAAGGAGAGAGTGATAGCCTATTTCAGCAAGACCCTAGCGCCTGCTGAAAGAAATTACTGCGTCACTCGGAAAGAACTGTTGGCAGTGATCAGAGCGGTCAAGCACTTCCGCCCCTACCTATACGGACGGGAGTTTAAGCTCAGGACCGACCACGCCTCCCTACGCTGGCTGTGTCGACGGAAGGAGCCGTCGAATCAGATCGCCCGTTGGCTGGAAACGCTAGCTGAGTTTCGTTATAAACTGGAACACAGAGCAGGAGTACGCCACGGGAACGCTGATGGGCTCAGTCGCCAAGGTGTGTGCACGGACTGTCGGCAATGCAGTTCCATTGAACGGAGAGACGGAGGACCCTCACACGCAGAGCTCGCTCAGGAAGTCCAGTCGGCCCCGCCGAAGAAGGAGAGAGTCAACATTGCGGTGACCAACCCAATGCAGACCACCAGGGACTTAGCTAAAGAGCAGCAAGAAGGAGGAGGACCAGTTGCTCGGATCTACGCCGAAGTGAAGCGGCCTGGGAGCATATCCGAGAGAGAGCTGGCAGAAGGAGAGCTGGAGTTGAGGACTCTGTACGAGAGACGAGAGGCCATGAGTATTCGGCCAGATGGCATACTCACCATCAAGCTCGCTCACCCCACCAAGCCAAAGCAGTGCGTGATCTGCCCCCCCAGCAGGAGAACACAGGTTGTCTGGGATACACACAAGATGGCTCACACAGGGATACACCGAACCAGACAACGAATCCTCTTGGATTGGTACTGGCCGGGTATCTCTCCGTTGGTGAGGAGACTCATCAAAGACTGTGAGGTGTGTCAGGTGGCAAAGAATGGTAGAAGGACAGAGAACCCCGGGAGACAGCGGATGTACGCAGGACGCCCGTTTCAGAAGTTGGCGGTCGACCTGGTCGGCCCTTTGCCACTGACGAAGAGGAAGAACCGCTGGGCCCTGGTCTTGACCGACCACTTCACCCGTTGGCAGGATGCCATCGCTCTGCCAGACGCCACGGCCCCTACAGTTGCCACAGCACTTGACGAGAGGGTATTCGCGTACTGGGGACTGCCCGAACAGCTGCACTCAGATCAGAGTGCGCAGTTTGAGTCAGTGCTCTTGGAGGAACTGTGTAGTCTCTGGGGAGTAAAGAAGACTCGCACCACGCCATACCATCCGCAAGGAAACGGAGTCGTGGAGAGACAGAATCGCACCCTGGGAGACGCCCTTCGCACACTAATTCTAACGAAGGGACAGGACGAGTGGGACAGCCTACTCCCCCAGATCATGCGAGTATGCCGAGGCACCCCCCACTCTGCCACAGGAGAGACAGCCAATATGATGATGATGGGACGAGAAGTACGCCTTCCCGACCAGCTGACAGGGACACCCCCATCGCTGGCCCCCCAGAACATCACCGAGTACACGGCCGAAATACAAGAGAACCTACAGAAGGCGCACAACTACCTCAGAGAACGCCAGCAAGAAATAAGGAGCCAGGAGAGCGAGGAACCCCCCGTGTTCCAGAAAGGAGAATTAGTCGTGCTGGAAAACAAGCGCAGAGTCAAGGAAAGCAACCCCAAGCTCCAGCCACGATTCGTCGGACCATACCAAGTCGCCGAGGTATTTCCGAATCATACGTATAAGCTAGAGAGGAATGGACAATGGTCAATCCAGAACGGCCAACGACTACGGTCCTACCGCACCTGTGAGGAACCTGTAGGGCGGGCACCCACGTGTCGGGAGCCAGCTCTGATGCCAAACATGAAAGGAGCCAGGAGAGGTCGACCACCCAAGAAGAAGCACTTCCCAGCAGGGCCAGACGAAGCAGTCGCCCCATTGCCAATGCCACTACACTGGATAGAGCGGCCACCCGCCCATGAAGAGCGTGCGCCAACCCCTCTACCCACGTATGAAGAACGTGCGCCGACACCACCACCCACCAATGAAGAGGAACCCCCAGCGGTAGTCACCGAAGAGAGAAGGGTGCCAGAGAGCACCGACACCATAGAGGAAGAAACGTTGCCAGTAGAAGAGGAGCAACAGCCAGCGGAAGAGAGAAGGAACGAGACGCCTCCCCCCGAGGTCACCAGAAGGTCAACAGTGACCCCTGACCTGGATGTCAACGAGTGGCCACCACTCAACCCCACAGGAACGACAGCCTCCCCATTAAACCGGCCTACAAGGGAAAGGAATCGACCGAAGAGATTCGATGACTACCAGTGTTATCAGGCAGGAGGTCATCCCAGCCCGAAAACACCAACTGGCCAAACCCAGGGAGGAGAGAGAGGCGAGACACCAGGAGACACCAACCCAACCATCAAGACTGCAAAAAATTGCGAGGAAAACGGTTGGGTACTGGTAGAGAGAAAGAAAAAATGGAGGAGTTACGATCCGAAACAACAAAAGAGTGCAGACGAAAAAATCAACAAAATACATGGGGAGATAAACCCCACTGACGCTTTACCCAGCAACCCCGCCATACCACGTCACGGAGTGCCAACAGCAGAAGCTGCGCAGGAGGAAACAACCCCCAAGGAAACCGTCGATGAGAACTCCAAAGTAACCGCGGAGTTACGTCACCCAGAACTCGTCACGTGGGGGGCGGCACTGAGAGAGCACGTGGGAGAGAGAGCCAATAAAGTTGAGGACAGGACCCGCCATCATTCATTACTCAACCAGCCGCAGGAAGAGCAACACACAACAAACAACGAACAGCTGGAATTATTATTCAAAAGGATGGCAATGCTAGCCGAACAGTACAACCAGTTCGACGTTGTATCCACCACGGAGGATGAGCTACCAGAGGGTTCGATGCAAACGCTGACACAGGCACTCGAGGACACCATTAGACTAAACCAAGTCGACATCACAGACGAACCGACCGAGCCAATAACCGCCAAGTCAAGAGAAATCTGGGTCAGCGGTGCAACACACTGGAAGATCAAAGCAGCAATAGAAGAGAGAGATGAAGGAATATGGCGATGCAAAGAGTGCGGATATGAGGAGGACAGGAAGAAGGTAGTGGCCCACGTTCGGCAACACTACACATTCTTTTTCTGCCTGTGTGGCCAGAAGGACTCATGCATAGACACCATCCGCCAACATGTCCACGCCCAAGACAGAGCAGTCGAACATGGAGGAAAAAATAGGCCCATATACGAAGTCGACGCAACCAGATACGAGGAATTCTGCAGCACCATGGAATGGTCGACACCCCCACCGTTCGGCATACCGACCCCCCAAGTAGAGATAAAACAGAGACGTCTAACACCACCTAGACGAAGACAAGCTACCCCCACAAGAAGGAGAAGCGAATGGAGGAGGACTAGCCAAGGGAGGACGATGAAGATACGAGAGAGCAGGAAACAGAGAGATCGAGCTAGACAGCTAGAGGAATACCGGAAGGAGTTCCACCGCAGGACGTACGACGCCCTCAAGCTATTAAGACGAGCGGAGGCTATAAAAGAGAAAATGAGAAGAGAACACCCCTAAGGTAACACACCAACACCGCCGACCTTGTTTTATTGGCCACCATCGCCAATGGGGCGGAGTGTGTGACGGACGGCGGCCATATTTAACCAGTATGACACTCTATGCATGCACTCAATGACTATTCACTCTATGCATACTATACATTTATTTTACTCATTCACCTTGCATGCAATCTTATATGTAACACATGTGGATGCACCCAGCCGTAGCTGTGAAGCCAGCCTATTTTATGTACACTCAATTTCTATTTGTCTAGCCTTTCTTAACAGGCGTGTCTTATAATATTCTTTTGTCACGTCTTGTTTACCAAATTATCGTTATGTAATCTTTTATATAAATAGCCGTGTTAAGGCAGCAATAAATCAGAGTCAGCTTGCCCCACTCTCAGAAGTTTCTTTGTTCTTTAGCAATAATAACTTCACAGCGCTAGTACATGCTCGTACACCGAATGCTCTATTACTCGAGTAGTAATATATAAGCAGATCAGCCTGAACCTCTGCTGGCCGAACCTAGCTCTGACTAGTTCGCCTTCAAAGTTCGGTCACTGACTTGCACTCAGCAGAACAGTTCGAACCTCTGCTGGCCGAACCTAGCTTGCCTAGTTCGCCTTCAAAGTTCGACCTCTGCCTTGCACATTGAAACAAGCTAACGCAGCCGGCAGTTAGACTAGTAAAATAGGAATGGTTACACACCATTCCCAAGGATACTAGTCGACCTGTGGGAGGGCTGTATTGCTCAGCGATAGACATAGTTGCCAACTCAGTTCGGGAAGTTGTGCAGGTAGGCCGAGCTACCAACTCACACAGTGAAATCCTGCACAATACCATAACCTGAAAATAATAATAACCTTGTAGACTAAGATAGCCGCAAGTTTTTACCTAGTTTAATTTGTTTATTAAATAATATTAGTGAGCTACTTGGCACAGGATTAAAAATATTCAGAAATAGTCTGCTTAGTTTCTTACAGCATAAACAAAAATCACCTCCTTAACGGATGAATATTGGAATGAGAGTGTGCATAAAACTGAATGTTGACAGGAATGAATGTTGCAGGCTGTGAGCGAATGAAGACTAAGCGAGCAAGGAGAGTGTTTCCACGCTCATTCTGGGAAGTGTCAACAATCATTCTTGCCAGCAAATAAATGAAACCTTCAATATCCATTCCAGGAATGTAAACATTTCCTGTTCAGGAATCGGAACCAAAATAGACAGAAATAAATGTCAACTGGAATGAATGCAGACATGGCTGGAATGAACATAGACACCTCCTGAAATGAACATTGACAGACATGGAATAAATGTCAACTGCATTATAAAGCAGAAAATTTTGACGTTTGCTCTCGGAAGTGTCGACATTCATTTCCGGTGACATGTCGACATAAAACATTTCAACATTCATTTTAGCAGCTGTTTAGTTTGATGAAAACGGGAACATTTCCTTATTCTTGGAGCAAACTCCAAAACTGTAGTTTTTACATCGCCAGAATTGAATTTAGACACTTCTGGGAATGAATGTGCTGGTTTTCTTCTCTTCAACATAGTCAACATTCATTACAGGTCTGTCAATGTTCATTCTAGGACGTGTTTATTTCCATTTGAGCTCTTTCAGCATTCATTCCGCTTGATGCTCCTTCCTGTCTATGTCTATTCCAATATTCTCCTGTTCTCATAAAAAAGGCCACTCCTGGAACAAACATGGAAATGATATATATAGTAGAATCAGAGGCTAAAGCTCCAAACGATTTACCTAGATATTGCACAATGTATGTTTGTTAGCAAACTGACAAAAATACAATTCAATTTAATGTAAAACGTTTGTCAGACTGCACAACGTCTTGCCCTTGTGCAACAATATATAACAACATATGAAATACACATACTAACGAATCATCTAATTGTTGTTACATATGTTGTGTGGTACACAAATAAGAATGCCAATGAAATGTTACCAGAAATAGTCCCTAGATTTTTCTGCAATCTGAAGGGGTGTGACTTGATTGCTCCAAGTGCACATGTGAAGGGCTGGGTTTTCAGTCGCTAGTAAATAAAATAAGTCCATTCGAGTTCTTACTAACCGAGCAAAATGTTAAACTTCTTTTGGTTGGTCACAAAAATCCTTCAAGAAACTTTTAAATTGTAATAATTTTTATCAGTTGTTTGCCCTTTGTTTGTGATTTCATAATAATGTTCAATGATTTATGATCATCAAAATATTTTTTCCTTTGAACAAGTGAAATTTTATTCTGTTGAACAGGTTGGTGATGGTGGGTAAAAGAAATAAGCTGCCCATTATACCTCGAACATATGACTCGCTTCCACCCATTCATTCAGGCGATGGTTCTAACATGACACAGTTGAAGCCCTCTCCACCAGAGTATGTACAGGAGAATGCATTGTCTACAGTCAACAGCTCTTCCAAAGTTCTCACACAGAACAAGACCTCACAAGATTTACCACTAACTCCTCATCCTCCAGTAGTGACACAATCTACCACGTCTACTGTAGATAGTATGTCTGATCCTGCAAGAGCTGCTCCTCCACCTCCTCCTCCATCTGATCCACCAGGAGCTGCTCCACCAGGAGCTGCTCCACCAGGAGCTGGTCCACCACTTCCTCCTCCTCTCCCTCCATCTGGTCCACCAGGAGCTGCTCCACCACCACCTCCTCCTCTCCCTCCATCTGGTCCACCAGGAGCTGCTCCACCACCACCTCCACCTTTTCCACCAGGAAAGGCTATTGTCTCGGAGCAGTCAGCGATGCAACATCTTTTGCCTCCAAGCAGTGTTGAGGGGTTGGTGCCAAAGCCACCAGATATCCCAAAATCTCTTTCCAGCCGTTCAACAACAGACAAGCAAAAACATGCATTACCACCAGTTTCTCTGAGATTATCAAAAGCATATATTGCAAATTGGACCTTGGAAGATGTTGACATGGAACGCTGTGTTGAGGATGTTACGTTTGCCATCAAGCTACTACAAAAACACCTGCCAGATATCATCATGGATTCACTAGAATTTACCTCATTATTTTCGTAAGTAATCCCTTCATAACATATAATGACCACTAATGTCATATAGTGACCTTTAATGTCATACAATGACCTCTAGTGACGTATATCTAGTGTCATATAGTGGCCTTAAATGACATATAGTGGCCTTAAATGACATATAGTAACCTGTAGTGTCATACAGTGACCTTTAGTGACATACAGTGACCTTTAGTGACATATAGTGACCTCTGGTGACGTTATATTGTTTAATAATAAATGCTGCAGGCTCCTGCGTAAGGCGACCAGCAAACATAACGAATGCTCCCTGCAGAACAAAACGAGAATGGTACAGTTAATCCTTGACCAAGGATGGGTCTCCTTCTTAAAAGAATACCTCACAAATATGTTCGCCATTGATCAGTGGGAATACAAGTATGTTTCAGTGGCTTCAGAAAACCTGGTCAAAGGAATACAAACTTTATGCCAACCTATATTTTCTCTCCAGCCAGAAATAGCCTGTCAAATATTTGATCAATTCTTTGATGTAGTTTATACTAATATTGACCACCCCATTTCTATCAATCTTGCTCGTGGACTGCATCTGTCAGCTGGTTCAATGGTTGTCCGATCACTGTTAGACATCAACCTACACTTCACAATGAGCCCTCAAATACTAAACACCAAAATGACTGTGGAGCAGAAAAAACAAGTGCAGTCGTTGCTCACCAATTACACACATCATTTGAGAGAAGGATCAGAGGCCATGGTAACTTGTCTGAAGACCTTAAACTACCTGGACGAAGAAGAAAGTCCATTTGCCTCGCTGCCACTAAAGTACTTGGCAGCGCCAGAAGCCTTCCATAACAGCCCCGACAAGTTAGAAGAAGACATTGTGTACGTTGTAAAAAGGCTTGCATCAGTTTCTGTAGAGTCTATCCTGACCAAACCGTGGAAGTATGAGTGGGATTTCAGGTAAAGCTCAGTTTTACTCTGGCGATTGCGGCCCTAATTGACACTATGGGATGTCAAACACTTTGCAATAGCACTGTTTGTGTCAGCCAGACTGTTTGATACTTGTAGGTTTCTGTTGAATGCAACAAAAGAACAAAAGCAGCCGTCCGATCAGTCCAAGGAGAATTGGACGAGATATTATCGAGCCTTGTTGAAAGATGGTATTTGGCACAAGTTTCTCATCGGGGTGCATACAGCTGCTCTCATAAAAGTGAAAAGTGTTGGCGAAAAAACATCAACTATGACTTGTGCTCTGTTCAACATCATGTATGGATTTGCAATCATAAGAAATGGTACAGACATCTGCAAAGACTCCCAGTTGCTACAGCAAACGTTTGACGAGACTTTTGCGCACATGCTAGAGAATTTACGATACAATGCCAGTAAGCGTTCTTCGATGAAAAATGGAGATAGTGTGATAGGACTGATTGGAGCGTCGATGGTCACATGTCTACACAACCTCTCCTATTACCATGAGCCGTGTGTGCCTGTAATGAGAGGTGAAGGAATGATAACAGTAGCGCGGCAGCTGCGTAACTATATCGATGATTCCAGCATTACCACCGACTGCTTGCTCATCATAGCCTTTCTCATGAATGAAAGTGATGATAAAAAATGGTTGAGAATGACTGACGAGGAGTTGTCCTATCTTTTGGATGAGTTGAAGAAGTCAATGCTGGCTGCCGGAGCATCAAATTACCACCCAGAGGAGCTGATTGACGGCTTGAGCAGAATTGCTGTCAGTGACATCAACAAGTTAAAGCTCATAGAGTCAGGAATCCTCAAGTTGCTGGCAAAGTCGCTGAGCCCAGTCAAGTTGTACACAGAGGCTCATAGAGTTGCTGCTGTCAAAGCTCTCTGGAATCTGGCATTTAATGAATTTGCCAGAAAAGAAATAAAAGAAAGGAAGGCCTTGATGGCAGGTACGTAAGTACTCACTGTAATTGAGTCAGCAGCAAACTTGAGTCAGTACTAAATCATTGGGTGTTGCTGCTCCATCTATGTACCTGTATATGTACCTGTATATGTACCTGTATATGTACCTGTATATGTACCTGTATAATATATATCTAACAGTAACAAAAATATGATGGCCTCGTTGTCTTTTGTGAACCTTGCCTTATTGATATACATTCTTCAGATTTGCTATCCTACCGAATATATATGTGCTTGGAGAAGATATCGGTTTTAGCTACCCCATTTAACTATATATAGAATTTGTGGTTTCTGTTACGTGGTTATTCCTAGGGTCTTAGCTATTTACTGTAACAACCAAAATATTACCCAAAAAATGGTCTGCGGATTCCAAATATGTCATTGTTTTGTTTATAAGCGTACATTTTCGGAAAAAGAGGCTGAAAATTGTATGATATTTTATATAGTGTACTAGTTAAGTATACAGCGCATGATGCTTTTATTTTTACTTTAAAAAATGGTTAATCTTGATAGATTTTATGTATGGGCATTATTGTTTATTGGCCAGCTCAAGGAGGTCAGGTGGAGAGAACACTGAGTTTGCAAAAGACCAACGAGGCCATTAACGAGTACGCGAGGGAGGTCACATGGTACCACATGACCGGATTATCAGAGATTACTTGTGTCGTCTCAGGCAAAAGCTCTCGTGTACATAAGATTTTGGTTTAAAATATTGACGTACTTCTGTCTTTCATTCATGGAGCCGCTCTCTTATGGTGGAGGCAATTTTATTGCCACAAGCATAGAAAATTTGTCTCAATTTAATTTTTTTTACCGAGAATGCTCCCACTCAATAATACCAGGGTTACATCTGCATTTTATAATCGATAATATAACGATAATCATACTTGTTGTTGTCATAATTGTTTCATGATTATTTGGCTTTATTTATTACAATATAATCATTATAATTATCTATATACATAACAATAATTATGAGTGAAAAATGCAGTCGCTGTGAAAACGGAAAAGGTTTTCAGTCACAGAATTGGCTCGCTTGGCGAGATTTTTGCAAACTACTTTTTGCACTTTTACCTCAACGTGGATTGGTCACTTGGCGCGTAACTAACGTTCCCGTACTCGTGAGGCAGGGTTTTTGCAAACTTGGTAATATAACCACCAATACACTATTTCTTCTTGAACGTATTGACAACTCATACTAGCCGTTCTTTATTGTACGAATGAATAAAGTCAGGAGTGATCCATGACGTCCCTCAATGATAATGGTGTCAACACTATGAACAGTCTATAATTGGGTTTCTAAACGAATTAAAAAATGTACCTGATTGGAATTATGATAACTGTTCCCATAATCCAAACAATCGCCTCACACCCAGCCATGGGAACATAGTGACATCTAACATTACAATAAATACAGAAAATTATGATAATAAATTTATGTTTTAGATAGTAAATGATGAGTGAGTCATTGAAGTATTAAATGTTATTACTAATATATATATTCAATTTAAATACAATATTAGTAACGATGATTTTGCTTGAATATATATTTTATATTATTAAATAATTCTGGGCCAACCAACTTCATTATCTATTGTCTGCTTGTCATATCAGTCCAATGCTGTAAAATTCAGTGGCTGTTATCATTGTAGCTAAAGTCTTTAAGTTAAATAAAAAAAGTTCACATGCAGCATGAAGCAAAAATTTAGTTTCTGTAAAGCGATCTTGAATGTCTCATGAAAACTTACAAAATCCTAACTTTAGAATATTAGTTTTTTTTAACAAGAAACATTTGGCACATGGGTATCGCATACACACTATGCATATTATGCATGAACCAACGCATACACACTATGCATATCATGCATGAACGGTGAATTTTGGTTTATTTTTAAATTATAAATCATTGTTCTCAATTACAGCGCTCAAGTCCCTCAAAGACTCACCAAATAAGAAACTACAAGCAGCGGTGGCTGGAGCCCTCTGGCAGCTGGAGGGTAAAGAGAAGCATGTAGTGGATATTGAGAGCTCTGGCACTGGTACGTGTGCAGATTGCAATTGGTAACATCCACGGTGCTTCAAACGCCAACTGTGTAATGGGGTCTCGGCAGAGTAGTTTCGTTTTAGAGATTCAACCGGAAGTAGTCCAGTCGCTAATATAGCCTATCATTAGAAACCACTACTTGCTGGACTATAATTCTGATTTGTGACATTTTAAACAGCTGATATGACAAAAAATATGTTGTTGAGAAAAGTCAAGGGATCAATATAGCTTTTGCAAGATTTAAAAAAATTTTGGTTTCTTCACTTGAAAAAAGTTAATTAAATATTACACTCATGGGTAGAGCCATAGTTTCAACGCAAACGCCGACATAAACTAATGACGGTGTACCCTTGGTAAATTACTGTGGCTTACTTTGACAGTGGCGATGTACTGTTATGATTTAGTTTAATAGCGCATCGTCATTATTTAACACCCCAGACCCATCTACTAAATGGGAAAAAGGTTTGATTACCTTGTCAGAAGGAGTTGGCTTTTGTTTTAATGGTATCAGTCGTGGGAAGCGGGCTTCCGGTATCTCCATTACTATTACAAGCGCCATTTATAAAATTGCTAGTACCCGTTATTTATCACTTGAGTGAAATTATTTTGACACATCTCTGACACTTGAGTGCATTAGTTTGACACACCCCTGACACTTGAGTGCATTAGTTTGACACATCCTTGACACTTGAGTGCATTAGTTTGACACATCCTTGACACTTGAGTGCATTAGTTTGACACATCCCTGACACTTCATTGCATTAGTTTGACACATCCTTGACACTTTAGTGACATTGAAGACATTTATATTGACAACCATACATTACAGATGTGAGCGAGAAGCACATAATGCTCAGTTATAATCACCAAGCGAAGGACGAAGTATTTAAAATGAAGGACAGGTTGAAGCAAGAAGGTTACAAAGTGTGGATTGATGAAGAACAGATTACTGCAGGTAAAGTTGCACACAATTAATATGGAACAATAGAGAGTTGTGTCTAGGACTGTATATTTTGTGTTGTTTTAGGTGGCTCTACGTTAGAGGCCATGAGTAAAGCTATTGAAGAGTCTTGTCTGGTTCTTATATTCTTTAGTGAGCCTTATAAGAATAGCGTCAACTGTAGAGCAGGTGAGATGGTGGGTTGTGTACTCACTGTGTTATATAATACGGTTACTATTTCCTATACAGTTGTATAGTATAAGTAGTATAATATGGGAGTTTAAGGACAAGATGGTTATCCTGGGCAAAGTGTTATTTTAGCGGCACCAGGTGTCCGGTAGAACCCATAGAGTACTTTTTTGTGTGCACCAGTTTGTTTTGTAGTATAGTTTTTTATGTTTGCATCATTTTCATAGTGTTTGAACTTGGTTGTAATTTTTGATCAACTAAGTATTTATTGTGCAGGGTTTGTTTTATGTTGGGGTTTGGATCATGATTTAAATTGTGGGGTTGAGTGCGTAAAAATGGTATGCGGATTTGTTTATACCTAGGTTTGTATCGTGTTTGATTGTTGGATTAACATTGCATAGTTATTGGTATAGTTTTATTACATAAGTTGTATGGATAATGGTAGTAGTATTTATTGTATAAAACATCCAATCGAACAAAGTATGTCAGAAAAATACTTAGTGTAGATTGTTATAGTATGGCTTTTTATCTTGCAGACTTTCGCATCTTTTGAGGATTTGATGTTTTCCGAGTTCACTTTTTTATACGAGTGTTGTTGATAGGAACAAGAAAATTTAACAGATTTTGTTTTTGCTGTAATAGTAATCGAGCTGAGGCTTGTTGAATCTCTGTTGAGATATCATTCTTTAAGAGCTTTAGTGTTAGAAGAGTTTCATATCGAAAACTCTTTAGCTGTTGTGACCAGCTTTTGTTGATGCTACGAACACTACTTGTGGGAATCTGTAATGCGTCTTCAATTTTTTTCATTTATGAGGTTTGTGGAAGTACCAAGTCTTCTTCAGATAAAGGTTTGCG
Organism: Cryptosula pallasiana; assembly: GCA_945261195.1. Taxonomy (NCBI): domain Eukaryota; kingdom Metazoa; phylum Bryozoa; class Gymnolaemata; order Cheilostomatida; family Cryptosulidae; genus Cryptosula; species Cryptosula pallasiana. Next base: position 44,573,947 of record OX183135.1, read on the forward strand.
ATTGTTTTCTACTGTCTTGTCATCGTCTGTTGTCATTTTTATGAGTAGTTCTAAAAAAACAAAAAATTTGTCCATGACTAATGATATACAGCGTAAAGTTTTAGTGTGAGATATGACTAATCTTTTGTCAGCAAATATTATCAGAAATTTGAAAGAGGGAATGGAATAGGAATAATAATGATAAGTAAATATAATAAATTATAGGCTTGGAAAATTTAAAAATGAGAAAAGAAACCCTCAGTCTAAAAATGATGAGTTGTGCACTAACTGTACATTATTTTGAATGCCAAATAATTCCAACTTTTACTGCTTGGTGGGCAATAAATGTGATAATATATGAAGGATGACAGACCAGAGCCATCTGTGACACTAGTAACTAATAATAAATATTAAATAATAATGAATAAAACAATTTATTTCATTATTATTATTTGCGTTATTTAATACATCTTAGTGTTATTACCATTTATTATTATTTTTAATATAATGACTACAAACTCAATATTATGATTTTATTGGATATAGGAATCAATCACACAGCATAATGTTGCCATTTATGCAATTTAATGCGTGTTTTATTATCATTTTATTAGACAGTTATTTTATTAGTTACTGTTTTTTCTCATTTTGTAGTTGGCATGGCAGTATACAGCGCTCAAATATAATAAACTAAATATAAATGAAATATTTTACATTGTTATGCTGTTAGTTTTTCTTCTGTTTGTTAACGCAAAATATTCATAATTGATTGGATTAATACTTGATACATTTTCTGCTAGTTGCAAAACTTTCAAATTACCAAAAAGTTGACAATAATATGTGTGTAGTTACTCAGTCTGATGCATTCTTTAAAAGGACCTGTCTCTATTCATTTGCTGTACTAATAGAGCAAAGTTAGTTTTAGTAATTATAGTTTTAATTATAACCATTGTTATACTCAATTGCAGTCCATAATATATTTATTAATAATTAAAAAGCAATATTGTGATTGAAAAAAATATTAAATTGATAGATAGATTCATTTGGTAGCATAATAATGAGATATGTAAATTAATTCAAGCAGCTATTCAATAAATAAACAGTATTTTGATAATTCAATAATAATTAAACTAATTATTATATCATAATTATAATCTCTTCTAGTCTTCTGACCGCTTGTTTTTATATATCTTTTTACATGTTTAGCATTATTACCTGTTAGTCTCTTTTGGTCCAACTGAAATTTTTTGTCATACATTTAGGTTTTATAGAGGGTGTATTGCTGCACTTTTTTTCTCTAAGATCGGGCAGGTAGACAGTAATAGAAGCCTTAGTCAAAGCAAAGAATTACCTGAACTTATGAGCATTAGGGTTAGTTAGCACAACACGTGTAGGTTACTGAAAACTTCAAATATGTCATGCGCTGTTCATTGAGTATACAAAAACATAACGTTTTAATTAGGTTTACTAATAAAATAATTGGTGAGCTAGATTTATGTTTACCCAATCTTCAGCAAAACAATACCAAAATTAAAACGATTAGACTACAAGCATGGTTATAATTGCATGTGGTACACATATGTAGTGCACACAGTCTTTGCCTTACCCGTGTTGGATTAGCCCTAACTATATTAGGGGCTACTAGAAATAAAATGACACTTGAATTGTGACCTCAGATATAGCCACCCCACTGTGACCACTACCTGTGTATAAAAATTGATTTTCTACTCCACTGTGGAAATCCCTAGGGAGAGCCCTGATAATATAATAAGAATTTTGCGCAAATAGTTTTTTTTTTGCTTGAAAATCCCTTTGTAGTGTTTGGAGTTGTGTTCTTATGTTTTATTTAGAAGCCATGCATAAGCAGACATGCATGAGTGAACATGCATACGTGACTTGCTGGGTAATAGTTAGCAGAAGAGTCAGTTGGGCTTATGCTTTTACAGAGTGCACTCTGATAATCATTGTAATGTTTTTACTGTTTTGAGTTTTGTAGTTATATTATTTTATTTCACTGGAATGTTTGTTAACTACATTCAAATACATGTTTATATATATCTGAGAGAATACTACACCCTTTATAAGATATAAGAATTTTGGTCTAATAAAAACTATTTTCTTTGAGCGAAAATCCCTTTATAATATTCCAGAATTTCGCGCAAATAATTTTTTTTTCTTTGTGCAAAATTCTAGGGAGAGCCCTGATAATATATAAGAACTTCACGGAAATAAAAAAAGATTTTTTGCGTGAAAATCCCTTTATAAGATATAAGAATTTTGTGCAAATAAAAAAGATTTTTTCTTGGCGTGAACATTTCTTTATAAAAATTAAGAATTTCGCACAATTAAAAAAATTTTTGGTTGCGCGAAAATCCCTTTATAATATTTAAGAGTTTCGTGCAAATAAAACTTATTTCTTTGCATGGAATTCTTGAATATTATAAAGGGATTTCTGCGCGATTAAAATAATTTTTTCCATTTCTTATATATTATCAAGCCTTTTTTGCGTGAGACTTTTCATTGGTTTTCAGCTCACGTCAATCGGTGCAACTTTAGCTATTTAAGAGCCGCTGTTTTCACAAAGAAAGCATCCACTCCAATAACGGTGGCTGAAGGAACATTTACTACAACTACTGGGAGGATTCTTTGCGATAAGGTAAGAAATAATAAATTATCACTTTTTAACACTAGTTAAAGAACTTAACTAGTTGCACTGTGCAGAGGTTTTCCTCTTATCTTGAGGTGGAGGTGTACTCCTAGTATAGAATTATCTCTCCTAGATAATTTTATGCTCATAGAGCCTAACCTGTTTGCTCTCAAGGTCACAGTCTTTGGCGTTGATGAAATTGTCTTTTTTGTCAGAGAGCTAACAACTGGGTTCTAATTATTTATTATTATTTGTACTAACGGTAGTATAAGCGTTATGGAGAAGATGTCCTCAAAGACTCTTCTAATCGGTTAGTTTTTTCAAAACTGCAATCTGAGAGGCCATAATTAGGTTCTAATCATTTATTATCAACTGTATGTAGGTAGTAGCGCTACAGAACTATCCTCCAAAACTTGATTGATTTGTTGTTCTTTCAACTTTGGCTTTGATAAAATTGTGATTTTATCCAAGAAGATATAATTAGATTCTAATTATTTATTATTATTAATTGAATGTGTGTAGGTAGTAGCGATATGGTATTTTAATTGTAACAAGTATGTGTCAACTACTTATGATTAAACAAAAGAAGACTGTATAGGACTTTATTGTTACTAGGTAGCCAGACACCTGTACAGTTCCCATTGTCAGGTCGAACCACTAGATATCACAATGTGCAAGTCTTTTGTAATTAATTATGTGTGCAATAATTGTCTACTAACGAACCCGGCTCTTACAGACAGTGCCGTGGGGGCGGCTGACTGTACCGACTGCTCAGTGAAGATCGAGAGGCTATTATTGTCGACGGCGGCGGCCGTGAGCGTTAAAGGTCGAATCACCAAGCACTCTTTCGACTAGGCTCTGTTATTCACTGTAGGTCGGGCGAGCTGTAGTTGCAATAGTTATTACTGTTTCCTGAGTGTATTCCTCTTGATAGCAATTGTACTTCTGAGAGTTAGGTTAACTCTGATTTATTATTGATGTTACATGAGATTAAATACAACAGTAGGACAAAGGATGCTCACAAGCCACGCCTTGTGCTTACATAATAGAAAATACTTATATTAAGTATTTTCGAGGAAAAATAGTATAGAACGTAAATAATAAATATAAAATAATAATAAATTGATACATATGTAAAATTGTGGGTTATATGAGTGTTCGTAGTATATGTTTAAATGTTGTTATGGTAATGATCGTCCATGTTGTTGTTGGCGTCCCTCACAGTACTAGTAACTTTTTGTTTTTTTTTAGAACAGACATTAAGATAAATAAAGCTCAACTGATGTTTGATGCGCTAGAGACCCAGGAATTCCTTTCTCAACTCACACCTCCTACACCTCCAATACTCTGATAAATCTGGACAGGATCAAAATGAAGTGATTGCAGATGATTAGAGGAACAACATCTACAAATCGATATGAATATGGACATCGTCATAATTGGACATGGATATGAACATGTACATAAATGATCATGAGCATGTACATAATTGGATATGAATATGGGCATGGATATGACCATGTACATGGAATTGTCCATTCCCATGTACATGTTTGTGCTCATATCCATCTCCATGCTCATATCTATTCCTTATCATGTACAGTTTAAACATGCATGTACAATATACAGTCTGTGCCAACATGTAGCTTAAATTTTATTTCTTATGTAATAAAACTATACCAATAACTATGCAATGTTAATCCAACAATTAAATACGATACAAGCCTAGGTATAAACAAATCTGCATACAATTTTTATACATTCAAACCCACAATCTAAATCAAGGTACAAACCCCAATATAAAACCAACCCTGCACAATAAATATTTTGTTAATCATACAATTACAATCAAACTTAAACACAATAAAAATGATGCAAACATATCAAACCATATTACAATACAAATTTGAAGTCAACACCTGGTGCACACAAAAAGGTACTCTTTGGGTTCTACAGGACACCTGGTGCTACTGAGAAAAAACTTTGCCCAAGATAACCATCTTGTCCTTAAACCCCACATGCAGATCTGCTCATATTATACTACTAGTAGACAATGTATACTATGTCTTATTCAGAGGCAGAATATGTATTTGAGAGACGTAAACCATTCCTTCCTGTACAAGTACAAGCTGGGTACACACCTGAAGGATGGCTGGGGATATTATTTGGTTCCAAGTACAGATACACTTTGAGTAAACCAACCAAATATAATTCTGAAGTAGCCGGACTTCTGGGTAAAATTAGAGAGCTTACTATGGGACCAATCCAACATACTGTAACCAATGACGCACCAGGTATGCTCATCGTGTCTATATAAGGAAACTCAGTTATAGTAAAAAGTAATTTATATTTATAATATGATAGCTCAGTGCATTTGGTGTTGGAATTTTAAAGCTTTCCAAACCAACTCCATGCTTTGTCAAACAGCGTATAGACTTCAAAAACTCAATACTATTTGCTGGACTACTTACATTTCTTTTTGTCAAACATTTACCATAAAAGACCATGATCAAATAAATCCAAAAAAATCTATACCATTATTGATATTGCAAATAATTAAACAATTTCCAAAATCATTAACCAACTTTTACGATGATTTTCAAGAGGATGCATTCAATTGAGTTATTTATTTTGTCTAAAGATCACCACTTCTGAGATAATTGTTTTATATTTCAAGATTGTTTAAAAAATAGAGCAGACTATTTTAGCATTGCAAAACATGCGCTGTTCAAACTGTCCATGATTAATATATCATTAAAACCACTTGGTCCGTGTTATGATGCAGTTCATCAGGCTATTTACTATATCTTCCCAATGTGTTTCAAACGTATCAAAAATTAAAGACTATCTTTAAAACAATCAGACATTTATTTAAAGTGAAATCTTTTACGTTGTTGACCACAATATATAACACGTAGTTCAATGCAGACATTCATGTAATATTCAATATTTAATCCGCTCATGTCCACCTCATAATAAACAATGGAATATACAGTATTCTGTTACTGAATGTGAACAGCCATTGTAATACACATACCGTATCCTATAATGTATTCTGTTCTATTTCATGTTCCAGCTGATGCCCAGAGAAAAACTGTCAGCATTCAAAAACACATCACATGTGAGTCTTGGAATACTCAGCAGATTCAAAAGTGGCTCAAGGATAATGAGCTCTCTTCATACAGCACTGGGTAAGTTTGCACGAGTTGGGGCTTCTCCATTCCATGCGCAGTTTGTGCGGGTGGGGCTCCTCCACCACATGCACAGTTTGTGCGGGTGGGGCTTCTCCACCCCATGCACAGTTTGTGCGGGTGGGGCTTCTCCACCCCATGCACAGTTTGTGCGGGTGGGGCTCCTCCACCACATGCACAGTTTGTGCGGGTGGGGCTCCTCCACCCCATGCACAGTTTGTGCGTGTGGGGCTTCTCCACCACATGCACAGTTTGTGCGGGTGGGGCTTCTCCACCCCATGCAGTTTGTGCAAGTGGGGCTCCTCCACCACATGCACAGTTTGTGTGGGTGGGGCTCCTCCACCACATGCACAGTTTGTGCGGGTGGGGCTTCTCCACCCCATGCACAGTTTGTGCGGGTGGGGCTTCTCCACCCCATGCACAGTTTGTGCGGGTGGGGGCTCCACCACATGCACAGTGTTGTTTCAAGTGCTAATCAGTGACATACATTCGCTGTCTACCAACAAACAGCATTGATAATGATGACTCGGGTTGTGCAATGTAAGGTATAACATAGTCTGAGTAATCTGTAATACCTGCCTATCAGGTGCCTACATTTGCTAGTTGTTGTACATCGTAGGTTTGCACAAATGGATGGTGGTACACTGAAGGAGCTGGTTATGTTGTACAGTGAGCACAAGGATGCCTTCTACACATTACTGAGCAGTAAGACCCCAGGGATGAGCCTCTGCGATACACTCAGGTTGGGTACAGCCGTGCAGAAGTTGGCCATGGAGTAGGTACCCAATGTGAGCTCTGCAGGCCGCTCTGAGGGTTTATTATGGAAAGGCAAAAAACTGGTTGGCGTTAGATCTTTGAATGTTACACCGGGAGACTGTTTGAGCTGTGCCTCAAGGGCAACCCTAAAGACGGGTCTCATAGGCTTGGAGCAAATGTGAGCAGCACCCTATACCCATGCGTTATGTGAGCAGCACCCTATATTCATGCCATATGTGAGCAGCACCCTATACCCATGCCTTATGTGAGCAGCACCCTATACCCATGCCCGCCGTTAAACCGGCTACTCTTCCGACTGACCAACAATTTTTTTTATTTTTACTAAGCTCATTGCTCAATATTTAGATTTTGCATTGTGAAGCCTGGGGCATTTTTTTAACTTATTGCATGTGTATTTTTTGTTTTTAAATTTTTATACTTTTCTCTAGTTTTGCTAGTTTACAAGCAAACTATCCACTCATTAACCTATTCATGTAGTCTATCTACCAGCCTATCGTAAAAAATTCACTACTAATAGTTGACATGAGACTGAGCCTCACATTTGTAAGTCAGCAAGTTTGCCGATTTCTGTAGTATTTTTTGTGCATCTCTTTGCTCAGTGGCCATGATTGAACACTCCACATTCAGTCTTAAATGATATTTCATGTATAGCTTTTATTATAGTAAACTAACTATGCATATGCAACATTTTCTTTCAACCTGGAGTTACTGGGTCAGTTGTTACAAATCTTCAGCAATAAAATCTGGCTAAAACTTTATTGCAGTTCATGAGGATGTGGCACCTGGCACACCCCCATTCAACTCATAATGAAACAGGTAGAACTCAACTGGTGCTGCACATATCTGAGTAATAAAATACACGTACATTGCTTTGCTATGAACATTTAGAATTAAAACTGTTAGCACTAAAGAAAAACGAGAAACATTGCGCAACAAGTACTTAAAAAGGAGTGAGTATTCAAAGTAGAGTATTTAACGTAGAGTGTTCAAGGTAGAGTATTTAAGGTAGAGTGTTCAAGGTAGAGTATCCAAGGAGTGTTGAAGAGTGAAATATTCAACCTGTCTTGCCGCACACCGGAGAAGACGGCTCAGCTGTAAACCTTCCGATTCTTAGTGCGAATAATCCAAAAAGTGATTGCCATGCCTGTGACCTAAAATAACAAAATATATTTTTGGTGCCAGTCTGAGAGACTCAAGCAAGAATAAAAAATGTACCATGTACTCCTCAGCATTGGTGCATCCGTGCAGCCTTGCTGTATCATGATCACTTCAGCTAGCAAACTATAGTTAGCGAGATTTACACTACCTGAATAACCAAAAATATACCTGCCTAGCCACAAGAAATAATTACAACTTTTCCAAATAAATTCAAAAAAGAAATCTAACGAAAGATTCAAAATATTACATTGCAATGTTTTCCAGAGCTCTCAGCTCATAAAACTGCACAACTTTTGAGTTTTATTGACTTTTTGTGGTAATTTTTGATACAAATCAAATCTTGGGATTAAATTTGAGGTTTTGGCAGACTGGATTATGTTGGTCAAGGTTTCATAACGCATTCTCAGCCAAGATGTGCTGGATGGCATAAATCTAAAGATCAGTTCTGCATGTACGTTGGGTATTAACAAGAACCAGAATCAGTGCTATAGCATTTGATTGGTCAACTAACATCTAATAAGTGCTATAGCATTTGATTGGTCAACTAACATCTAATCAGTGCTCTAGCATTTGATTGGTCAACTAACATCTAATAAGAACAGTGAAGATTAAAGGGCCAACAGCTCACTGGAGTCTATTTTCGGAACACGGATGTCCAAAACCACAACCTTAATGAATAATATGTAATAAATACCACCAGAGAGAAAAATGTTGATGCAGCCACTGAAGCTATGCTTCCATAGCAGACAAATTATCACCAAATCCCTGTGGCCTTTTATCCCTAATAACTAGCCACAACGGCTTGTATTGCCATAACCAAAGGTTTATCTATCGTGGTTGGCTAAACCACGCCCACGGGAAGCAGTTGCAGTCAGTGTGTTGTTAAGTGCAAGTCAGCCGACTAGCATTGCTCGCTGTTTTTATTTTCTTATATTGTGTAAGACTAAATGAAAAAAAATATCACAGAGTTGTTGGCTGGCAAGGGAAGCTGTGTGGTGAAAAGGGATTTTAGTAGCACATTGGCTATCCTTCAATAAATGATATTATTTATAATCAGATGGCGATAATAAAAAAGAACCAAGCAAATTTTTGTCAAAAAAAAAAATACTACCATTTATTTTAATTACTGTAATAATTAATTAACGGCAGCAGATTCGTTCGTTTCAAATCAGTTGCATGGTCTCATATATAACAGTGTAATGAACCAAATCGGTTGTATTGTCTCATATATAACAGTGTAATGAACCAAATCAGTTGTATTGTCTCATAATATAACAGTGTAATGAACCAAATCAGTTGTATTGTCTCATATATAACAGTGTAATGAACCAAATCAGTTGTATTGTCTCATATATAACAGTGTAATGAACCAAATCAGTTGCACGGTCTCATATATAACAGTGTAATGAACCAAATCAGTTGTATTGTCTCATATATAACAGTGTAATGAACCAAATCAGTTGCACCGTCTCATATATAACAGTGTAATGAACCAAATCAGTTGTATTGTCTCATATATAACAGTGTAATGAACCAAATCAGTTGTATTGTCTCATATATAACAGTGTAATGAACCAAATCAGTTGTATTGTCTCATATATAACAGTGTAATGAACCAAATCAGTTGTATTGTCTCATATATAACAGTGTAATGAACCAAATCAGTTGCATTGTCTCATATATAACGGTGTAATGAACGAAAAGACAATCATTGTTGGTAATATAAACACACACACATATATTACGTATGCCTGGTTTTATCGCCTTTGGCAACATTAGCGTTTCAAATAGCAACAAACATCTGGCGTTCGACTTATTACCGATTTTTTGTATTCAGAGAGCGACAAATGTTTTACAAAAAATCTCATGACAAACTTATCGAGAATAGCGTTTCCAACATAAGTTTTCCTTTATCGCCGACAGTATTGCCAATTTGTCATGATATAGAAATATAGTAAATTTAACCTTTAGAAACAAGGTTAATGTGCCTCTAAATATTTCTTTTGTTTTTACTAGAGGAAGAAAAAGACTCAAATGAAATGCAGCATATGCCCATTCGTTTGAATATAATATACGCTTGGTTTCTTGTAATTCTTAAAGGGTAACTACATGTACTAGAACTGAACATACCACAAACGGTGCAACATGAAAATCACTCGTGCGTGCCAACTACCGATGTACTAACCAAGAGAAAGATGTTGGCGGAGAGATAGATGGCGAGGTAGTCCCCATACACACAGACAGTCTCGTCTACTGCAATGGCACAAGTAGGGGTTCCTGGCACCAACAAATTGGTACCAGTTGTCACAATATGAGGGCACGATGGTGGGTATTCATTTGTGTACATCTGCAAAAATCAACATATCATAAAATCATAAAATGAGTTGTGTACATTCCACTGAATGGCTGAACAGGCTGAACCATAAAACTATCTCATCTTGGGGATATAACTCTATGGACTGAGCGACTGAAAAGACCAACAAATAGATAATCAATAGTAGTCGAATGCCAAGTATCACAATAGAACTGCATACCATAATAGTTATTACTACTGCATACCATAATAGTTATTACTACTGCATACCATAATAGTTATTACTACTGCATACCATAATAGTTATTACTACTGCATACCATAATAGTTATTACTACTGCATACCATAATAGTTATTACTACTACATACCATAATAGTTATTACTACTGCATACCATAATAGTTATTACTACTTCCTATCAATATACTGTAGCATTTCTTTATCAGTTTAAACTACCACGAAAGACACCTTTAATAATAATATTAATTAATGAAAAATAACAGCACAGGTATTATTAGTCATAATTATAATAACAATGAATAATAATACTAAAAAAGTAATCAGTAGTTAGAAGATTAAAATTCATAACAGCAATAATAATAAAAACGGCATCAATCTTGAAAACTATTTATTGTTTAAGCATTAATCATCATTGAAATATTAATGAACCATAATAATAAAACAATAAATAAAACAGTGGACATCTGCATCTTACGACCAAGACCTGTTTGTTGGATCGATTGGATTCGGCCGAATGTATATACTCCATAAAATGTCAAGTTCAAAACCTGGCTAAAGTAGAGAATGAAGTACAGCTAATCTACATAATTAAAGGGAAACATACGTACAAGGAAATCTGAGTACTCTTCCTGCGCATTTTCATAACCGCAGCAGGCAAATGTTGCTTGTATTGCATCAGTCACAGTCAACTGATCTGTTCGCTTTCCATATGGCTTATTTCGCATTTTGAGGTCTCTGTAGAAACGATTGAGTATTTCCCGTGTGAACTATAGCAGAGAGAAATGTCTGCTGAGAGATCTCTCATACCAGCTGGGTCGTTGTTTAACAATAGTTTTCACTGATATGTTTCATTGGCCAACACAATAGCAGCGCCCCATCACAGTTTCAGCTGAGCCACTTTACGAGGATTCTTATGGATGAACTTCTAGTGAGTATTATCAGCAAAGTGAGATACAGTATAAACCTCCCGAAAATGGAATAATAGGTATGTAACCATATAGACTGACGCCTGCACCTCTTTCAACACAAAAAGCAGGCAACAACTGCAGTGTGGTATGTAGGAATATAAAACTTACCACATAACGAAAAGCAAGTGAAGTCAAAAGTACTGTAACATACAGAAAGAGAAGTATCCCCATAGCAGCCAGAAACTGTAAAGCAATAATAAACATTAGTAGGGCGCACCACATGGAAACAGTATCGATATTTTATGACAATTTTCAGTTTGAAATTATCGTGCCCCCAGTGTCTTGTGCCATTTGCTGCATGAACCAATAAAACAGTGGCCCAAACAGTAGAAACAAGCTACCATTTGGTGCACAAGATATATCATGACTATTGTACGTTTATGTATGCAGTGCATGCATGCAATATGGATATGTAGACTAATAGACATCTGAGTTGTCGATTCCACCTGCCTCCCCGCTCAGCCTACCTTTGGCTATTTCGATGGAACATGCAACAAATCAATTTTCTGGCAGTTGTTTTATTAGGCTTCCAATATCAGCTACATGCAAAAAATTGATGTCCTTTTTGTGATTTGTTTCCATTGAAATTTCTACATGTTTTTGCAATGAATACTTTAGTTGCCAACTATTCATATGTATATAAATCAAAAAGTAATTTTATTATGGTAAGTAAATTTTAGCCTAAGTTTTAGGCCAAAATTTGAGGCATATGTGTATTTTCATTGAAATATAAATGGGTTTATATTTCAATGTGTATTTTACTTGGAATATGCTGTGCGTTTCTTTCTTGGGAGTTGCATGCCCCATTGTTATCTTGGCAAGTTTTAAATGGATTTCATTGGATGATTGGTTCAGTGGGCGGGGTTTTTTCTGCTGGTTTGTTGGCCTAAGTTAAAGAGACAGCTTCGGCGACCAAATGGTCGCCGTTGCAAAGATTGTAGCAAAAACTTAACTACCATCGTTGGCCCATAGCGTGATCAGCTATGTTTTGCTTTGAACTTTTTATTAGACCTCAGTTTATTTTTGGCTCTTCTTATTATTGATATTTATTATTATTATCAGTTATTAATTATTTTGAAGCCAGCATCAACAAAGACAAGTTTGAAGATTTAAAAATATTATTATTATTTGTATAATATTGTTTATTCAATGTATTATTTACTATAGTTCTTATTATTTTCACCATAATTATTCTTCTCAGGGGTTATTGTTGATCAGATTATCCTCATCCCACAAATAACGATAATAGTATATTAAATAATATACAAATATTAATAACAATTTTTTTAAGTCTTCAAACCTGTCTTTGTTGGTGCTGGCTACAAAATAATTAATAACTGATAATAATAAATATCAATAATAAGAAGAGCCGAAAATAAACTGAGGTCTAATAAAAAGTTCAAAGCAAAACATAGCTGATCACGCTATGGGCCAACGATGGTAGTTAACTTTTACTACAATCTTTGCAACCGCGACCATTTGGTCGCCGAAGCTGTCCCTTTAACTTGGGCCAACAAACCAGCAGAAAACACCCTGCCCACTGAAGCAATCATCCAATGAAATCCATTCACAGGCCACCACCATCACGCAGGAACATACAACTCCAAATCAATAACATAACATATTTACAGCAGAACAAACAGATATTGCCTCAAATGTTGGCCTAAAACTTAAGCTAAGTAAATTTGGCAAGTCTATCAACTTAAAATCAGGCTTTAGAATGATTGTCAATTTTTGACAACCAAAATTGAGATCAAAGATAAAGGGAAAAAAAGCAGTGAAAATTAAACATTAGAAAAGTACTGTGTCAGCAGCTCTTACAGGAGACCACCATAAGAGAAAGTCACGGGTCAGCAGCTCCTACAGGAGACCACCATAAGAGAAAGTCACGGGTCAGCAGCTCTTACAGGAGACCACCATAAGAGAAAGTACTGTGTCTGCAGCTCTTACAGGAGACCACCATAAGAGAAAGTCACGGGTCAGCAGCTCTTACAGGAGACCACCATAAGAGAAAGTCACTGGTCAGCAGCTCTTACAGGAGACCACCATAAGAGAAAGTACTGTGTCAGCAGCTCTTACAGGAGACCACCATAAGAGAAAGTCACGGGTCAGCAGCTCTTACAGGAGACCACCATAAGAGAAAGTCACGGGTCAGCAACTCTTACAGGAGACCACCATAAGAGAAAGTCACGGGTCAGCAGCTCTTACAGGAGACCACCATAAGAGAAAGTCACTGGTCAGCAGCTCTTACAGGAGACCACCATAAGAGAAAGTCACGGGTCAGCAGCTCTTACAGGAGACCACCATAAGAGAAAGTACTGTGTCTGCAGCTCTTACAGGAGACCACCATAAGAGAAAGTCACTGGTCAGCAGCTCTTACAGGAGACCACCATAAGAGAAAGTACTGTGTCAGCAGCTCTTACAGGAGACCACCATAAGAGAAAGTCACGGGTCAGCAGCTCTTACAGGAGACCACCATAAGAGAAAGTCACGGGTCAGCAGCTCTTACAGGAGACCACCATAAGAGAAAGTACTGTGTCTGCAGCTCTTACAGGAGACCACCATAAGAGAAAGTCACGGGTCAGCAGCTCTTACAGGAGACCACCATAAGAGAAAGTCACGGGTCAGCAGCTCTTACAGGAGACCACCATAAGAGAAAGTCACTGGTCAGCAGCTCTTACAGGAGACCACCATAAGAGAGAGTCACAGGTCAGCAGCTCTTACAGGAGACCACCATAAGAGAGAGTCACAGGTCAGCAGCTCTTACAGGAGACCACCATAAGAGAAAGTCACGGGTCAGCAGCTCTTACAGGAGACCACCATAAGAGAAAGTCACTGGTCAGCAGCTCTTACAGGAGACCACCATAAGAGAAAGTACTGTGTCAGCAGCTCTTACAGGAGACCACCATAAGAGAAAGTCACGGGTCAGCAACTCTTACAGGAGACCACCATAAGAGAAAGTCACGGGTCAGCAGCTCTTACAGGAGACCACCATAAGAGAAAGTCACAGGTCAGCAGCTCTTACAGGAGACCACCATAAGAGAAAGTACTGTGTCAGCAGCTCTTACAGGAGACCACCATAAGAGAAAGTCACGGGTCAGCAGCTCTTACAGGAGACCACCATAAGAGAAAGTCACGGGTCAGCAGCTCTTACAGGAGACCACCATAAGAGAAAGTACTGTGTCAGCAGCTCTTACAGGAGACCACCATAAGAGAAAGTCACGGGTCAGCAGCTCTTACAGGAGACCACCATAAGAGAAAGTCACGGGTCAGCAGCTCTTACAGGAGACCACCATAAGAGAAAGTACTGTGTCTGCAGCTCTTACAGGAGACCACCATAAGAGAAAGTCACGGGTTAGCAGCTCTTACAGGAGACCACCATAAGAGAAAGTACTGTGTCAGCAGCTCTTACAGGAGACCACCATAAGAGAAAGTCACTGGTCAGCAGCTCTTACAGGAGACCACCATAAGAGAAAGTACTGTGTCAGCAGCTCTTACAGGAGACCACCATAAGAGAAAGTCACTGGTCAGCAGCTCTTACAGGAGACCACCATAAGAGAAAGTACTGGGTCAGCAGCTCTTACAGGAGACCACCATAAGAGAAAGTACTGTGTCAGCAGCTCTTACAGGAGACCACCATAAGAGAAAGTCACGGGTCAGCAGCTCTTACAGGAGACCACCATAAGAGAAAGTCACGGGTCAGCAGCTCTTACAGGAGACCACCATAAGAGAAAGTACTGTGTCTGCAGCTCTTACAGGAGACCACCATAAGAGAAAGTCACTGGTCAGCAGCTCTTACAGGAGACCACCATAAGAGAAAGTACTGTGTCAGCAGCTCTTACAGGAGACCACCATAAGAGAAAGTCACGGGTCAGCAGCTCTTACAGGAGACCACCATAAGAGAAAGTCACTGGTCAGCAGCTCTTACAGGAGACCACCATAAGAGAAAGTCACGGGTCAGCAGCTCTTACAGGAGACCACCATAAGAGAAAGTACTGTGTCAGCAGCTCTTACAGGAGACCACCATAAGAGAAAGTCACGGGTCAGCAGCTCTTACAGGAGACCACCATAAGAGAAAGTCACTGGTCAGCAGCTCTTACAGGAGACCACCATAAGAGAAAGTACTGTGTCAGCAGCTCTTACAGGAGGCCACCATAGGAGAAAGTCACTGGTCAGCAGCTCTTACAGGAGACCACCATAAGAGAAAGTCACAGGTCAGCAGCTCTTACAGGAGACCACCATAAGAGAAAGTACTGTGTCAGCAGCTCTTACAGGAGACCACCATAAGAGAAAGCCATGGGTCAGCAGCTCTTACAGGAGACCACCATAAGAGAAAGTCACTGGTCAGCAGCTCTTACAGGAGACCACCATAAGAGAAAGTACTGTGTCAGCAGCTCTTACAGGAGACCACCATAAGAGAAAGCCACGGGTCAGCAGCTCTTACAGGAGACCACCATAAGAGAAAGTCACGGGTCAGCAGCTCTTACAGGAGACCACCATAAGGGAAAGTCACAGGTCAGCAGCTCTTACAGGAGACCACCATAAGAGAAAGTCACTGGTCAGCAGCTCTTACAGGAGACCACCATAAGAGAAAGTACTGTGTCAGCAGCTCTTACAGGAGACCACCATAAGAGAAAGTACTGTGTCAGCAGCTCTTACAGGAGACCACCATAAGAGAAAGTCACGGGTCAGCAGCTGTTACAGGAGATCACCATAAGAGAAAGTACTGGGTCTGCAGCTCTTACAGGAGACCACCATAAGAGAAAGTCACGGGTCAGCAGCTCTTACAGGAGACCACCATAAGAGAAAGTCACTGGTCAGCAGCTCTTACAGGAGACCACCATAAGAGAAAGTACTGTGTCAGCAGCTCTTACAGGAGACCACCATAAGAGAAAGTCACGGGTCAGCAGCTGTTACAGGAGATCACCATAAGAGAAAGTCACTGGTCAGCAGCTCTTACAGGAGACCACCATAAGAGAAAGCCACGGGTCAGCAGCTCTTACAGGAGACCACCATAAGAGAAAGTCACTGGTCAGCAGCTCTTACAGGAGACCACCATAAGAGAAAGCCACGGGTCAGCAGCTCTTACAGGAGACCACCATAAGAGAGAGTCACAGGTCAGCAGCTCTTACAGGAGACCACCATAAGAGAAAGCCACGGGTCAGCAGCTCTTACAGGAGACCACCATAAGAGAGAGTCACAGGTCAGCAGCTCTTACAGGAGACCACTATAAGAGAAAGCCACGGGTCAGCAGCTCTTACAGGAGACCACCATAAGAGAGAGTCACAGGTCAGCAGCTCTTACAGGAGACCACCATAAGAGAAAGCCACGGGTCAGCAGCTCTTACAGGAGACCACCATAAGAGAAAGTCACTGGTCAGCAGCTCTTACAGGAGACCACCATAAGAAAAAGTCACAGGTCAGCAGACCACCATAAATGAAATCAAACATAAAAAAATTATCCCCGCTGCTAGCACTAGCAGGCGTAGTTCCACCTGCAATTCACCCCAAATGCCTTACAATGTTTTTGTTTTATTTTCAATCGCTGTATGGGACCAGCGGTAGAAATTGATGGACGGAAGCCTTAAAACCTGTTCTCACCTTTGACCCAGACATTGATACAAAATGGTCGCCACACAACTCTTGGGTGTAATTGGGCTCTAATGAAGCTTGACTGGCAGACAAACGTAACTTTGATATAAAAAATACATAGATGGGGCTAATGATACATAGATGGGGCTAATGAGCAAAAGTTTTAATTACCAAAGTAACATTGATTACTGCCTGAGTCTATGAAAGTTTCAAGGCATCACAGTTGTCCTGAGACAGTTTCATTGATAGGTTATGGATAGCAACTTCAGGACTGATTGACTATCAATAATTGGCAGCAAGATGAAGGGTTTAAACAATGTTAGTATACGGCTTAACAATATAGATATGCAGTTGCATAAAAAATTGTCAAGAGTATTTTCACAGCCTGATAGAGAGGATGTTGCACTATAGATGTCAGCACATGTTATGTCATGTGTCTGTGGCAGCACTAGAGCTAACAAACACAAGTGTTTATGCAGCGAGCGAACAGTACTACGCATAACTCTCCTAAATTTACCTGCACCGTGGGACAGTTCAGCTAGCTGCTGTAGACAAGCTGTAAAACTGTACTTTTGTTAAAACAAGAAGAGACAATTCCAACCTTCACACATTCCCTACTATTGCGACGGTTTATTAAAATTATATTTCCAATTTTTAAATTTCTTTTGTTGTTTTGCAATCTTCAAACTGGTGTATCATTGTCCCAGTATTATGTATTTGTATTGCAGTGCAATTCAATAACCTCCACAATTAAATCACTAATTCATATGAGCTCCTTGCACAGTAACTCATTAATTCAACATAGTATAAAATACCTTTTGAAGGCCTAAAATAATCCGTTTGAATTTTTACCAGATCGGGAAAGCTCATTTTTTGGCTGTAAGCAATCTGCACCATAAATAGAAGATTGTGTGGCAGAGCTTGTCTACAGCAACTAGCCAATCTGTCAGCAACTAGCCAATCTGCGCCTTGATAGGAAAAAGTTGTGTGAGTTTTGTGTGGTGTTGTTTGCTAGGGGTAGCGAGTGCTGTCCCAAAGCGTATGATAGACTGGTGACCACTAAAGAAGGATTTGTTTGTATAATAACAGAACCATTACATTCTCACTTTTGTCAGTAATTGGTATGGCATTATTCAATAGACATTTCGTTGGTTCTAACAAAATTACATGATTACAAATGAAATGTTTGTTCATTTTGCGGAATTATTAATTTTATTTGCTGTCAAAAACTATGAAACTCTTACAGCAGTTCCTGGATAGAGAACTGTTTAATGACAGGGTGTCTGTCCTGCGCTCACCACACTCAGCGGGGAACTGATTTAGTTGAGCCAATTGTGTGTTAATGCATACTTATTCTAGCATTCTTTGCCTTAGATGAATGAGACATAGTGAAGATAAAAAGAATACCCCCAACTCAGATTACTATTATTTGGAGAGGTAATTCGTTATTCGAGATATCACAGATAAATAATATATTCAAGAAGAAACATTGCTAGATATAAACAGGTGTATGACTAATATGGACATACGCACCAGATACAGCAGACGGTTTTGCCCCAACACAGCAGCGATAGATCCAACTATACCAGTGAGTATACATACAATTCCAGATGCAAGAACAAACAGCTGGAGTGATCGTACAAGAATGTAAAGGTGGGGAACCACATTGAGAGAATAATCCATCTCATAACCAGAGCCTATTCCTATACTGCATGCTCCAACAACCTGCAGCAGCACATCATCACAGGTAGGCATCATCATAGGTAGGCATCGTGTGATGCTTACACACAAACCAACTGGGGGCTATAACAAATAATCTATTTACAGCTGTTAATATTTATTAAAACCATTTGGCCAGCGTTTATCTAGCCGAATGACAGAATAATTTATTTGCATTCAACTGCAAGGAGTATCCAAGAAAACTGCTTTCCAAACAATTTTACTACTATCATTTTTAGTATATTTTTGCTTGAGAGTAATACAATTTACGTCCTATCGCGCTGTTTGTTGTAGCTATCAATTATCTAAACAGTTATTGAAAAGTGTTTTGTGTAATGGAAAAACACGCTTTCATAAAATGAAATCAGCCTGTGATCAGTCTGTCACATAGTCATTTACACTCTTTCATTTTATAACACAATACTAATTACTAGTTTCCACGGTACTATAAGGGTGCTACAAACAGATTGATCAGCTTAGTGATGTAACGTTACCATGTGAAATAATACATCAAGATGTAGAAGATACAAAAAAAATTTGTGGAGTTGTGCTCTCTTTAATTCCATCTATAGTACATGCTGACTAGAACCCATTTTTTTCCATACGCAACAACTTCTATAAAGCCATAAAATGAAGTTTTAAAAATTTGGCTTGTTTGCATAGGAGGGCATCCCAAGAATAACTATTGTGCCAAGACTTTCAAGAATATAAAGAATTAGGTTTGCAATTGTTTTTAGACTTGTTGGAGATGTTTCAATTGACTCATCAGCATTTTAATTTATTACTGATAGGTTTGCTATTATGTACACCCACACATTCATGTGATAAATTCCATGGCCAATATCTCAATAACTAAAGCAATATTATAGTTCAAAAAATTATTTTTAGATCAAATAAAATCAAAACATTAAAATTACCAATATTTATTTACCTGTGAGAAAAATCCCCAGATTAGCATTTTTGGCGTCGTATAATTATCAAATCTGAACTATAAATTTTTTGACAGAAAAAAATTTGACAACAGAAAAGTTGAATAAGTAATTACTTTAAAAATAAAAAACTAAATATGGACCAGATTGGTAATTTGATCAAGAGATATATATTGCGCTCTTTAACACACAACCAATTAAAATCTGCAAAAAATTTTGAAACAGCAGTTTGGACTGATTCAAGTGGCAAGAAATTTTCTATTTCTAAAAAACGGAAATGCATATTTCCTTGGATATAGTGAACACAGACTTTGAACATTATTCATAATTTTATTCTAATTTTGTAACATCAATATCAACCTACCCTCTCTGCCATCTTCAAAATACATGTGACCAATGGGCTTGGAGATGATAACCCTTGCACTTAATTGGAGAGCACTTGTTCGGGGCGTCCTACTTTGAAACAGGTAAAATTTTTCCGTCTATTTATATTTTCAGCCCATAAAATCAATTACCTGAAAGTCACATGACCCGTTGCACCTGTACTCTTATTAGCGCTATCCCCATTAAAATTATCTAGACCTACTGTACACCAATTATCTAAACCTACTGTACACCAATTGTCTAGGACCTACTGTACACCAATTGGCAAAATGTCTATTTTTTCAATTTATTTTGCTATAGCTGATTCTAAGTGCTTCATGGGCTAAAAAAGTGTGCCAGATTTCTGAACATTACCATTTTTGGTTCAAACTTTGATGTTTGGAAAACCCAAAAAGTTAGATATTCATGAGGTTGAATCATCACTTCTGTGTGCTTTTACATGATTCAATTACAAATTATGAGTTTAGAATGAAGCATCATCCACGGCGCTTGTAACCAATCCATCCACTAGCCTATTTGCGAATGAAAAAGCGCAGATTCAGACACTGAATCAGAGATAGCTATATTGAATTATACAAAGGTATTAGCATTTGGTAATAATTGGGACCATAGAGGTATAGATAGAGGCATAGGTCAATGTAATGCCATTAACAGTGCTTTTGGTTAATCAGGGTGGCGGTGGAGTATGTATGTAATACACGCACTAAGCAGTCTAAAGCCTGCCTACACACCTACGTTTTGTCGGTATGCAGTGAAAACGCGTTTTTTTATTCTGCAGGTGACGCTTTTTTATTATAAAAAGACGCTCAATTTCGTAGACCAACATATTGGTCTATGAAAACATTTTTTGCCTGTCACTTCGGTGATTAGACAATCACTGTCAAATAACCACTTTCGATTCGATAAAATATAAAGATGAAATTTGAAGACTGAAGTGAACTTTTTTATATTACAACCTTGACCTGGTCATCACTGATTGGCCAAAGGATCATTCTGTTACCTCTACCAAAGAAGGTATTTCTTTTATTTTAAACAACTTATTATTGTTATTTATAAACATTAATTATTTATTATAGCGGATGAGATAATTTATCTAGTATTATAAACAAATATAATAATTAATTAAGTATTATAATTTATATTTACAATAGTTATTACACAGACTGTTTATAAATAACCTCTTTACCTCACTGGACTAGCCGTAGCGTTGTAGTGATCAAACAACTGTGTGTAGGAACCAGAGCGACGCTACCGAACTCATTTCTCGTCATATTCCTACGAAATGTAGGTGTGCGTACCCACGACTTAATGGCGACCAATATTGCTGCAGCTAGTATAGAGATATAGCCCCTGGACCTCTTTTTCTGAAGGATAGTTTTTATACTTGAATGGCTTTTGAAGACAACAATGAGAAGAATAAATAGCGCTAATACACAACGTTTTGATTTAATGAAAAGTGTAGCTGATAAATTTGTATTGACTCCAATTATAGCGGTGTACTATTAGTAAGTTATTAAGTTGTAGATGAAGAAATACCGTATTTTTGTTTTGCAGAGTAAATAAGGTAGCCAACAAACTTGTTTAATTGTATTTCTAGTCAGCAAAATTAAAAATTTGATAAAATTTGCCTCCGGAAATATTTTTAAAAATGTTTTCAAAACTAATAAGTTTGCAATCATTGTAAACGCGAAATGGGAACATAAACCAGGTAAATCATGTTTGCTCAAAAATTCGGCTAAACTGAACTACATAGTAGTCCATTACATGGCCTCTCTTTATACCTCTATGGTTGGTACCTACCAGTGTTACATGGTACATTGAATCAACCATACTAGTGAATTATACAAGGTTGAATTACACGAACTTCACTGAATTGCATAAATAAAAACTTATAGGAACAGCTATTCAGGATGTTAAACTTACGTAGAGGTGAGTAATGCTGTATACCCACAAGAGATCTCTTGCAAATAGGTTGAGATCAAGAGTTGAAAATGCTGCTCGACTCCACATACTTAATATGAAACAATCAAGGAATTGCGCAAGTCTCCGATTTCAAAACTGTAAACCAGGAATACACGATTGCCAGATCTGTCTACAACTGTAAAAGTAAGCACAGGGAGTGAGCAGTGTTAGATCGCTATAATAGTCAATTTAGTAAATCGGGTTATGAATATCGACACACATTGACACCTGATTCTCGGCAATTTTTATAATTTCCATGTAATTCAATAAGTTGTTTTCAAGATTATAGATAAATTGAGGTAGCCACTTTAAAAAATCCCTGACGGCAAAAAGTGCTGTTGTGACAAGTGTTTGGTGGTGTGTGAATTTACTGTAATATAACGAGGGATTGGGATTTGATCAGCATCTGGTGATGAATCATAAGTACTGAAATAGGATATGGGTGGTTTTTATTGAGAGAACCTCTTGTAAGTTGGTGCGATATTTGAGGTTGATTATTGTTATGCATATCCGCACTAACTAAAATAATCTGACAGAGTATCACTTCCTGGTCTATAATCAGGAGGAAGTATTTTGCATTCAATCCCATTCATAATTTTAGTGAACCACATTTTTAATGGAGACTGCAACCATCTTTGCCAAAACTCATTTGGTCGTGGGTACTGTTCTTAACTACATAAATACCTGATCAGGGTTTATCATAATAAATAACAGCATTTAAAAAAGTATCTAAACCAAGCTGAAAATGCCAGTCATTTGGTACAAATAACTCCTGGCATTTGCACTCTTACCAGGACAGACCCTATTACCGTGTGTTGTATCACTCACTTGGTATATATTATTATAGCTCCAGCAGAACACAACCACCTCCCAGTGTGGTCTCTCCAAAAGTCACCTAGCTTCTTAATCCCTCCGAGCTATCCACAATCCCTTAGCTACACATAACCTTACACTAATCCAACAGCTACATTATGCACGTATATAACATGCATGCCCTTTTTTTCTAAGCTAGTATAGCATATTACTAAGCCCAGAATCCTGACATAACTCACAAGCATGTAAACCTCAACATAGATCGTTGACATGTCATCATACATGAACGTTACATGAAGTACACAACCAAAACCAAAACTTTACTTGTACTGAATCACATCACTCCATTTGCTCTACAGACTGGCTGGCCGCCCATATCTTTACCATTAAACATCTCAGAACAACCTTTCTCTTCCTTCTCCAGGCCCAAAGCCATACACTCAAGACTCTCAGGCCACACCACATTTCGCACTACCTCAATCACTCTCAAGGGCACCGGGTTAGAACCCGAACCTGACTGGTCTTCTCCATTGCCAATCCCAGACGCAAGTTCAGAACCAGAGCCTGACTGGTCTTTCCTATTGTCGGATTCCTTACCCTTTGACTCACCGAAGTGAATACTTTCATCCTTTACCCCAGCAATGGCAGCACATGCAAGCAGGGCCACAGTTGACTCTTTAACCTTACTACACATGCAGTTTTTGTTTTCTGGAAGAGGTAAACCTTTCACAGATAGAGGTGCACAGGCCTCTATATTCTGGGCCTTACAACACGGCTCCTCAGAATCAACAACCCTTACACAACCAATGTGACCCTCACTCAACTTACTCGCACAACTCCCTTCACTTCTACTACCTCGATAACTACGCCTATCAGTATGTTTATACCTTTTATTAGGGCAGTCCTGGGAAGTATGACCTATACTTTCACAAACCCAGCATTGTACAGCTGGGCGAAACCTGATCGGGTGGTCACCTTTGCCACAGCAAAAACATGATTTAGCATCATGGAAAGCCAAATAACCTCTGGACTCAGTCCTATTATTTCTTCTATCACTTTCAACCCTGCTCCTACTGGAGTCTTTTCTACGCCACTCAGGCATGAACCTTCCATTGTTAGAATGCTTAGTAGACCTATAATTTCTATCATGAACAGACCTATAATCATCACAGCTATCATGGCTGGCCTCACCTTATATTTTTCCGACATATTTCTCAGCATATCTACCATATTTCGCAGCAGATTGACCATTGTAAATGTTACAGACCTTCATACTGCTGTAACACTCAACACCATGCATATTTCTTTTTATATCATTTACCTATGTGGAGTTTAACTGATTTACCTTACCCAGCTCCATGATGTTCGCTGAATCTCGAGCCAACTTTCTTGCCCTCAGAGTGTCAGTCAGTCCTTTCCAGTTCAAATTACCTTGTTGCATCAGCTGAAGACGCAGTGAAGATTCACTCAAACCATTCACAGCTATAGCTAATGCAAATTCTTGCCTAACATTATCATTATTCCCAAAATTTAACGACTTACTAAGTTTTTCAACACGTAGCAGATAATCAATTTCATTCTCCCCCACAGCCTGATTAGCAGTGACAAACTTGAATTTTTTCACATAAACTGTTTCCTCGGAACCATAAACATTTTTTAAATGAGCCATCCCTTGTTCAAAACTACTTGCCTCACTGCTCATATCAAATCCAAAAGACCCTAGGGCATCTCTACATCCTTGACCAATGGCATGCAATAAAGCCAACGGTTTCATTCTCCCCTAAAACATCTTGTTTTCTCCTACTTACGGTTTCCTTCTCTAGTTTAAATGTAACCATTTCTACACTAAGCTCGAATTCATCTAACCATGCCTTCCATGGACCATAAATGTCATCTGGATCGATGACTAACTTTGGAAAACATTAAAATCAAATCCCAAGGTCATACTTCACTAACCTGAAGTGTTGAGCAACACCGACCCGAAAAACTGGTGAAGTAAATGCCAACTCCTTGAACAAACCTTATAATAACAAATAGCCTTGATTGTATCCTTTGACAACAACAGTTGTAATGCACTACCACAAACAAATAATAAACACTCACCTTCACCACTACCAACTGTCACCAGTCCTATAACAACGGCGTTAATAAATCCACACAGACCTTGATTATTACCACCACAAACCCCTTCAATACTCCTTTCACAAGATGAGTAAACACAATAGTTAGTATATGGCAATCCTCCTTTCTTTTTACCTACGACGCCATGTTGTATTACTCACTTGGTATATATTATTATAGCTCCAGCAGAACACAACCACCTCCCAGTGTGGTCTCTCCAAAAGTCCCCTAGCTTCTTAATCCCTCCGAGCTATCCACAACCCCTTAGCTACCCTTAACCTTATACTAATCCAACAGCTACACTGTGCACGTATATAACACCGTGCATGTTAGATCGAAATGCTTTTTCAACAATCACATCTAATATCCACCACATTTAACTAGAGTAGAAACAGTTTCATGTTTGATGTGCCAGAACAACTACTAACGACTGACTAAACTGGAACATCTACAGCCATTCATTCAAATCAATTCTCAAACAACAATAAACATGGCAAACTGATCAAACTTTCTTACAAACAAGTGAGTGACTGTGGATCACAAATGCTGCCAAATCATTGTGTCTTACAGCAAAAACCAAAAAACCTCATTGAGACGAATAACGTGACGAGCAACTTTATTCAAGAATTTAAAGTGTAGCGATGCTATATTTCTAGAAATAAGTCGACCCATTTATTACCAGTACCGATACACGAGTTTTGAGTCTCAGGGATATATTGAAGAACTGGAAATAATGAAGTGAAAATTCAAAATGCATTGAAAAATCATTGCTACTGAATAGTTTTAATTAAAACAGTAAACACGTCTCGAGGAAACTCTCATTTGGACTGAAAAAAATTGGTACTGTTTAATTTGAAAAATCCATAACCACTTTTTTGTAACAGTAATTGCTGATACGCACCATCTTTATTTTGTCTCATAGACTTTTTTATTACATCTGAAAAGAAGTGACAAAGTAATTGTTTGGTTTATCAAATGAGGTGGCAAAATTGTTTGCTTGCTTTGATCAACCAGTAAAGTTTAAAAGAAAAATGATCAAGTGGAAAGCCATGTGCTTTGCGAATCTTCGAAACTATTTCAAAATAGTTTGGGTTATTTTAAAATAATTCAAGCTACTTCAAAATAGTTCATACACTTTGTAAATAGTTCATACTATTTCTAAAGTGTTCATACGATTTGTAAGTTGGTAAACCACCTGGATTACTTCTAAACTGTCTGAATTATTAGCAAAACAACTACACAACTTGCAAAATTTATGATTGTTAGGCAGGAAAGAGTTTTATTGCATGAAGTCCCACAACTGCTAAGGCGGATAATATATTTATTATAATCAAAAAGCCAGTTTTTAAATACATTTTTTTAGGCCATTCTACTACAATTACCCAATTATTTACAATGTCGAAGACGCGTTGCAAATCGTCAAAACTATGAACAAAAATGCCTAACGTTATAAGGCATCATACAGATATCATAAAATGCTCTAACAGTAAATACACCAAAAAGTAATACTTTTAAACGATTCATTTCCTTCTGTTTTACATATATTTCATGGACAGAGAAAAAAACTAAAAACATAATTGAAAAGTTCTCACTATAATTCATGATTTGTCAACCTTGAATCTTAGCTAGTCAACGATCAGGTCAAAGCTGCCAACAAGCGATCTAAATTCGTCACCCATCAGGCTGTTGTGATTCCAGCGTTTGACAACCATTTCAATTAACATTGTTGTTATGATTAACACATGACTGCATTGTAGACTTTTTTTGGTGATTATCTGAATATTCAGGCCTTAAACAGCAGATTGATGTATTGGATGACCTTCTAGGCTTACTCCATCCTGATTTACAAGCCTGCAAAGTACCTCTCTTCCCTAAATGTTCGCCAATTTTTACATGCCCATAACTGACGTCATTTTCGGATCGAAGTACATTTATTTCCTTCTCGTACAATATTTATTCGGTCAGTCAGATCCTACTAATTTTTTTTAATATTATTTTATTTATTATTTTTAGTCTACACTAGACCTGCACGATCATTCGGGGACGGTGAGCGATTTTCGGGAGTTGTCTTTTTGATTGAAACGGAAGTGTTAATTTCCGTAATCGTAATCTTGATCGAATCGGTTTAACTTCTGACCCTATAGATTCCACCCTATAGAGTGAACCTACAGGGTCACTAGGTTTAACCAGAAGTTAATTATTTAATCGCTTTCTTGCGCATGTGCAGATCTACTTTCTTTTTCCTCAGAGGAAAGCGTTGGAGCTGCCTATCATCACCAGGAGAGGGTAAATAAATGGGAACTGGAACGAACGTAGACAGGAATGAACGCAGACATAGCTGGAATGAACGTAGACACATCCTGGAACGAACATCGACAGACCTGGAACAAATGTCGACCATGTTAGAGAGAAGATGATTTTGACGTTCATTCTAGGAAGTGTCGACATTCATTCCTGGCAAGATATAAAGATTCGTTTCGACATTCGTTCCAGAAATGGTGTCGCAAGACTTCATATTATCTTAATTGTATAACCTGTTGTAGTCTTTGTATAAGTACACTATCTATTATACATTCTTGAACATCAGAGTCAAATACTTAGACACCATTATTTTAACTCACACTTCTTCCCTCTTATATTATCATTGGCCATATTGTTACCATTACTTCATTTTTTAGAGCTGTAAGACGCCCATTAGACTATTCGATCCTGCGATTGTTATAAGGGTATTTCCCACTATAGCACTGTGACCACAAAACATTTTATTTTCAAGCAAAGATACTTTTTCTCAATTATTTTTTGAGACAACCACCGGCGTGACACAAATAATTGTTGCACCATTGAATGGACAACAAATTTTTCTACTGTAAAGGATTTGCCCGTGTCATGACACAGCACCTTTACCGGACCACCGTTTGAGACTAGGTGTGTGTACTAATGAGCACTAGAGCTGTGTTGGTAGCACAGCCTACTAGTGTCAAGGCACAACCCGTTATACAGGATTATTAACCGGTAGTATAACTCCACGGTATACGGTAAGTAATCAATCTAACGTCTCGATCCGGAGACTTCCTGTTCTTCTAGTACGGAGATCTGTTTCTCAGCACATAGATCCGGTTTCGCTTTACTTCTCAATTTGCTTAGCAAGCACATGTATAGTTTACAGCAATTGTGTTAGGCAGATTTGTGACAATTTCCAAGTGTTTCGTAGTCTCTAAGAATGTGATTATCGACAAAGTAATTCTGCTTAGCAAGTTCATGACAGTATAAGAGTTGTGGTTATCAGCAACAATGTATTCAAACGTAAAGATACAAAACTTACAACGAGAGGTGTTTCGAAGTGTACATAGTCGGCAATATTAGAACCCACTAATACTTCCAGTCAAGACTACGAGGATGCACAACTTTACCCTAAAGCTTCCAGTGTATTAACTCAACACAGCTACTACAAGAACTCTGACGGCTCTGACGAACTCTGATCTGCCCAAATACTTAGGCAGTAATAAATGCAAATTAGCAGTTGAAAAACTATAACATGTGATTGGGTAAAAATAACACAATATGATTGGCAGACAAAATAGGCGCAATACAAGTTGAATACAAAAGCGCCAGACATACATATACATACAATGTGAACGTGTGCATTTGAATTACACAACAGCGATAATAATAATTAATTAGAGCAAGATGGCTACCGGAACAGATTTAGCTTAATTTCCCAGGCTTGATCTTGGCTGTCATGTCTCCTCGGTCTGTAATGTGGTGGATTTTGGTGAGCGATTATGTGTGAGCAGATACACCAGGAGTTGCCTTACCTTGACTACGAGAGATGTTAGCTGGATGCCTAGCAACCTAGAGAGCCTGCGTACCAATGGATCCTAAAGATGTATTAGACAGTACAAGCAAAGAACCTCTTACTAGGAATCGTTCCGGCGGCCATCTTGATCTTATTATTTAAATATTGTTGTTGTTATTTTGTGCGTAATTTGTTATGCGTGTGCTTGAGTAATTATATATGTCTATGGCGCTGTATTGTTTGAATGCCTTGCCCTAGTTATTATCTACCAATTATATTATAGTATTTTTAGCCAATTGTATGTTGAGGATTTCAACTGCTTGATTTACATAATATTTCTGTAAGTAGTAGGGCAAATCGCCCAAGCCTCCAGAGTTCTTGGAATAGTTGTGTAAGAGTCGAATCATTGTAAGCGTAGGGTAACGTTGTGACTCCTCGTAATCATTTGCAGTAAGTAGTCGTTTTGTCAAACGTGCCAGGATTATTAAAGCACTTCGAAACACCTCTCGCTGTAAGTTTTGTACCTTGTGTGAAGAATATATTATTATTGTCAACTACAACCCCCCTTGTACTGTACAATTTGTGAAGCAGAATTACACTTGCTAAATAATTAAACACTTAGAGATTAACTACACTCTTCGTAATTATTGCAAGTATGCCTAACTCAATTGCTGAAGTTAACGTTGTTGAAAGTCTATCAATTGCTGAAATCTATACACGCGCTGACTAAGCAGAATTGATAGTGGAAACGGATCTGGCTGTGTTGCGTAGCAGATCCCCGTATTGTGTAGAGAATTCTCCCGTATTGATACAGTGTAATTAATTAATTAAATACCGTATACGGCAGAGCTATATCACCGGTTGGTAGACGCTGTATCACGGGTGTGTGCCTTGACACTAGTGCGGCTCGCTACCATTTGCCCTAGTGCTCAATAGCTTAGGAAGGCTATGGCTAAAGTATACAGTGGTCCGGTAAAGGTGTTGAGCCATTGCATCATACTAAAATCCTTTACAGTAGTAAGAAGAAGGCTCCTCGGGTTCTAGGCTTCCAGGATAACATCTGCTTCAATAGGGTAAGACAACTTCTGGCTACACAGAGTCTCTCGCACAATTCCATTACACTACAAGTAACAAGCTGATGCTCTATTTGAAAAAAATTGTCAAAATAAAACATGCTCTTGTTGTTGTGCTAGCTGATTATAATAATAATGTCTATTTAAAATCTATCTTTTCATCAATTCATCAAGTGGTTTAAAATAATAATGCTACACTACACTGAAAACATTGATTGATTTTTTGATGATAACATTTTTTTGACTGCAAGACAGACATGGTTGTTGTTGTACACTCTGGTGATTTTTTTCAAGTACCTGACCACTTTTTCAAAACATCTGTTGTAGTACTAGCTATAATAATAATGATTATGATGACGACGACGGCGGCGACGACAATAGCAATAAATAGTTATTAGTATTATTGTGCAGGATTTCACTGTGGGGGTGTGAGTTGGTAGCTCGGCCTACCTGCACAACCTCCCGAACTGTGATGGCAATCTGTGTCTATCGCATGTGCAATACAACCCGCCCACAGGTCGACTAGTATCCTTGGGAGTGGTGCATGACCACCCTAGTTTACTGTCTAGCTGTCGGTTGCGTTAGCTATTTCAGTGTGCAAGCCAGAGGCCGAACTTTGAAGGGCGAACTAGTCAGAGCTAGGTTCGGCCAGCAGAGGTTCAGGCTGATCTACTTATGTATTACTACTCGAGTAATAGAGCTTTTGTTGTACGAGCATGTACTAGCGCAGTTGAAGTTATTATTGTTAGAGAACAAAGAACTTCTGAGAGTGTGCAAGCTGACTCTGACTTTATTGATCAAAACATTAACATTTATACAGGTGGTTATGCAATACAAAAATATAAGACAAAGGAAGCCACACCTAGCACAAGTGGTTGGCTAGCGTGTGCCAATAAGACATAGTAGGTGGCACTAAAGTAATTGCATGAGTGGTTGCACATGGCAAACATATACGATCGAATGTTAAAGTAAGGTAAGAATAAATAAATGTGCATAGAACGAACTGCCCTAAAGAAAGTGCAGGCATAATAATAGTAGAACAGGTAAGTAAGTGTAGCTGGAATAATAGGTAATGGAAAGTAAGTGAGTGAATGTACTTCGTGCTGACGCCGTCCATCACATTATTATTAATTTTATAGTTTTATTATTATATATAATAATAATTATTATTATAATTATTTATTATTAATTATTATTATTTATTTAATAAATAATAATAATAATAATAATGAAACTACTACCAATAAAAAAAACATTTGCTAGCTGTTACTACCAATTCTTTATCACGACTAAAAGATTCTTCGGAAATTTCTGACGACCAAAAAACTGATATGATCACTAGGTAGAGGTATATTCATTGACAAACCCTAAAAAAGATGAAGAAGATTCTCACACTCGATAGAGTGAGTCAACCTCATCCGCGGCTTGCGAGCGTGCTAAATTTTCATCACGTGACTGGCTTAGGGCAGTGGTTTTTGGTGACGTTTTTTTTTTCAAGCGGTTTATTTAATTCCGGAAGAAAAAGAACGGACAGCTCCATATAAATTTATGAACTAACACAAGTTTATAAATCCGTGATTTTTATTATTGAAGAAAAGGAATACGCTTTTCTACTGTCTGTCATAATGATCAATTTACTTATATAGTGCATGATCAGGACAGGAAATTTATTATTAAGATCATAATAAATTGTCATTTTTAACTCATGTAATTGATGTGTTCAAAATTGTTAGTTTTTATTTTCCTGTAGCTTTTATGAAATTGTCGCGTTCAAATTATTGTAGAGATGACAACTCTCAATACTTCTATGTGTAACCTAATAAAAGTTGTCCCCTCTTTCTTTTATAGCCTAATTGAGTAAATAACTCCGAATTGCCCAGTCATGTGTATTAACATGATATGCTATCACATCAATTCAGTTTAGTCTAGCTAGAGCTAGCAACTGGCCAGTCAACTAATCACTTAATAGAAACGCAGATTAAGATTCAACTCTAAAATTCAATAGTAAATGGAATCGATCAACATGTAATCAACTTAAAAAGACACTTACTACCCAACCTAACCCCAACATTCGTGGGAGGGTGAAAGGACAGTGAATGAAGTAAATGCGAGCGATGATATTCCTTTGGACTGCAAATACATGGAACTAACGCTAAGCTGTTATTGTAGATCAACATATACACCGCTGATAGCTAACCGTGGAGACCGAACCTACTAACAGCCAAGACAACTCTATGACATTTATCCACTCCGACACAGGACCGTGGAAAGTACTACTTACAGTGATATAGCTAGGATTCGAGGAGTCGATCATCCAACTAAGTAAGTTACGACAAACAGTAAACCTCGGATTTTATACATATCATAATTATTATCCTCAAATTTTTGCGTTACACATATGCTATGTTTTCCATGACAATACATGTCGTTATATTATGTGTAGCCAAATGAAAACTATATTGTAATATCTCTGCAAGTGCTTTTATAACTACCTGATACTATAGATAAACGAT
This sequence comes from Cryptosula pallasiana, assembly GCA_945261195.1. NCBI lineage: Eukaryota > Metazoa > Bryozoa > Gymnolaemata > Cheilostomatida > Cryptosulidae > Cryptosula > Cryptosula pallasiana. The sequence continues at coordinate 44,606,123 of OX183135.1, forward strand.
ATTTTTATATAAAAAAAAAACTGACATTATCAAATTTTTATGGAGTTGTTTCCTCCTTTTCAAACAAAATTTCAATGTAATGCTTGGAAATAACAGCAAGGGGGGTTTCGTGCAAGAAACTAAAACCAAGAGGATGGATGGCATTGAAATATAAACCCATCGGTTTATATTTCAATGATGGATGGAATATTTCATCCATGCCCATGGACGTAGTATTTCGTCCATGCCCAAGAGTGTACCATAGAGATATACAAAACTTTTGGGTTTTATGATAAATGATAGGCTCACTTGGGATGACCATATCTTAGTAACTGAAGCCAAACTCCGTAAAAACATAAACCTCCTGCAGCTATCACGAAACTATCTTACTAAGAAATCAGCGAAAACATTTTACTATCACTTTATATTCTGTCACCTGGTTTATGGTATAATTATTTATCACAATCTATCTCCTAAATACCTGTCCAAATTGTTATTTTCATTACAGAAAAGAGCTTTTCGATTAATAGCAAATGTTCATACCATTCCTCTTTCGTTAATTAGAACAAATGATATTGCCACTTCAATTCAACTGTTACCATTACCAAAATTGGCTCAATATTTTACGGCAATCACTGTTTTAAATTTTTTAATAACATTTTTTCTAGCTTTATTTCTTTTGATTTTACCACTAATCGTAACTGCAATTTTAATTTTCGTAACTGCAAGAAACTTTATGCCAACACACTAGCTGCAATAGAAACACATATATCTGCCACATTCAACCAACTGCCTACTTCTCTGAGAATCTCACAAACCCTGTCTGTTTTCAAATCTAATTTATTTAAATATCTTTTAAATACCGATGGAGAATTATTTTAAGTAAACTGTGTTTGAGTAGACTTCTTTTTTTCTGTGTTCATTTTATATTTCTGTTCCATTTTTGATTTTTGTTTTTCTTTTTCCTCCTGCTATGGCACTTTATGAAAAACATTTCTATAAAATGATATTGATGCCAATAAAGTATTATATATCTATAACTAAATAGTCAACGATTATATATAACGAGTATATATAATCGTCGTTGATACAGTTCTATGGAATCAAATCCCAGACGCCAATATTTTATGATCTTCATTCTTCACGCCGTGCCTAGCGTCTCCAGGTGTTCGACTTCTCCGTTGCGCTACATCCATCCGAGCCATGGACCTAGTAGGTCCATGATCCCTAAGTGAAGAAATCACTTAGCATGATCCGAGCTAGTTCGATGCAGAATGATTTAAATAAAGCACTCTGGTTCGATGATGCAGCAACGTCGATCCTGTGCTTTAATCAAACATATGTGAAGTAGTGCTTGATTAGATCAACGAATGACCCTTTTGCCTGCTCAGGAGTTGTCATACCTTGAACTATCAAAATCCGCAAGCATCTGTTGGCTGCAGATTTTGATAGTTCAAGGTATGACAACTCCTGAGCAGACAAAATGGTCAATCGTTGATCTAGTATAAATGGTAACCGCTCCTTGTCTGTTGATGCGCATCGGGCCGCATTTCTCGCACCAAACCATAAAGTTCTCCAATCGGTACCGGATCTACAAGATAACAATTGTTGGATCAATTCTTCGGTTAGTGTTAGATAATAATTAATTAATAATCATATTGTTTTTCAATATATTATTTTATTAAATTTCAATTAAATCTTACAGTTTATTAATCTTTATGATTTTCTACTAAACACTATTAAAATAAAATATCATATGTAACTGTTTTTGGGTTGACAGCAATTAAATAAATGATAATAAGTGCAAAGCGCGAAGTCAACTACTACTACTACTAGTCCTGCTGTTGCTTGTTGTAGTAGTAGTGGTTAGTTGTTATTCAATTCAATCAATCAACTCAAGGCGTTGTTTCGTTGTTGTTGTTGATTATTATTGTTATATTATTATTGTTGTTAAATTATTAATTATATTTATTATTAATTATAATAATAATCTATTTTTTATGTACTGATTATTATTAATATTATTGTCGTTATAATGATAATAGTAGTAGTTAGTTAGTAGTATTACTGTAACTCTTATTTATTATAGTAGATAGATAGTTCAAAAAAATTTTTCAAAATGTTCCAAAATGTTTTTTAAATAGTTTCAGTGGGTAGTACAATATCTTGTGGATACAATGAGACCAAATTTTCTATTGTCACCTCATAGTTAATTGGTAAAACAAGTTTTACCAAATGTACTTTTAGGTAAAAAATACATGGTAAATCTTCTTTCCAGGCAATTAGTGTTGACTCACGCATGAAGCTACACGTATTATATATATAGATATCATGCGTGCGCCTTAATAATTATACAAACATATGTATATATATATATCAACTATAAATGCTTTGCATTATTAGCTGTATCATTATTTTGTAGAAGTAGCTGGATTACACAGAAAACAACAAGTACTGTATCTCAGCTGATATAGACAGGTGTCATCATCAGAAATCTTGTAATTAATAATAATAATAATAATAATAATAATAATATATAATCTTAATAAATTATAATATCATATTTCAATAATTAATTAATAAATAATTATTGAAACTAATGGTTATTGATGACATTGCATTTTGCTATATCATATTGTGCAGGAATTTGTTATAACTGTTGCTAGTGATACCGGTAGCCACCTACACTACCTCTAGGCAAGAGAGCTGTCTGTCCGTCCCGACAGTCTGCTGGTCAGAAGGGCTTACTGGTGTCCGCCCGTCAGCATGTCTGCTGGGGGGGGAGAGCACTGTTAGGCTATTGTCTGCCAGTCAGGCCTGTCGTCTGTCTACTGTCGTTGGATAACACTAGTTGCTATTAGACCTGGAAGGTCGTCAGAGCAGGTTGTCCTTAAAGCAGCAGAGCTGTCTGTCGTAAGAGTTCAAGTAATAAGCTTGATTGAGTGTGGGCTGCTTATATTCTTAACAGAATAAACCAGTGAGTCTCCTCAGTACACTGACTTGTGAGAAACTCTGTATTCGTATTTATACACAAGAGGCGGTGCCAAAATGTAGCCTCAAAAATAGAAATAATAATAAGAACATGTGACTTAGTGTTGACATCGAGACTATATACATCGTGCGATGCATGTAACGTGGTGTAGTAAATAAATGTAATAAGTAGAAATGTTAATATAATGTTCGTCGTTGTAGATCGACAAGATTGTTCGTGATTTTTCCCGTACAATATTTATTACCACTAGCTGTTATCATTCAATGATGTTTTTCTGGATTAACAGGTATAATATTAGATTAATTATGAACCAGAATAAATTAGAATTAAAGCACTAATGATGACAAATAAATAGCCGCGATACTAACCATCATTAAACGTAGCGTTTGCGGTAAACTCATTATTTACTTAAAACACGCTGCGCACATGATAAGCCCGTGATGCGTTTGCAATGGTTGTGGTTAGGATAATTTATATTTGGCTAGGATGAAAAATAATTTTAGTTGGGGCATCTTTGAAAAACCTTCCTATTATCAAAATACATTGAACACACTGCAATGATAATACACCATTCAAATCCTAACTCCACAGTCTATTTTATAGTCCTATAACAATATGTCGATGCCCTTCACGGACCTGGTGGATTTTTGATAAAAAGTCAAAAATGTAAAGACATTTTCTGAGGTCTATGTTTAAAATGAGAAAAATTTTCATAGTCACATCCACGCGTGGTAAAATACTCCAGCTATAGCAATTGGATTTGTGTCTCTGTGAGCTTTAGTTTGAAAGATATGAAAAAAACGTGATTTTTTGGACTTGAAAAAAATCACGAATTTCGAGGACAAGTTTTTATAGGAATGCTTTTGCTCATATCACACGGCGATCGTGAGGGTTTTCGTCCATCTAACTCTTACTCTTCTTCTTTAGAACATACTAGAGCTTGATGCAAGGGGGGGGGGGTGGTACGCTTCATCATTCGTTACCAGGTTTTGATCAAATATGCTGTAGTCAGGTCTCATGCTGTTGCAGCACTAATGTGATTTGACAATTGTTACTTATTGATTTGTCTTCATCTTTCGTACTGTTCGTGGCAGGAAGCTGCCGTGATACGCTGAGGATTTGGCATATATGGTGGTTGGGGGTTCACCCCTGGCAGCAGCTCTAGTTACTGACATGTTTGGCGGCCTTGTAATCATAAGTTCGTCATAGGAGCTTGTTAATGCCTCGTGACACTCTTCATTTGACGGGACTCATACCATAACAGTTGTTTATATGGATATTAACACGTGTGTAGAGCTTCTGTCGATGGAGCGTTGGTGTGAAGATAACAATTGACATCTCATAACAATGCTTGAGGCTGAACCTTATAATTAATGATACTAACATGGTAGTTATCAAAGGTGGTCTGAAATTTATTCAACTTATGACGAACTATTCGAGTTGCGTCAAGCCAATTTGAATGTCGCCGACCAAATCTCATAAAAGTATCTGTTAATTGTGTTTTTGAGATATCCATGCTCGAGTTAACCAACTTTCACTTCATGTATATGGTAACGGGCAATACCATCAATCATTATTAAATTATTATTATTGTTGTTATTAAATATGTTATTATTTCTGATGATGGTGATACTTGTCAATAACAATCGCACTGAAGTTTTAATGTAAATAAAATGAGTTTGCAGCCAGCTTGCTGCGTAATTTGGCTGCTGTTATTTCAGCTATTTTATATGATATGCTATAGAATTGACCAGCCGATGCAAGGAATTCATTACTTGTTATAAATAACGCGGTCATTACTTTATGCGTGAGTGAACACAGGTAATATGCCGGAATTTGAAAATAACTCATAAAAGTCCTCGATCGAGCACTGCTCGATTTGGAGTTATGTGACCAAAAATCCTTGATCGAGCAATGCTCTGACGTTATTTTGTTCGGTTTTTGGAACTTATTGCACAAGTTTGTGTAGACTGGCTAAAATAATTCTTATACCATCGTGTAGAGCGGAGTCTTGCCTATTTCCTGGTTTTTGTTTGAAGACTCTACGACTTTCTAAACGGAAACAGTTCCAAATATACTTGACCCTATAAATTCCTGTATTCAATTTAGGTAATTTTTTTGATAATAATGGTCAGTTTTTTTCTGGCAAACAGCTAGCACATTGTTTCTTCCTTCTGATATAATTAGTTTATTATTATATTACCTTGTTCGAGCTTTCTGATTGTGGAAATAAAGGTTGGTAAGCTGTTAATTAATTATTTAGAAATAGCTTTGATAATAAATAATTAATTTTAATTTTTTTTTATTATTTTTGTAAATTTGTTGATTGGTGTGGTTCTTTATATCAAATTGTAGCTATGTATGTTTCTAGTTCATTCGTACAACAATGAGAGCATTATCTTAGCTAATAATCAAATTATTAATTATTTTCAGAAAAAGAAATTTCCGAAATTTTCGGTATTTTGTGCAACCATCATTGCTAGTTTGTTGTTGCAGTGTTCTAACTCTTGTTCTGCATATTTCTGCTTCAGATTTTGCTAGTCTTATCAAAATTTTGTTCTCTTTCCAGCTGTGCTATCAGTTTTACATTTAACATGTTCCTTTTTTTGCTGGTTGACCTGTCAAGGTCATTACTAAAAAATGGTCTCAGAACTAAAAAAATAATAAAACTAACTTAAACTGGTGGAATCAATAGGTTATTAATTCTCAAAGAAAAGAGAATGTTGATTCATATGAGCTCAAATTCATTAGCCTATCTTGTATAGATGAATTTTAATAAAATTTTGAAAATTGAACTTTTTTGCATAAAGCGGGTGACCGATGAGCTCATTTATTCGTCGAAGCGATAGAAAATCAAAGAGTTGAACCAATGCACTTTTTCGATTAAAAGTACTATTTCCAAAAATTATTTTGATGATCAATCATAAAGTTTAAATTGGCAAATATGATACCATTGTATTCAAAACGCACTGCCTTCACTCACTGAAACTATTTAAAAATGTTTTAGGCCAAATTTTTACACTTGCTATTTAAAGTAACGAATAACATCAATTATTATTAATATAATAACTAATAATAATGGCCAACTTTAATGGATTGATAACAGTAATAATATAACAATAATGGATGCATTGTTATTGTTGTAATAAGTCACAATTATTAATAATAACAACAAGTCAACAACAACAGCAACATCACGTTTAATTTTTATCTCCAAATCGTTTATTATCAAATCAACTAAATTAGCTTCCACAGAACTCATGCAAGCGTAATGTTTATTTAGACAAAGCATCGATATATAATTGTCCCACACGCTTTCTTTTGTATTCAAATCTTCTCATGTTAATAATTTTTTAATAACCATGGGCCACAGGTTGCTAGATGGAAAATTTAAAAAGGGATGAAGAGCAAGCACTAGTCGTGACAGGTATAGCCAATCATTACCCTACCTACCTAGTTACCTGTGAATTTGAAAAAAATTGGTTTGAAATTGCATAGTAAACTCGCGATCTGCCAGTGCGTCTTGGGTCCTTAATGTAATAGTTCATAATATCTTTGTTCCCTATAATCTTAACTACCTATTGGTATGCTATTTATTATGGATCATTAACATATGAAGACACAAAAACTCATTAGTATTGACTATTTTCAAATAAAAAAATGTCATTTATGTCTCAATGGAGCTACCTAGCAGAGGCGTACTACTCATAGGTGGCCGTGAATCACTGATTTCTCTTCACTGTTACAAGAGTAATATGACAGTGGTATATCGAATCATCTGATTTTTCAAGCAAGGATACTTTTTTTAACTGTTTTATGATGCTCAGGCACCCACTGGTGTGACACAAATAGTTTTTGTACCAATGGACAGCTAACAAAATAGTCTAAAAGCTGATGCTCTCATTGAAAACAAGTTGTCCAATCAAAATTACATTTGTATACACTGAGTAAATTTAAAAAAAATGCTACATGCATTTTTAATTACCAAAGCAATGATCTGACACAGTCTTTGGGTAGTAGAAAATAAGTAGCGGCAACTAACTCTATTGATTAAAATAATCAACAAGATGACTATGTTTGAACTGCTTCTTGCAAATTGAATATATGAAAATGATCTTTCATGAAATTGAAGTTGATGTGTAATTGAAACGACATATGTGGTGAGCGGCAATGAATGTTGTAATGTGTGGTTGGTAGCAGGCCTAAATACTAGTATTAGTTATTGTAGAAAATGGTATTTGGATAGTTTATATAATACCTAGTTGCTGTTATTTATAAGTATAATACTACAAAAATTCGTCGTATTATTATTTTCACTAAATGAATAGAATGTTTATGGTTTATTTTTATATTGAAATATATGTTAAACATTTATTGTTTGTCGCCACTTGTTGCAGTTAATAATAGTTACCCCAACATTAAGTAGTATGAAAATAATAATAATAACAAAATTTGACCAACTACTATTAATAATTATTATTACACCTCAGTTATAAGTAAATAGATTCACAATTATTCTGTTATTATAAATAATAATTAATCTACTATTATTATTAGTTAATTAATGATTATTATTATCGTAAGCAAACAGCTCCACCAATTAGTGCTAGGACGGGTATATGCCCGAACTCGAACCCTCGAGTTTGAGTGGACGAGTAAACAACCCACGGGTTCGGGTTTATCAGTGTTTATTTTCGAGCTTAGAATTATCCTCCCCCACCCAGAGGGGGAGATAACTCTATAGTTTTCAGACTAAATTAGTAATTGGCGCAAGTTTATATGCGCGCAGGTAAGAATTATGAAATGATAGGAAACCTTGCTTTCTCTCGTGCTATATTAAACGTCTTGGTCTTCATCATTCGTTAAAATGGCTAGCGCTGTGTGGACTCTATTTAACAAAATTGGTGACAACCAAGTTCAATGCCAGGTGTGTGAGCAAAAGCTCGCCTATAAAGATGGATCCACATCTTCCATGAAAAGACATTCCGAACGATACCACGACAGTGAGTGGCAGAAAGCTGAGAAAGTAAGGAAGAAAGATGATCATGATAGAACTTTGTCAGCGCAGCAGCAGCAGCCAACGCTTGCTAGGTTTTTGGACAATAGCCAAAAGTTGAGTCGAAATTCGCCAAGATATGAGGCATTGGTAAAGAAACTCATCAAAATGTTTAGTGTAAACCTCAGGCCCTTGTCAATAATTACAGACTGCGGTTTTCAGGAGTTCACAAAAGTGGCTGAAGGTAGGTTGGATTTATTGTTGTTGTCATTATTATTATAATAATTATTATTATAATTATTATCATTGTTGTGGCTGTTTTTTATTTTTTAGTCAGTACTAGTAAGTAAGCTAATAGTACTTTATCATTATTATTATTAGAATTAATTTGAATAATAAATAATAAAATGTGTAAAAAAAATATGCATGATGAGATGATGATAAACAATAATTATTAATTGTAATAAATAAATAAACAACATGGATAAAAATAACAAATAATTAATTTAACAATTATTATTAATAAATGAACTCATTATTATAAAAAATTAAGTTATTATGATCATTTGTTTCTATCGTATATTATTTCTTTTTATTATTATTAATTTTGTTCATATCGGCCGTAGCTCTACTGATAGTTAATTGGTAAGTAAAAGTAAAGGAAGTTTTTTGAAGTTGAAAAATGATAAATAATAAATGAAAAAGAAAGGATGGGCGAATGACAGTGGCGTTTTACTAGTAGCAGTACATGGGTCCCTGGAAACTTCACAGATTCGAGTCACCCAATGAACTGTTAATTTCTGGTTCTATTTTATTTATTATTGTTGTTTTGTTCATATTATGTTTTACATTTATTATTTTTTTTATACCAGGCACTATTATGAATTAACTGGTAAAGCAAATAAGGATTGTTGACCGTTAGAGTTGGAAATTTGATATTTAAATGAAGAAAAGGACAGTTGTGTTTCATTACTAACAGTACATGGACCCTTGGGAATTTATAGCGTGCAGGTACTCTACCTGCATGTAGTAGTAGGTAGTGAAAGTAGTTATAGCCTTTTCTCCCGCTCCTCCGCCTTCTCATCCCCCTCCTCCTTCCCCTCCTCCTCCTCCTTCCCCTCCTCTTCCTTCCCCTCCTCCTTCCCCTCCCTGTACTGTTGGCTCAAGTAGTAGTTGTAGGAGTTAGTTATTATGTCATAATCTTACAAAGTAACTTGCTGCTTTTCTAACTTAGTTGATATCTAGCCCGTAAACAAACAATTAATATCTTTTTGTGTCTTACTGATAACCCTTCAGGTGAAGTTTAATTTCTGTATTTTTTTTATCTAACAGGAAGATTTGTGCTTCCATCACCAAAGACGTTCCGTAAGATTCTTATTCCCAAAGCATACAATGATGCAGCCAGTAGACTCAGAAATAGACTGCGTATGCATTATGACAATGAAACATTGGCCACCCTTAGTCTAACTACTGATGCTTGGACTTCAATTGCTAACACAAGCTATGTCACATACACGGTTCATCTTCTTAATGATGATTATAAGCTGGAGAGCTATACGTTGGGGACTTACGGATTTCGAGAAGCGCATACTGCTGAAAATCTCAAGCAGCATCTCATCCATATTCTCAAAGATTGGGGCATTACTCCAGCACCACGGGACTGTAACTGTAAGTTGCAAGTAGCAGTAGCTGATGATGAACTAGAAGGCAATGATGATGAAAATGGCAGTGATGAAAGTGATTGGTTTGACCAAGATTTATTAGAAACAGAAATCAGTGAATATCATGACAGTGCAGAAGAACATGAAGTGATTGATCAACCCAGTTGCAGTTCTTGCTCAGATATGCCAACTTATCTGCGAATATGTGTTACCACTGACAACGCATCTAATGTGTCTAAAGCTATGTCAGAGACCGGCTATCAGCACATACGGTGTTTCGCCCACTCATTAAATTTGGCTGTGCAAAAAGGTGTTGGAGCCCTTGATGGTCAGATAGGAAAAATCAGAAAGGTTGTCACTTTCTTCCATCACTCACCTAAAGCAAACAATGTGCTGCAGGTACTTTTTACTCATAGATTTTGATTGGTGTCTTATGATGACTCGCTTCAATACTCACATATTTTATTTTAACAATCTAGTGTTTGCATGTTGGTCAAACCGTAATTACTGTATTAATATTATATAGCTGCTGTTATCAGCTTATTTTATGTTTTTTTGTTGTAGGATGCAATGAAAGATGCTGGAAAAAAGCCTTTGAAACTTATAGCTGATGTCAAAACACGTTGGAATTCTACCTTTGACATGATTAAGAGGTATTTGGAGGTGCACACTGAGATTTATGTGGCCCTTTCCAAACTGAAGGTACGAATAAATTATACACAGCCTTGCTATATGTCATTGTGACTTGTTAGCTTGTCAAAACCCAACTTCTATTTGTGGCTGGTTGGTTGGCTACGTAAAATCTGTATCTTATAAATGTTTGTTTTACATAAATCCTGTTTACTAATATTGAAATGTTCTGTTGTAAGCTAAAGTTAAAATTGTAGAAAACTGAGATGGTACGAACTATATCGGTCGAAATTTGTGAAGAAATTATTTCACTTCTGCGACCTTTCAAAGATGTGACTGTCTTGATGAGTTCTGAGAGTACATCAACGGTATCCCTGATAAGACCTCTACTTTTTCAACTCAAGAACATTTGTAGACCAACGCCAGATGTTGACGTGCCAATTATTCACACTGCAAAAGCGTATATCTTCCATGACTTAGAAACAAGGTATGGCGAGCAAACATCAGATGCTACATCTGCATGAGATTTTATGTTTGGATAATATCACAATGTAATATATGTATACAATGTAATGTGAGATATAAAAATTTGACAAATGATAACGTTTGATCATTACTGTGAAAGACAGCTTGTAAACAAACAAAGGCTATGATTTTCAGAGTCATTCATTTTAAATTTGAAAGATGCAAGGCAAAAATGTGAAGTCTGTAGCCGACTAAATTGTGGTGTAACTTACTTTTGCTCATTAGGTACATTGATGGACAGAGGTTCCTAGACATATGCGCTGTGTTGGATCCAAGGGTGAAAACCACTCCATACCTCACTGCGGCGGAGAAAGCTGATTTGCATGATGCTGTTATTGATAAGATGTCCTCTATAGCAAGCCGTACTGTACATAGCTCAACGTTGTCACAAGATGGTAATGACTGCAGCACAAGTAATCATCCTTTACAGAACCTTTTGGGTAGGAGCTATGGTCCACAGGCATCCAGTGGCGTAACACTTGGGATTGGGAGTGATAACAATGCCGAATTGTTTGAGTTGCAGTGTTTCTTCAGAGAACAGAACTGCCCTATGGACCAATCTCCTTTGCTTTGGTAGAAGGAGCGGGCCAGTCGTTATCCCACACTATCTAAACTTGCACGAAACTACCTTTGTGTCCAAGGAACAAGTGTTCCTTCTGAACGAGTGTTTAGTGCAGCTGGACAAATTGTATCTAAGAGAAGAGCATCTCTTCAGCCAAGCATGGTAAACATGCTCCTTTTTTTAAATAAAAACTTTGCTCTCATTGAGGGATAGCGTGTGACTGGCTTCTTCCACTTTGCATTTTCTTCTAGTTCATTTCCATATTACTTACATTCATAGAATTGCATGACTTCGCATTATAGCATGTGATTGCTTTGCTCCACATCTTGATAAATAAAATGTGTTTGTTTGTTGCATTTATTTCTAGTTAATTATATTTTGTGCTACTTACATTTGGAGTTTTCTTACTCTGAATTACCTCTCTGTAATACTTTAAAATTTCAGATATTTTACATAAGAATGCATGTATGTATGTATCAGTCAGCTCTTTTTTTCACTGAAGAACAGTCAATAAATATCCCAAGTTGCATTAATGCATGATCTTTTGTTGCAATTTAATGCATTGCCTGGTTGGAGTTGCCATCTAGATAAAATTAGAATCTCTATCTATTGACTAAAATGTGTGAAAGACTAATATTGCTTCGGTTAGTTGATGAATGATCTGCGCAATTACTCGAACTCGACCCGAACCCGACCCGAAATTGATAACAAATACCCGAACCCTACCCGAACTTGAAATTTCATGCTCGTCCTAGCACTACCACCAATTAGATAGTTGTTAAAACTTTTTCACACTCGTTGACCAGATATCTCGCAGGAGTTGTCCTTTCTCATTACTCCTTGACCGAATATCTCGCAGCAGATTTCGGACAAGATTTCCAACGTTTCTAGTAGACCTACAGTAATAATTTTTACACCATCGTGTAGAGCAGACTCTACTCTATTTTTGGGTGTTTATTTGAAGAAATTCTGTCAGTCTAAACAGAAGCGATTTCCTGTCAACCGCGCCATAGTCATTTTCGGGCAAGAAATAATTTTTCTTGCTGAGATAGTTTGAAATAATATTTTTTGCAGAGAACCTCCACGGATGAGATTTGTTCTGATAAATGGTTAGATTATATTTATTTCAGCATGCTGGAATTGTTTAGAAGTGGAAATGACAGGTAGTATGCTATAAATTAATTATTTGGATGACGACGATATTGTTGACCAGTAATTTTTTATTATTTTTCATTTTTTTTTCAAAGTGTTTATTATTATTATGGTTCTTTATACCAGAAGATAGTGCTTGAAATTCTCTATTCAGTGGTGTAAAAAGTTAGGTGCTAGCTTGAATAGAAAAAAAATTAATAATATTCTTTGAAAAAATTTCTGGGATTTTCGCAAAAAAACAAGGCCAACTTTGATTGAGGTGTTATGGCTCATGTAGTGGCCCATTAATTCTTCAAAATTACCTAGATGCATCAAAAGTAAATTTTCTTTCTATCTGTCGCATCAGTTTTTTGTTTTGAGCTTTACTTTTGGTGTTTTTTTCAAAGCAAAAATGTCAATTTTCAGAAATTTGAAAAAAAGTAGTGTCAAATAAAAAATATTTTCACCTGTTAACAAGTACAAAGTTGGCTTTATTTAAAAATCTACTTATAGAATAGGTATTGTTGAGTCTGATGGTCGTCTTTTCAACTCTGTAACACCAACAGCTGAATTTTAAAAAATTTTCAAAGTTTGATGAATTTTTTCAAAAGCGCATGAACTTCACAAATCAATCAGGCACAAAGCAGACGAAAATTAAAGAGTTTAATTCATAATGGACGTTCGTTGCCTTTATTTATGAGCTACAGCAACCACCATACTATAATTATCATACTGTCATACTTGAATTGTTACAATAATAATAATGATAATAATTAACAGTGGTGATAATAAACAAATGCTACAAAAACAAAGCGAACAGAGCTAGCAGCTGAAGCCAATGCGCACTTATTGTAAGTAACAACCTGAAATAGATTGTCGTGGTATGTTGATACCGATTGGCTTATTATTAAATTAACTTGAGAGAGCAGAATCAGTAGCCCAAAGTGGTACAAGGCACGCAGTCAAACTTCACTACTTGATGATAGGCACTCTCTTTGTGTATCACGGTAAACGTCATGAAGACTGTGAAAAATTTACCCTTCATTGTCTTCTGTGATTTAATTAGGTCTGTGGGTTTTTTGAAAGCCCAAGCGCACTAGGTACAGTCTCTCTGTCTTGAAAGCCATTGTTTGTTCACTGGAGCCGTCAGCGTGAGCTGTGCTTTTCATTAACAAAAATACCAATTTTTGTTGATGTTGCTGTTGTATCATGATCTTTGGTTGTCATGTGACTTGTCACACACAAGATTTGTAAATAAGATATGTTAAAATGCAATGGAGCCATCAGAACCAATGATAATAGTGCTAAAAGAACTGTACTAATTAGTTTATTTTTTCTTTCAAAAGATATTTAGGGCAGGCATGAGCTCCACTAGGGTGGGCCGCCTCTTCCACCCCTCTGGACAGAGCCCCGGTCGTTACAATGATGTTGTGTAGCAGCAAGTTTCTTTTAAATGTAACATGCAACTTGACAATTTTCTTACTGAAAAAATAAAAGTATGCAATATAATTGAGTGCAACCAGAGAAAGAATGCAACATAAATTTTTAACGGTGCTATCATAAAACTGCTACGGCAAAAATTTGATGTTTTTTCTGGATTATCAATCAAACTGCCTCTATGATACTATACCTACTCACATGTTTAAAAAGATGCTTACTTTTTCCATGTTACCGTCATACAGTATAACTTGTGATTGTAAACTTTCAACTGCTCAAACTTGCTGCAAACAGAATACAAATTTACTATAGCATTTTACTTGATATTAGACAAGGCTGCCTATGTGTGTGACTCAGTGATGGATAGGAATTATCTTCTGTTTAGTGTGACACCATACCTGTAATGTCGGTGAAAAAAGGAGATATTTTAAACCAGTTACTTACAGAGGTTTTAAAAGAGGAAACGCTCTGGATATTAAGACGGACAATAATTAATTGCTGTGGTAAATGAATTATAATGGGTAAGAAAAGGTCTGTAGAAAACGGATTAAAACCATTCATGCAAAGACTTTCTGAAAACAATGTTCTTGATCAGTCGTCTCAAAGTCCCTTTTTTGTTTGACAAAGGATCGAACGTTATGTGTGCAAAAGTGTCCAGGGGGAGAGTGGAATTTCCTGAACATCCTGGGAGTTTAGGAGATGAGATAAATTGTGCTAAATTCTCAAGATAGTCATTGAAAAGTCTGGAGACATTACTGGTATGGTGACAAGCCCATATAGTACTAGGTACTGCAACCAGAAGTCTCAGTGTTTCTGATTTTGTACCAACGCTTGTTTTCTTCGACCCATAGTGTGATTTCCTCAATTGTGCGGGATCTGGGCTGATTGTTGAATGCCAGAATGGCGATTGCTTGGCGGGCAACAACATTGGTTTGTTTATCCACAGTTACGGCCAGACCGTCATGTAGTTTAGACTAGAGGTCGACTAAGCAAAATTATATGGCATGCTTTTTTCTGGAATTGAGTTATATATTTATACGATGAAATAAATGAAGAAATTAAAAGAATAGCTTAATGAATGGATATTGCTGTTGGAAAATTTCATTTACTTGTTGCATGTGGTGAATATTGTTTTTGTTTAGGTATTTACTATTATCTTCAAACATGTCCGCACTACCAAAAATAACTATTAATTTCAGTTCTCGTATTTTTCATTTCTATTTAAATTTTCATTTCTGGTTTTAAATGCAGGGTGCATCAATACCTTTTACCATATAATCCTTTCTGCAATACTGTGGTGCACTAGGACTATTGAAATAAATGGTAAGAGGTTATGCTTCCTTGCTGTATGCAAAGTGATAAGCTTGAGAAGAAAATTTTCAGACATGTTAAAAACTGTGGGTTGTCTTCTACTGTCAAGTTTTTGAAGTCAGAAATTGTTGTTGAGTTAGCAAATGATTGCCCACAAGCACTTTGTTGACATTGTGGTAAGCTAATTGACCAGCTGACCTGACTTGTTGCCGACCGAAACTGTTCTGGCCCCAGCCGATATAACTTTGTCGCCATTCAAGTTGTTAGCATCCCGTTTTTCAACATTCTGTCCACTGTTCAGTGGTGTTACCTGTATAAAAAGACTTTGAGCTCTGCATTGTGATGGATGTGATTCCAGATAGCCTAACAAGCCGATAGCTGTCTAATCAGTATGATATTGCTGAACATTTTCCAAAGAATAATGAATTCATAAACCAAGCTTCCCACTAGAAAACCACAACAATTTTTTTTTCATTTTTTTGCGAATCTAATCTACCCTGACCCCGACAGTGTTATCATCAAAAGTTGATCCGCCATTTTCCATAGAGATTTTTCCTATGTTACATTTTCAGGAAACTCAAATTCTGTAGACCAAGTGTTTTTCACTAATCAACACAGTGTTTATTAGTGTCATTGTGGACGTTACCCACCACTTTAGGTAGTGCATTGTTGCAGATCAATTGAGAAGAGGCAGCTCATTGCTAAACACACATGTATTTCTCTTGAGTGGCAGAAAGAATGCCTCCAACGAATGTGAAACACACATTCATGAAATGTAAGATATGTTCTCAACTCATTGATCATATGGTAAGTCCGCTGTTATTTATTGTAATGTACACTTTTTATACCAACTGTTTTATTCAGTTAACTTTTATTCATTGTTGTACATCTTGTTATTACACATTGATGATACATGGGGAAAGGTGGTGTGCAGAAAAGGTGACTTGTGCAACAATAAATGATGAAGAGGTAAAAAGAGGCAAATTTGACCAATCCATAAGTTGCAACTTTCTTGAATTTATAGTGATTACTGCAAATTATTATCTCCAATCAAACTTTGTGATGTAGAAATATAGGAGAATGTCGTTAGAGAGACCAGTTTGATGTTAGAAGGTGGAACATTGAAATGTTAAAGACTTTGACATGAAACCCATTGTTTTGTGATGTTTGTTTTCCCTGATGTTTGTTGTATTATACGACCTTTTATTAATCCTTATCCTTAAATAAAATATCTGTTTCGTTGTTACAACAAAAATAATAATAGCCATTACTATTTAATAATAGTAATAATAAATGAATGAAGGATATGATGGTGACAATAGGGCTCAACAATTGTAGTAGTAATAGTAATTTGAAAATGTATTACCTTACCATAATTAAAAGATGATTAGCTATTCATAACATAACCAGTAATGGTAATAATAATTAATAATGGCTATTTGCAGAATCAAAACGTTATTTAAGATATGCGATCATAATTATTATAAACCGTAATCATGTTTTGAAACCTATTGAGCATATGAGATGACAGAAATAAGTACAGCCGGTAACCCATCAAAAGAACAACGTACTTTGTACTGCTCGCCAGTAAAAGTAGCTGTTGCAAATATATAGCAATGAGTGACCATCTATGCAGAAAACATTCGTTTTGTGTTGGACTTGGTGATTGTGCATAGACTTATTATCAGTATTAAGAATTCTATTGAACTGCATATGGAATCCATTTTAATTTTTAGTATAAACAATTTTTGGAGATGAAAATCTAGCTGCCTGCTAAGTGGAAAATGCAGTGATACAAGTTTTTGAGATTGGCTACAAACTTCTCAAATATAACATTTTTCTTTTGTCCATCTTTATTGTAATAACTTGTATACTTGTAAATAATTGTGTGAGCAAAGTAGTCTCACCAGAATTTATCAATTAGCTAACATTTTTCTTAACCATCAAACACCCTCTAATACAAGTGTCAATTCAACAATAATTTGACAATCCTAGTGTTCCATGGTACAATGGTCACCCCTACTAAGTTGTTTTGTGGCATCAGGTCATTTTTTATAGCTGCCAATCACTATGTTCCCATGCTGCGAATTCGTTCGGGTTGAACTCATAACTCGTCCATTCGGGTCATGGGAATTCTGACTCGTACGAGTTGGTTCGGATTCATTCGTGTTGGCTCACTGCGGTTCCTCAAGCCGAATTCGTTCGGGTTGAGCATTGATTAGGATCATGGGAATCGTTCGTGTTGATGAATTCGAATTCATTCGTGTTGCTCTTTTGAGAAAAAGGCATTAAACTGGCGATTTGGCAGTAAATCAGTTTTTGCGTATTTTCTAACTGCAGTTTTTACATACATATAATAATAATCCTCTGCAAGTTTAACAACAGGTGAGTTATAAATTATTTACTATTTGCTCGGGAAACTGAATCATAGCTCTGTTTCATAAATGTGCAAACTAAATTATTATTATTTTTATACTTGCCAAAAAAAATTATTTTTTTATTATTTGGAAATAATTTATTTATTATTATTATTAATTATTTATCATTTCTTATAGCTATCATTATATTTATTAATTATCATCTATAATTATTAAAAATTGTTGATTTTGTTATTATTCATGTACTTACTAGTTTATGCTGTGAACATTCCACAAATTTGACTCATATTACTACTTAGTAATACGAGCGCGGTTGTTTACTAACTCACTGCAATCAAGTAATTATTGCGCTCGCTACTCACTGTAAAGGAAGGACAACTCCTGCAACTTATTTCAATTCGAATTATCATAGGAACGGATTGGAATGCCAACCCGAATGAATGCTAACCAACTCGAATGGACGCCCGATCCGAACGAATTCGCAGCATGGGAACATGGTGCATTTTGGGCCAGCTTATTTTTTGAACTCGCTTTTGTTGGTTTACCGGTTGTAAGTGAGCTATTTTAAATCAGTATGGATGATTCTTTTTCATTTATTGATCATATTCATCCAAGACTGGCTTTCAATGGCTAGCGTTTTATTGTCAGGCAAATTATCAGCGGTACCTACTTTTTCCATTTTGTGCTATCATAATGTGGATGAAAGGTCATATGATGGCTTCAGCCACCTAGTTCCACTCCAACTGTTTTTTATTTCTTTGTTTTGCCTACCACGTGTTTGTGCTGATGTCCAATTGTCCATTTGATTATATACAACAGTCCATTCACTCAGTACGTTGACGCTTTCAGGACCTGACTGCTCATGCCAATATGCACAGGAAACAAGGACATATTAGCGGAGGTGAAGGTAGCATGGCGCGTGCCTCACCAACACCAACTGACAATGTCAATGCTCAGTATGTTAGATTTATTACATACCCTCTTGCTAGCTCTATTTGTATGTAATCTCTGGTTTATACGAGCTGTATCATTGCCTGTGGTGTTGAATTTGTATCATCGACTTTTCAACTGACTTTATACAGAATCTGACACAACGTGACATGTTGCCTAATGTCCAAATTTGTGGCATCACACGGCATAACACGTCTATTCAAATTAACTGTCTTGCTACTCATGTTATACGTAAAGATGAAATATTTAATTTACACTTCTTACATATGCCATTTATATTGTCTGTAATAATTGAATGTGTCTTAAATTTCAAAAAATGGTTTACATCAAAAAATTTATTCATAACAGGAAGTACTGTTGCTTTTAATCAGATTTTTGTTGCCACTGAATTTATCTCTCATCACGATAAGCAAAATAATTGCCTATTTTAAACAATAATGAGTAGCGGTGCGCAATTTTCATGATGATGAATGAACTGAGTAATAAAACTTAGTATGATAACTGGTGAATACTTTTTACGATTATTGTCATTTTATTTGATATTATTATTATTTTTTTGTTATTATTTTAGCATTTTTAAAATCTTTACATATGTTTAAAATTTGTTTGATATGATAATATTATCAATATCAGTGACTTTATGAACATTTATTTTGTCAGGCAGTACCAAAACTCATAGACAGAAAAATAAAAACCTCATTGATGGTTATGAATTACTAATTATGAACTACCGACTATGTGGTTGACTTGCCTCAAACACTAGTAAATGATTTGTGTTTCTAAATGGCATGCCTCGCCATTGCGTTAGGATAATTGGCTTCAGCACACCTGTATAAATCCAATGTCGAGTTAAATCTTGTTTTAAGCACAATAAATCTTCTGTTATCACAGATTGAGCATTTGAACCAACAACCTAATCTACTCTGTCACCCGTTCTTTGCATCATTCCTTCTCTCTAAAACTTCGGACAAAACTTAAATTGAATATTCATTTTTTAGCATTAAAGCAACGATTTCTAGTCTTTTGTCCACTCAATCCACCGAACCAACATCTTACATGCTGTAGAATTATGTCTCTACCAGTTTTGGCCCTTGTAGAGTTTTCACTTTTGTTCATGGAGTTAACAACAGACAGGATTGAGTACAAACGGAAAAAAACTATTTTATATGTAAAGATTTATTTTCATTATATAGGTGTTTCCTGTATATTTGCACTTATTCACATTACTGATACATTTTCCTTGTCTATGCGCACTACAGGCACGTACATGCTCATATGTGCACGTGCTCGTATTTAATAATTTATAGGTTTTGATTACAATACTTTGATCACTCTGCGTCTTATACAACTTTACCATATTCTCTTGTTTTAGACAGAAATCCAATCCTGTAGGCTCAGCTGAATGTCCGTTAGAAACCGACAAAAAACCACACCCTGTTCAGGCCACCCCAGAGCAGGCCATCCCAGAGCAGACCACCTCAGAGCAGTCCAACCCAGAGCAGACCACTCCAGATCAGACCACACATCAGCAAACCACCCCTCAACAGATCACACCTCAACAGACAACTCCACAACAGCTCACAGCTCCACAGACAGCACCTCACCAGACCACCTCAGAGCAGGCTAAACCACAACAGACCTCACCTCCACAGATTACACCTCACCAGACCACCCCTCAACAGACCTCATCTAACCAGGCCACTCCAGATCAAGCCACATCTCACCAGATTGCCCCAGATCAGAATACTCCTCCACAGACTACACCTCACCAGTCCATCCCAGATCAGGTTAGACCTCAACAAACTACGCTACAAAAGTCCACACCTAAACAGATTACACAACAATCGGCTATTCCTCAACAGGATTTACCTCAACAAATTGCACCTCACCAGGCTACCCCAGAGCAAAGCACAACCCAGCAGACCACTTCAGAGCAGACTACCCCTAAACAGACCACCCCAGAAAAGACTATGCCAGAACAGACCATGCCAGAGCATGCAGGCCCAAATCAGACCACAACCCAGCAGACCACCTTAGAACTTACCACCTCAGAGCAGACTACCCCAGAACAGACCAACCCACATGAGAGTGTAACTCAACAGCTTGCCCCAGAGCATACCACCCCACATCAAACTACCCAAGAGTGGACCACCCTAGATCAGACCACCCTAGATCAGACCACAGATCAGACCACCCCAGAACAGACCACCACAGATCAGACCACCCCAGAACAGAGTACCCCAGGACAGACCACACCTCCACAAACTGCACCTCAACAGACTACTTCAGATCAGTCCACAACTCAACAGACCACCCCAGGGCAGACCACACCAGGGCAGACCACACCAGGGCAGACCACACCAGAGCGGACAACCTTAGATCAGACCACCCCAGATCAGACTAACCCAGATCAGACAACCCCGGAACAAGTCATCTCAGAACAGACCTCACCTCAACAAACTGCACCTCAACAAACTGCACCTCAACAGATCACACCTCAACAGTCCATACCACAACAGACCACCCCTAAGCAAGCTCCGTCACAAAATACTACACCTCAAAAGGCTGTACTACAAACTGCAGATGAAAACTCTAATGTGAAGTCACCACAATCGATCCCAAAAAGCTTGTTGGTAAGGAATCAATTTCCGCTATATTACATTGGCAATGATAATGAGTTGTGGTAGGGGTGGTCACAACACGAGTCCTAATGTGAGCAATGTATAAGTTTTACTTGTCCGATTTTAGCTGAATTACTTTTCATTTAACTTGCTTTTACTCTATTCCCCTGCTGAGTGGATTGGGTGCTGCGTTCCATGTTCACTCAGCTTAATCGCTGCAAATCCCACCTCGGATGGTGGTGCATAGATTGTGCGAGCAACAGCATTCATACTACCACCAATCTCCCCCCCTCCCGATATTGGTCTTAGCTTTTTTTAAGCAGATAGAATCATAAACCAAACTAGTAGCAAACAATGCATACCATGTAATTAAACACTAGTGTAGAAGTGTAGACAGACATAAAACAGAAACAAACCTCGCACTCATTGTTGCCATTTGTAATCAAAGCTTCTGGGAAAACTTTTCTTCAGTTCCACTTATTCAGAAGAGTGATTTGATTGATCAACGTCAATAAAAAATGTTTCACTTTGGTGAACCGTCGTGAAGTTCATTTGTAAATTTACTATAAAACTTAAATGTTGTAACTGGAGATCACATAGTAAGTTTATCCAGACCTTGTCTTGTCTCTGCCATTGGTTACTCTTGGTAAATGTGTGTCTTGTCTGTGCCATTGGTTACTCTTGGTCAATGTGTCTTGTCTGTGTCATTGGTTGCTCTTGGTTGATGTGTGTCTTGTGCTACCAATTCCATGGTTGGTTTTGGTATTCATTGGTCTGTTTGATTGGTTGGCAGGGGCAGATTTTCCAGATTCTAAAGGGTTGTCTCCAAAGGGTGGGAGGGGATGCGGGGGTGGGGTGGGGCGCGGACACCCCTCTTCCCCATGCATATGCCCTGCTCTAGCAGAAAGTTTGAAAAATGCAGCTTCACAGAAGCATGAGGCAGCACTTTTAACAGTCTAAATGGAACAATCAATCAATCAAACAATCAATCATAAACTATCAAAGCACTATCAATCATCATTTTTCTATTATACTTTACTTATGTATGTGCAACTACATAGAGGTTTACAATAATAATAATAATAATAATTATTAATAGTAGTAATAGTAGTAGTAGTAATAGTAGTAGTAGTTGTAATAGTTTAGCAGTAGCAATAGCAGTAGCAATATAGTAGTAATAATAATAATATCAATAACAACAACAACAATGAAAATACTAATAATTATAATAATAATGCTAATAGTAATAATAATAATAACAATAATAGCAACAATAATTATAAATAAAATTAATTGTAAAAATAATGATACAAAAAACAATAATAGGAATAATAATAATAAATATCAGTAGTAAAACCATTGGGTTACGTGGTGTTGAACGATGATGATGAAAGCTGTTGTTGTTCAAGAAGTTGCCAGTGTTAGTTGCAGTAAAAACTATTGTTATATATGATTGACTACTTGCAAATCTTCAGTTTGCTACCTGGTAAAGAAATTAGACAACAGTTGTTCGTTGTCATCTGGTTTTCTTCTCTTAAGAGGAGGAAGCCTGCTGGATGACATGGTCGATTGCCTATAATAATAAGACAATAAGTCCAAATTTTGGATCGTAGCTATGTGAATAAACTGAAGAAAAAAAACTTGATCTTGTCAAATTAGGCTGGGCTCCTTTTCTTTGACAACAACTTTGAAGATGTTTAGAATATATATGAATGATATAGGAGACATAAAACTTGCCAATTGCAATTACTCAGGCTAACATATTCTTGAGTTTCCCAATGATGAGTCTTTTACTGGGTTTTCCATTCATTTAAAAAACCCTACGAATAGCAGTTCAATGCAAGGGGCAAAAATTCTAAATAAACATATCAATAGTAGGGTCGCGTGACCCTTGCGCCAATAGCAAAATCTGCCCCTGGTTGGTCTCCATCCTGATTTACTTCTCAATTTACTTCTCAGTACTCCTGAAATTATGGAATAATTGGTTGTAGATAGCCTTGGTTGTGGATAGCCTCTAGTCTTAGTCCTTTGACACTTCATGTTGAATTGCAGAGAGAGTGGTGCTTCTTAACTCTGTTGCTAAGCTCTGCAGGCTACTTAAGGCTGGTTCACATCTATTTCACAAGTGCTCTTGCGTCAACGTACGAAAGTTGCGCTCCCACGATTGCCTGCGAGCAGCATTGGCTTACATGAATCGCATATAATTTTCTGTATGCTTAAGCGCATGCATGGTTGCCAGGAAACTGATTGATACGACACCTGGTCAAGAATGTTATTTCATTAATTGATAAGAATATATTAATGATTATTTTTTTATTTAATAATAATATTATACAACTGTTACTTGCCGTAGCTCGCACTGCTCCTGCATCATGTTGAAATGCGTAGCAATTTCTTTCCACGCGTTTAATTTTGTTGTCTTCGCATTTTTAAACCTGCTGTCAGCAGTATTATATATTACTTCCTACTTTTGCACAAAATCTATGAAAACTAACTCGTCGACAGTTTCAAAACACATATTTGTGGTGGCCATATTAAAATATATTACCTTGGTCGTTCTTCGGTGCTGGAGGTAATAATATATGCCTTCCCAGCATATGTTGCCGCTCCCATGAATCGCAATGGAGGGCAGAGCGCCACAACTTCGTAGAAGGCCCTCGCGCGACGAGAGCTGCGTTCACGCAGGAGCTTGTCCGTGTGTGTTCTCATAGATTACAATCACTATGCAGTGCCGCTTGCGTTACGCACCAGCACTTGAAAAATGTATGTGAACCAACCTTCAAGCACTCATGTAGCAGCAATTTGAACCAGATTCTGTTGGGAATGTGTTGAACCAGTGGTGCTCTGGGAGACAAGAAGAGCCCCAATCAAAATTAACAGTCAGTAGGCGTTTTAATGAGTGGGCATTTACTTTCCCTCGTGTCAATAGAATTGCGCTTTCAAATTCTGCGTTTTTTCATAATACCAGCCAGCAATATTCTGTTCCGTGTAGACACTAGTCTTTGTACCTCATGAATAGCTGTAAGAATTACTAGAATTAGAATTACGTAATTTAGACCTGTATTTGAATTACAAAAACAAGAACTTACTGTGCGTACTCCTCCACAGGCTGTTGCAATAGAGAAATGCTTTATTCTCATTCAGCATTACCACAAACTAAAAGTTAAAAAACCACACCAACCTTTTGTTTGGTTTGTTTGCCAAAACAGATACATAACATAAGTGGAACAGTTGCCTGAGTTATTAGTTGAAATAAAGGTTGTTGGTGCACGATTAAGTTAAATGGTTGACCCTGATAATGCAAATACGCAAAAAGAGTTCCCTCACCCCTTCCCCTCCCCCCAATTGAGTAACAGAGAATCAGCCGCCATCAGTGCCCTTTACTGAAGACATGGTTTACATTTACACGATTTACTTTCTGTTTTATTTATTATTTGTATTCATAGGTTGAAGCTAGTCACTTATTCGTGACAGAGAAAGTGGCTGCCATGAAAAAAGACAGTCAGCTGTTCACCTGTGAAGTATGTGCATCTTACTAATATACTATTTTTTCTCTTTACCTGCTATATGTCGATACTAGAAGCTATGCCCATTCTCCCTACCTGCTGTATGTCGATACTAGAAGTTATGCCCATTCTCTCTACCTGTTATATGTCGATACTAGAAGCTATGCCCATTCTCTCTACCTGCTATATGTCGATACTAGAAGTTATGCCCATTCTCTCCCTGCTATATGTCGATACTAGAAGTTGTGCCCATTCTCTCTACCTGCTATATGTCGATACTAAAAGTTATGCCCATTCTCTCTTCCTGTTATATGTTGATGCTAGAAGCTATGCCCATTCTCTCTACCTGCTATATGTCGATACTAGAAGCTATGCCCATTCTCTCTACCTGCTATATGTCGATACTAGAAGCTATGCCCATTCTCTCCACCTGTTATATGTCGATACTAGAAACTATGCCCATTCTCTCTACCTGCTATATGTCGATACTAGAAGCTATGCCCATTCTCCCTACCTGCTATATATCGATACTAGAAGTTATGCCCATTCTCCCTACCTGCTATATGTCGACACTAGAAGCTATGCCCATTCCCTCTACCTGCTATATGTCGATACTAGAAGCTATGCCCATTCTCTCTACCTGTTATATGTCGATACTAGAAGCTATGCCCATTCTCCCTACCTGTTATATGTCGATACTAGAAGCTATGCCCATTCTCCCTACCTGTTACATGTCCATACTAGAAGCTATGCCCATTCTCCCTACCTGCTATATGTCGATACTAGAAGCTATGCCCATTCTCCCTACCCGCTACATGTCGATACTAGAAGCTATGCCCATTCTCTTCTCTCCCTGCCATCTCTCCCTCCATACACCTTTACTCTCTCCTTCCCGTGCCTTGCTCTACTTTTTTCCTAACTTTTCCCAACTTACTATCTCCCTTCTTTTCAAAGCTCTTCCATTCAGCTCTACCGTCTTTTTCTCCTGTCTTGCTCTATCCTCTCCCTTTGCTTCCATCCCCATCCATTCAGCTGTACTCTCTACTTTATCTCTATCCTCTCCCTGTGGTTCCATCCCCATCCATTCAGCTGTACTCTCTACTTTACCTCTATCTTCTCCCTGTGCTTCCATCCCCATCCATTCACCTGTACTCTCTACTTTACCTCTATCCTCTCCCTGTGCTTCCATCCCCATCCATTCAGCTGTACTCTCTACTTTACCTCTATCCTCTCCCTGTGCTTCTATCCCCATCCATTCAGCTGTACTCTCTACTTTACCTCTATCCTCTCC
The DNA here is from genome assembly GCA_945261195.1 of Cryptosula pallasiana. Lineage (NCBI taxonomy): Eukaryota > Metazoa > Bryozoa > Gymnolaemata > Cheilostomatida > Cryptosulidae > Cryptosula > Cryptosula pallasiana. The sequence goes on from OX183135.1 coordinate 44,632,094, forward strand.
CTGTGCTTCCATCCCCATCCATTCACCTGTACTCTCTACTTTACCTCTATCCTCTCCCTGTGCTTCCATCCCCATCCATTCAGCTGTACTCTCTACTTTACCTCTATCCTCTCCCTGTGCTTCCATCCCCATCTATTCAGCTGTACTCTCTACTTTACTTCTGTTTTCTCCCCTGTTCCGCTTTACTTTATAGAATACACAAAAATCAGTGTGCTGGCTGATTTTCACTGAGCTTCACACTTCTGAAATTCACTAAGCAACGATAGGTAATTTTTCATTGGTTTATTTTGTTAAATGGGCACTGGAGTCAACAATCATTTCTCCATTTTCCTAAAATCAAGGAATATTATCAAGTCTTTCAAATTAACAGTCGCCCTTACTTCATTTTACGCTGGCATTGTCAGGTTTTCATTTACCTATTTCAGAAATAGCTTACACAAAACCAATTACAATTGAGTTATTGCAAATGTAAACAGCATAGATCATAAAAAAATAGATAAAAGTTCCACAAATAAAGCTCCAACCCTGACCCTCTAAATACAAAAACACAGCTCTTAGCGTTAGATTATTTGTCCCGAGTTGTTTTAGTCAATTGTTTTAAAGCATGCCAGCACTTATCACTTTTTGGTTGAGTTTCTGAATATTCAAGTCTTAAGCAGCAGGGTGATGTATTAAATAACCCTCTAGGCCTACTCAGTCATGATTTACAAGCTTGCCAAAAAGCCATTGGCCTCAAATGCTCGTCGCATCAGCTGAAATTTAGCTTACTATAACTTCCATTGATTGCGGTGTACGTCATCTTTGGAATGTGGGCGTGGTCAATTATAATAAATAATAGCAAAGTTTTATAAATGAAGTTACATCGTTTGCGTTTAAAATGAAATCTGATTGGGCAATTCATTTAGCCTTAGGTCTACTGAAGGCCATTGCAACAGGAATAAACAGTCCTTACGAAGACACCCCATCAAAAACTGGTTCTAAGATTTAATGTTGAGGTTTACTGTTACTCGCCATTTTTCACCTGGCTTCAATTTGCACGCTGCACTCATAAAATCGGAATTAGTGGTTTCTATCAATATGGACGCAATTAGTGCACACGCATAGTAAACAAAATCGACGCTTGTTTATTACGCAATTTTCATATGTGAAATGGCAACAAGAGACGATTGCGGGATTGGTCAGGTTGTCCAATGTGATCACCATCACAAACAAAGGATCATCTCATCTTATCCTCCTTCCATGAACAGGATAAAAAAAATTGTGCTTCTTTTGGTGAGTAAGGGAACAATAAATGGTATTTATACAATAATGGACAGTAGTATGTAGGTAGAATAATAATAATAATAAATAAAATAATAATAAACATAAATAGCGGCATCTGATTGGTCAAATAAATACTGTGCCGTGAAAAAGTAAATTCCCGAAGATGACATCAATTTTAAGTGGTGTGAAAATTGGCGAGCAAATCTGGAAGATGAGTATTTTGCAGGCTTGTAGATCAGCACTGAGTAGGCTGAGAGGGTTGTTCAATACATCAATCTACTGACAGACTTGAATATTCACAAAATCAACAAAAAAATTGTTCAGTGCTGGCATGCTTTAATGCTACGCTTCAGCAAATTTTTAATGGCCTAGTGAAGAACAACAGGTGTCAAATTCTTAACCTCAGCTTCTCTTTCAGATATCAACAAAACCATTGATTTTTCACTTTTTGAAATTTGGAGTCTGTGTATGAATTGGAAGGGTGCACCTTTACAGGTAGCCAGATTAACGAACAGACCGGGAAAAAATATTTTTATATGCATAGTATATATGTCCATAACTATATTATACACTGTTGGTATTGTAGTTATGTCGGAGCAATAGTGGTGCAATGGGCGTTGACAGCTATGCCATCCATCTCACCCAGCCTGTGCATATGAAGGTATGTCATTAAGGAACAGGTGTCTATTTTGTATTGGAGAGAGTACATATCTATTGTACGGTGCTGTTTCAACCACAGGCCTACTGCAGGAAATTGGTGGGTTTGGGCCCCTTTTAGGATTTTCGTTTTGTGTTTGTTGTGTGCGTTTGAAAGTCAAGTCATGGTCTGACAAATCTGTCTTCATGTGCTGGCCTGATGGCTCAAAAGTAATTTGAGTGGCACCACCAAGAACTCATCCAAAAGCACACCCTCCGGGCTGTCCATACAAACCTCGTTTAGACTCTTCGTCACCTCTGTAAATTAGGACTTGCTAGTTAGGAGACTCGGGTTAGCATAAGAAATGTCGTGTGACGCTCCATTTGCAAGCACGAATTTGGGAAACATAATGTTGGTGCTTCTCAGGTAGTCATCTGATTAGAGTAAAAGAAGAAACAGCTGCCATTTAGTTGTTATGTAATACCTACACTAAAGCGAATAACGCTAGTTTTTACATGTGTGATGTTTGTTACAGCTTGAGTGTGCTCAATAAACAGTGCCGTTATTGTTGTCACATGCCCTTTTTCAAATTTTTGGTCATAAGTAAAAAAAAAAACCAGTTGAAGTAAATATTAAACATGCTGATGGTTATTTAAAAATACTTATAAGCCATAAATTTCTCTAGCAAATACTGCACCATGAAATTAAATGCGCTCACTCTGTACAGATATAGTGTACACCGCTGCTGTACAGATATAGTACAGGTATAGTACAGGTGTAGTACAGGTATAGTACAGGTATAGTATAGTACAGGTATAGTACAGGTATAGTACAGGTATAGTACAGGTATAGTACAGGTATAGTACAGGTATAGTACAGGTATAGTACAGGTATAGTACAGGTATAGTACAGGTATAGTACAGGTATAGTACAGGTATAGTACAGGTATAGTACAGGTATAGTACAGGTATAGTACAGGTATAGTACAGGTATAGTACAGGTATAGTACAGGTATAGTACAGGTATAGTACAGGTATAGTACAGGTATAGTACAGGTATAGTACAGGTATAGTACAGGTATAGTACAGGTATAGTACAGGTATAGTACAGGTATAGTACAGGTATAGTACAGGTATAGTACAGGTATAGTACAGGTATAGTACAGGTATAGTACAGGTATAGTACAGGTATAGTACAGGTATAGTACAGGTATAGTACAGGTATAGTACAGGTATAGTACAGGTATAGTACAGGTATAGTACAGGTATAGTACAGGTATAGTACAGGTATAGTACAGGTATAGTACAGGTATAGTACAGGTATAGTACAGGTATAGTACAGGTATAGTACAGGTATAGTACAGGTATAGTACTGATACAGTGTAGACCGCTGCCTATTCACATTGTCACACAACCCCCTAACGTTCACAAAAACTGCCCGCGCATCAAAAATTCTTGTTTCCAGGGGATTGAAAAATTTTAGGGGTTGGTTGAAATGTTAGGGATAAAAAAAAGATTGCTATCATAATGATACTAATTATTTATACAAAAATGTTAAAATGCCTCATCTATAAAATTAGAACAACAGCAGTTAGTTAATTGGCATTACGGTTATAGTGATACTAATAGTGATTTTCATTGTTACTCTCATGATTCATATTATCATGGTATTTATAAACTGATAATAAATGTATAATAATAGGAATCATAAATTAGTAAACAACAACATACATAATATTAATTATTATGGCTTTTGTTTATTAATTACTGATAATTAATAATATTATTATTAATTAATGATCATAACACTAATATCAAAATTACCCCTATCAAATTTTGCTCCTATGCTAGTAACTGTTCAATTATTATGTTATGACAGTAACAATTACATAATATATACAAATTAGTATTAATTATTATGCATTCGTGGTGTACATAATCAAAAAAATCAGCACCTTTTTTGGTTCATCACCATACATAGTCCACGAACAAAATATGACTGGATTGCCAGCTGTGGCTGTTTAATATCACTTCGATTATGATTCAAATGTAGCCATTTATGGAAGCCGTCATGTTAACGTCGTTTGATGCGGTTGTCTGCTTCTGGAAATGCGCATCATCATATCCCGTAATTCAATTTCGTGTTTTTATAAAGTTTTTCAAATTCATCCACGGTGGTCCTAAAATCAAAAGGGACCAGGTCAACGATAATATATCTCTAATTGTTGGTAATATATTTCAGCCTCGTCTTTTTAAACACAATTTTCAGATTTCTTCTATGGGTACTTTCACTACTACATTTATCACGAGTTGAATTTAGACATTTGTAAGAGTCTCATGGTTTCTGGTCCTTCTATTGCAATTCAAAATCCCTAAATTTACACCTGAATCAAGTATCTGGCAATCCTTTTATATTTTATTCATGCCATGGACCTTATAGCCTATATAGGTCTATGTTCATTGCAAATGTCACTTGCACTCGTCCCCAAATTGCATCAAGATTATCACCTATTGTCTGCACAGACTTCGTATGAAATAAACACTAAGATAGTGAAGAGTCTACAAAGTCTATGTAATTCTCTCGTCACTTCTCTCCTCCGATCATCACAGACAATAGAAAGGGTTAGTAAATGCCCTTTTAACTAAGGATACGGCGCTCTGCACTCACGTTGCCGTATAAAATAAGGTTTAGCAGTATTTTACTCGAAAGTCGTCTGCCCATACAGTAACATTCATAGTTGTGTTTTTTACTAAAAAATTCTTAGCACTTTTTGAGGGTGAAGTCCATTTTATCACTTTTAGAAACCGAGGCTAGATTTCAATGTTTTCAACTTTAGTGAAAAGAAAATGAAGTAGAGGCTTCACAAATAATAATTAATGAGGACAAGCCAACAATAATATTTATCATGATATGTATCTCTATTTTGTTGAAAACAAAATGGAGCCACAGAAAAATTAACTGATCAGCTCTTTTCTTCAAATAAATAAAACTATATTATTAGTAAATATTCACTATTAATCAGGAGTTGGAGCTAAAAACGACCTTAACAACGATGTCATTTAGAATGTTTTAGTCGAGAGATGGCTCTTAAATATTATTATAGTGGTTAAATAAGGCATTGTTCTACACAGAGCAAGCATTATATTTACAAGCACACACGGTAATTGGGAAGGTACATAATTGGATGTCAATCATCACCATCATTTCCTCCTCCTAAAAGTCGTGCTTATTAATTTGCTCGTTCATTCAAAGAATCCAAGGAAACAATTGATGAATAGAACAAACCCCAAACACTCAAATGAATTTATTTATTGATCTTAGATTGTGATGGCTTAACCTTTTTGGCTCCCTCACAAATTTTATCTCCGAACAAGACAAACCTCCTAATTGTTTGAGTCATTTTCACCCATAAATGTTCGGGGGTGCTAAATACGCCCCTGTTGTGCACTATACTATACTGTGTATACTATACACTATACTGTACTCTGATTACTGTACAATATATTATGCTGTGTATATTATACACTACACTATACTGTGTATATCGTACACTATACTATTCTGTGTATATTGTACACCACACTATACTGTGTATATTGTACACCACACTATACTGTGTATATTGTACACTACACTATACTGTGTATATTGTAGAGCGTATTTGTTTGGTTACTAGAAGCGAAAGCTGATGTGGTCTACAAATATAAGGTAATTACTGGCCCATGGGTTATGTTGCACATGCTAGCATTGCTATAGTATAATTTTGTAGTGTACTATATCCAGTTGTTGCGTTTGTGGGTGAATGGGATTTCCGTGACAATATATTTGCCCATTGCTTATGGATGTTGTGATTGTGCGTTGTCACCAATTACTGTAAACCTCTCCTCCACTGCAGCTCTTATATCTCATGACAAGTTCGAACAGGTCAGTTAGTTGTTACCAATGTGTCTCCTTCATACACTCTTTCTCTCCAGATGTTGGCTGCAAAGTTGAGGGCATCTAAGAAGACTGAAGGCTTGTTCTGTGAGGTAAGTGCATTTTATTCCTCGCTATACATGGACTATGTATCTATATTATATACATATATACAGACAGTATGTATATATATACATATATATACTGTCTATATGTCTATATATCTGTGTGTGTATTTGTTAGTCTGCAATTCCTCCTTGACATGTGCCTAAACCACTACACCGAGATACAAAGACTGCTGTAAAAACATTCTATTTGACCAATTTGATGCATGGTGGGAGTTTACGTTTGCCATTTATTCTCAAACCGGTGGAGATATTTGCATATTTAATTTTTCTTTAATAATGTAGGTGGAATGAATCACCAAAAGGCGCGTTTTGCCAATACCAGATGGTTTGAGTGTCAAATCATGTTGTTTTATGACTCTTAATATTTTCTTTCAGTACGCATAGATTGCAACATTGTTTTATAACATTGTTTTATAACATTGTGTTATAACATTGTTTTGCAAGTTGATAGTCTCAGTAGTGACCGTGGGCATAGTATTTCTGGACCACAGACAAAATCGGCTTTAATATAAGGACATTGTATATAGCAATTGTATATATATTATGAAAGTCGTTGGCCATATTGTGTCGAGTTCGCGACAAATTGTCCCACACTTTTTATATCAATCATTGTTTTAAAACAGTTGCTAGTTGTAAAGTTTGTTCTGGCAGCCATATTATACCAAGAAAGTTTTGACAACGGATAGGTATTTTACCCAGTTGAAAATCTCGCTAGTTGCGAAATGCTACATTCACGGTAGTGACTGCAATGTGCCAGCACTCAGTTTTCTTGTGTAGTATTTTAATTTGAGGAAAAAAGAGGAATAAAGAGATGGAGATAAAGGAGAGATGGAGGTGGTAAAGCATGGTCGGGGTAGAGCAAACTACATGGTGGGAAGTAGAGCAAAGTGGGTAAGGTGGGGGGATTAAAGCGGAGCGAGAATAGAGCGAGCCGACAGTTTAAAATATGACGAGTAATACTGCTAGTAAATTATTATCTATATGCACTAGCTGCACTAACTGTTATAGACAATAACAAACGAGTTTAGTCATGCATTTGTTGCCTTACTCCCGGCACCCCTCATCTCATGGTAGCCTTCCTTATAGTCCCCTTATAGCCTTCTGTGGCGGTAGCCTCCTCCAGCGTTAGCCTCCTCCAGTGGTAGCCTCCTCCTGTGGTAGCCTCCTCCAGTGGTAGCCTCCTCCTGTGGTAGCCTCCTCCAGTGGTAGCCTCCTCCAGCGCTAGCCTCCTCCAACAGCAATAGCCTCCTCCAGTAGTAGCCTCCTCCAGTGGCAGCCTCCTCCAGTGGTAGCCTCCTCAAGTGGTAGCCTCCTCCAGTGGCAGCCTCCTCCAGTGGTAGCCTCCTCCAGTGGTAGCCTCCTCCAGTGGTAGCCTCCTCCTGTGGTAGCCTCCTCCAGCGGTAGCCTCCTCCAGCGGTAGCCTCCTCCAGCGCTAGCCTCCTCCAACAGCAATAGCCTCCTCCAGTTGTAGCCTCCTCCAGTGGCAGCCTCCTCCAGTGGTAGCCTCCTCCAGTGGTAGCCTCCTCCAGTGGGAGCCCCTCCAGTGGTAGCCTCCTCCTGTGGTAGCCTCCTCCAGTAGCAGCCTCCTCCAGTGGTAGCCTCCTCCAGTGGGAGCCCCTCCAGTGGTAGCCCCTCCAGTGGTAGCCTCCTCCTGTGGTAGCCTCCTGCAGTAGCAGCCTCCTCCAGTGGTAGCCTCCTCCAGTGGGAGCCCCTCCAGTGGTAGCCTCCTCCTGTGGTAGCCTCCTGCAGTAACAGCCTCCTCCAGTGGTAGCCTCCTCCAGTGGTAGCCTCCTCCAGTGGTAGCCTCTTCCAGTGGTAGCCTCCTCCAGTGGTAGCCTCCTCCAGTGGTAGCCTCCTCCAGTGGCAGCCTCCTCCAGTGGTAGCCTCCTCCAGTGGTAGCCTCCTGTGGAAGCCTCCTCCAGCGGTAGCCTCCTCCAGCGGTAGCCTCCTCCAGCGCTAGCCTCCTCCAACAGCAATAGCCTCCTCCAGTGGTAGCCTCCTCCAGTGGTAGCCTCCTCCAGTGGTAGCCTCCTCCAGTGGCAGCCTCCTCCAGTGGTAGCCTCCTCCAGTGGAAGCTTCCTCCAGTGGTAGCCTCCTCCACTGGGAGCCTCCTCCAGTGGTAGCCTCCTCCAGTGGTAGCCTCCTCAAGTGGTAGCCTCCTCCAGTGGTAGCCTCCTCCAGTGGCAGCCTCCTCCAGTGGTAGCCTCCTCCAGTGGTAGCCTCCTCCAGTGGTAGCCTCCTCCTGTGGTAGCCTCCTCCAGCGGTAGCCTCCTCCAGCGCTAGCCTCCTCCAACAGCAATAGCCTCCTCCAGTGGTAGCCTCCTCCAGTGGCAGCCTCCTCCAGTGGTAGCCTCCTCCAGTGGTAGCCTCCTCCAGTGGGAGCCCCTCCAGTGGTAGCCTCCTCCTGTGGTAGCCTCCTGCAGTAGCAGCCTCCTCCAGTGGTAGCCTCCTCCAGTGGTAGCCTCCTCCAGTGGTAGCCTCTTCCAGTGGTAGCCTCCTCCAGTGGTAGCCTCCTCCAGTGGTAGCCTCCTCCAGTGGTAGCCTCCTCCAGTGGCAGCCTCCTCCAGTGGTAGCCTCCTCCAGTGGTAGCCTCCTGTGGAAGCCTCCTCCAGTGGTAGCCTCCTCCACTGGGAGCCTCCTCCAGTGGTAGCCTCCTCCAGTGGTAGCCTCCTCAAGTGGTAGCCTCCTCCAGTGGTAGCCTCCTCCAGTGGTAGCCTCCTCCAGTGGTAGCCTCCTCCAGCGGTAGCCTCCTGTGGTAGCCTCCTCCAGTGGCAGCCTCCTCCAGTGGTAGCCTCCCCCAGTGGCAGCCTCCTCCAACAGTAGCCTCTTCCAGCGATCACTTTCTCTCTTGCTCGCCTCTTCTCAATTTTTTCTCTATCATTCAAGGTGCTATTTTGGTCATTTAGTTTTGAGAATTAATTATTATCTTCATCCCAAAAAATTGGTCTGATACAGCGAAAAGTTAATATTGTTTGTGATTAGTTACTGATGTAAGTTTTGTTTTGTTCATATTGCAGTTCACAAGTATTATAAAAAAATACTCAAGACTATCATGAATTCTTACTTGAAGAGTACTTATCAAGAGTAATCAGTAGGAAAAGCACATAACATACAGCAGCATTTGTAGTAATAACTTTGAAAAAAAAATATTAAAATTAGATTGTGAGGTTGTTATTAAACATGAATAGCAATATTATCAATAACAATTACATTGTACTGATGATATACCTTTTTTCACTATTTCAAGATTATTTGTGAAACATTTGGTATAAATTATAATATTAACTAAACAACATTGCATGACCAAAATCTTCACCAACCCTACTGAGTATAAACCTGAATAAACAAATGATAGATGATGTGATTGTAGCTATTTTGACGAATTGTATGCAGCGCACACCCCAACATTCAACATAATAAGCAGCTTGTCAAAATTTTGAGATGTGATAGAGAAATTTAAAGTAAAAAAGGGTATATCTTACAGCATCATAAAATGTTTAAGCTGCCCGAGAAGGAATAATTTTTGCTGTGATTATTCTAATATTCACTGTCACCACTTTTGCCATAATAACTGGAATATAATAGCATTAATTAAATCAAATATAAATTTCAAGGGATTCACTCAATTGAAGTAAATGGATGAAAATAATACGGTAATAGTTAGATCTGTTCATAGTGTAAATAAACAAGACCGCTGCCACATTTTATAGGTATGGCAATGTCATATATTAAACACTCAACTACTCAGACTCTACAATTGTGATTAATAATGGTGTTTTCTATATGTTATTGAGTTTGCTTTCCAAATTACATGGAGAAAAACTATCAATGAATGAGATAATTTTAATAACAATCAGAAATAAATTGTATAATTAATAATTAAAACGGTCAGCTGAGAATAATGATAAGGAGAAAGGGTAAACAGATAGAAAAATTAATTTGTGCTATTTTAAAATCATTTCGACTAAACCAGCATTAAGATACAGGAATCGAATATAAGACGAATTGTCTACATTAATTTGGCAAGCCATACACCATTATTCGCTTTGCATTGAAAACCCAACATGTCGTGTCATTTACTTCAGGATACTTTGTCTATGGAAAACCCAGTAAAAAATAGTTGCGCTTTGACCCATGAGGTTGTGTCATTAAGAGTTATCTCACTTTGAACTCTTCACATCCAACTGGAAGTGGTTATCAGTCGTTGTATAAGATATGATTAATCTAAGTAGACTCATGAAAAAAAATTCCATGATAGTTGCCCAATGTCACAAGCAGATTATATAATGATATGTCCCTAAAACCACTTGAGACTATGTTAAAAGACAGGGTCATCAAATCTACTTGCAAAAAGAGGGATTTGGTTTTTAGCATTTTTTTCAAGTTATTATTTGTTAAAGTTATCATAATTATAATTATTTTTTTAATGATAGTATAATTATTTATAATTGCAATTGCAGTGTTTAAGTTCTTATTATAATAATTCATGGTTATTATTGTAATTCTAATTGCTTCACTACTGCAAGAATTATTTATTGTTGTATTTTATATCAGTGACATATATTACCGGGTCCGACTAACGACTCCATGTTAGTCAAATTTCAGTGTGTTTCAACAGTCAAAAGTTGTGCGTTTGTATCGTAGAAACAAGCTTAAGTTGATTATCTTTCTATGGCAATAGTAAAAGGCCATACGCATAGTGCAATTAATAAATGCAACTGAATATCATAATGTGATTGCCACCTTATTGTTAGTTCTAGGTCTATTATGTAAAAAGAGCTACGATTTTGCTTCATAGGCCAAGAAGGCCTAGCGGTTGAAAAATGTCCTAAATGTTTGAGAAATAGAACTGTAAGTTAATATCAGTTTTACTACTTTCATACTAAAAAGACTAATTCCTCTTTTGCCATTATCCTGTGAGCCAACAGCTTTCTGTGTAATGATTGAGCATAATGATGCTAAGAGTAGGCCAACATCTTCTTGGCTAGATAAATAATGCCTGATGGAAAGATTGATTGATTTTAAAAATACGGTTTAAGATCTTGAACTTCTATCATTAAAATTTGAAAGTTTTAACAGAGTAAGGAAGACAGACTAAATATTTTTCAAGATTGCCATCCATCATCATCACCACCATAATAATTATAATAATAATTAATCACCATCATCATCAGTATTATTATTATTATTTATTTTACAATAATAATTAATAATGATAACTAACAATAATGATAAATACAGAGTAAATAGTAAGTTTGATTAATAATAAATAATAGTAATAATGTTGCTATTCTTTTATTATATAGTTAATAATTATTATAATAATATTTAGATCTTATAAATAACTAACGTATATAAATAATATTATATTAGATGTTTAATATATTTATTAAACATAAATAAATGAGTGTTTATAATATTATCATGTAACATGAATAATGCATCCATATTATTATTATTATTGTTCAATTAATATATAGATTAATTATTATTGTTTTTATTTCCTTTTTATTACTATTTATTTTTTATGTAATGATTTTTATTGGTGTATTACTATCAACTAATGAATATTTAATAAAAATAATAAGATTATTATGACCTTATTGGTCATTTTTTCGTTATTGCTATTATTATCATAATAATCATTATTTTTTTCTATTAATTGTTACTGATAATAAATTACAGTGATGTTTTGCTCACTATATGTTTACCATTTATCTACTACTGCTGACAGTTTATTATCATCATTGATTATTATTATTTGTATCATTCATCGTTAGCATAGATTATTTTATAGATTCATCTATATGATGGTTATCTTGTGATAATGATGATGCTAATAATTGTATGAAATGTAAGTTATCTAACTTGCATAATAGTAGTTTGTGTAATTATCTTTCATCACTGCTAATACTGACTTCTAAAATAAATGTTCACATTACTGCTATCCAAATTAACACTAGTTGTTGGTTGCAATATTGTTATTTATTATTGTTCATTAACACAAATGCATATGAAGGCAAACTTATTTAAATTATACGTGTACCTTTGCTTGTGGTGCTAAGCTATTTAGTGCTGATTTGAAGGTGTTTTGTATGTACTGTTTTTTTGCACCTGAAATGCCATGTCCATGCATCTAAGCCACAGTATTTTTAAAGTTTTCCGCTAGCGTGTGGCACACCCCCCTCCCCTCCTACCCAAAAGCAGTAGTGAGTTAAATTTTTGGGAACCTACGCTCCTGCTTGATATAATTATTATGATTACTCGTAATTTTTTTTGTAATGGCTTAGAGTTATAAATGACTAGCATACAACATTTAATTTTTATTGTCATTTATAATAATGGGAGTATAGTTATTTAGTTAGTTATTGCTAGCATTATTTCCCCCAGAGATACTGGACGATTCATTTAGATATCATCGGTGCGTTGATGTGAGAATCATTGGCGTGTTTAGCCGAGGCTTTATCATCGTGTCATCAGCAATTTTACATACATATAAATTATCGTTGGAATCATATCTTATTTATCAACTACTGGATCACACATGGTGGCCATTTCATAATTGTCCTCTATAGCTGCACTGATATGATTAAAAACATCTACACATGTAATCCGCTACAGACCCATGAGTTCTGTGGGTTGTCCAATTATACCAATCACATTGTTATAGCCTATTTATTCTAGTTGAAACATCAAACTCTGTATTTGTCCATTACATTTTATACAAAACTTTGAACACTGCTGATGGAATACTGATTAGTGCCCCCTATGCAGGGCACAACCCACTCACAACCCCATTAATAATCGTCACAACCTAAAAGGAAGTGCCCCACAAAAATCTATGGTTCAAGAACAAATGGCAGTTCCATAGACTGTTTGTACTGCAGTTTTTATTGTTCTCACTGTAGTAGTATAGGTGTACATAACTGTGGACAAACACGTACAGACAGATGTTCCAGATTGATATATGCATATATTAGTGTATAAATGCCAACTGTCGTATGTGGATATCTTGACTAACTTTGATAGAAGTAGTTGTCTTGACAGCTTTCATTGTTTATTTAGTTCTGCAGAAAGGCTTCATTCAATGTCAGGGACCTCAGCAGCCATCACAGCCATCTGACTTCTGATAAACACATGAGCCTTGTTAAGGTTAGAATATAGATAATTTGTGGAGATATGTATAGATAATATAACTAGACAATATATAGATGGTATATATAGGTATAGCTAACTGACTTGTATAGATAGTATATATATGTATAGCTAACTGACTTGTATAGATAGTATATATATGTATAACTAACTGACTTGTATAGATAGTATATATATGTATAGCTAACTGACTTGTATAGATAGTATATGTAGGTATTGCTAACTGACTTGTATAGATAGTATATATATGTATAGCTAACTGACTTGTATAGATAGTATATATATGTATAACTAACTGACTTGTATAGATAGTATATATATGTATAGCTAACTGACTTGTATAGATAGTATATGTATAACTAACTGACTTGTATAGATAGTATATATATGTATAGCTAACTGACTTGTATAGATAGTATAAATATGTATAGCTAACTGACTTGTATAGATAGTATATATATGTATAGCTAACTGACTTGTATAGATGGTATATGTAGGTATAGCTAACTGACTTGTATAGATGGTATATGTAGGTATAGCTAACTGACTTGTATAGATAGTATATGTAGGTATAGCTAACTGACTTGTATATATAGTTTAGCTAGTTCATTGTGGAAAAACTTTGAGGTTATCTGTGTCCTGCCAGTTCGCTGACCGTTGTTCCACAACTGGTCAAATTGTGGTCAGAAGTCTGCATATTCTCTTTAACAATACAATTTAGGGAGACTTTTCTATTGATCCTCGCAACATCGGACCAAATACTCCAAGATGTGGCAATGACTTGAGATTGTGGTGCCAGTTTGCTTTTCGTGCCCATCTAACTTATGAATCATTTTTGAGAGTTTGTTTGCTGCAGAGTCTGAAGGAGAGCTACAATCAGGTGCGTGCTAAGGTGAGTGGAGATAACAAGAGGGCTGCTGATGGTAATGTCCCAGCAGCAAGTAATACAAGTCCTAGTAAGAAGCAAAGACTTGACCTTGGATCGTCGACTGATGTCCACCGGACCAAGTCAACCACGTATGTTGTCCACCTGTTCCTTTCTTATCTCATCTTATTTGTCTTGTAGTTCTATATGCAGTGTGATCTCTAGCAAGTCTATAGTACAGTGCCATGTCACCCAATGCATGCATTTGTCTGTTGGTGTCTTTGGTAGGTCAGTGCCAGGGTCATCAAAAGGTTGCTCTACATCTCCAACCTCTGTGTCAAAGCATTCACAGAAAAAGCGACGTTCTCCTAGCTGGTCTCCACTGCGCAATTCAACTCCATCTCCCAATGAGGACTCAAGTGCTCAAGCAGCTGAGATTAAAGTCATTAATCTAGATGCAGCTGATGGGGGTAAACGGTCTCCGCAATCGTTGTCTGCCTCTTTATCTAAAGAAAGGCGAAGCAAAGACAGTCGCAGCAATCATTCTCGCTCTTCTCCCCGACACCGTTCTCAAAAGTCTCGTTCCCCAAACCATAGATCTCGATCTTCCAAGGATGAACATCGATCTAGTAGTATTGGCAAGAGACGGCACCGATCTAAATCTCCTCGAAATCGGCGCTCTAGATCAAGAAAGAGGAGCAGGCGATCTAGGTCACAGTCAAGAGAGAGAAAGAGCAGTCATCGTCTCTCTCTTCGACAGCCATCTTCTATCAGTAGTGCCAGGCATCCTGCCTCATCTAGTGCCACGCATCCCGCCTCATCTAGAGACAGGCATTTGCATCAACAGCAACACTCTCGTAAACGATCGCCCGATCGTCAAAATTTTTTTAGGTCAAGGTCACCTGACTCCCGCAGACTCTCTCACATAAAGTCATCTTTCTCGAGGCTTGATGTAAGGGGCAGAGCCCGCTCCCCTGTCCACCAAATAATGCAGAGAACAGAATCGCATAGGAAACAACTGAGACCCCGCCCTCTCTCTCCCTGGAGCATTGATAGCCTCACATTTTTGGTTGAGAAGAAATGGACCAACTACTATGAGCGTTATTACTGCGCAGGTATGAGAGATGAAGCTTTGTGTCTTGTTATGCAGAAAGAGTACTTGCAGGCCTACAAAGGGTTTTTTGTGGAAGACCCCAACTTTGATCTTTGTTACACGCAGCTTCTAAAACCTGAGGCATTGAGAACCCTTTTGACTGAACGGATCGATCGTGGTTCACCTGGACCATCTACCATTGGAGAGACTGTTGATTCAACACTCAAGGACTTTGATACGATTGAGCCTGGCGAGCTGGTTGATGATGAAAGAAGGAAGGAGCTGAGAAAACAAAAGTGGGATCGCAGACTGGGAGAGAAGGCTGCCGCTGATGCTACTCGCTCATTGGTTCTGCCTTACAAGGGGAACAGTGGCTATTCCTCACATTATATGCCTCCCTCCCCTATTCACCGGGAGCACGGTCTATTGTCCAAATCCGTGCCTGTTCCTGTACCTGCTCCCGTGCCGGCTCCTAGGCATGCTTCAGTTCACACAGCTGCTTCTCCAGGCATGTCTTCTTCACAGGCTGCCGCCTCTGTGCATTCCTTTGATAAATTGAAGGCGCTGATTAGAGAGAGTCTTAAGATACCGACAGCAGGTGAGCCAAAGGGTGCCAAAGCAGTGTTAGACCGATCTATAGAAGTGCCTGACTTGGTGAAGCAAGCATTGCATCAAATCAACACAAGCAAAGTGAGAGAAATGGAGCCTAAAGGCCCCGCTGGTTCTACGCATCCATCATCTGCAGAAAACTTGGTAGGTGCTGCCCTGCGATGCTCTCATAGCTGTCTGCCCCTCTACCTCTTGGCTAAACATTTGGGGATTTTATTTTTTGTTTCAATATTTAGTCAGACAAACAACTTGTATGTAATTTAGATTTGAAAATGATTGTTGTTGTGAACAACGTCGGTATTCGAGTATTTGGCTCCGTTGTAAACAACAACGGCCCCAAATACTCGAATACCGACGTTTCTTGTCTTCACCAATAAGTTTTAAGTTATTATAATTTTAGTCTTTTGATATTTGATTTGAAAATATTTTTTTATCTGTGATATTTTTTGAGTTTTTGAGATATTTGCCGTGCAATTTGTCACATGGGCGCCGAACAGCAGATTTACCAACAGTAAGCTGAAATGGTGAAACCACTAAATACGCCTTCAAAAAATTTGAAAATAATTGCATACCCATTTTTGTACGTGTCAGTATTTATTGCGCTTGTAGTATAGATGGAATCAACGAGAGCACAGCCAACTTTGCAAAAATCACTAGAAATTGGCAAATTATGTATAATTCAGCCCAAAGTGCGTGACATAACAGTTTTGATATCAATCTCAAGTACTGGGATTGTCCGTATTCATCATACGTACATTCAATGGTACCGGATACTGACACCCAATAATATTGTGCATCATGCATAGACGTCTAGTAGTCGATGGTATATATGCATTATAGTCTCCTAGTCCAAATCTAGCAGTGTCTACTATCACTACCCTTAAACTAGTTCCATGAGCCTCCTACTTCCAGTGAAGCAAATCTAAATAATCAATCACAGAACCTAAAAATTGTGCGCATGTAGGAGTGAAAATCCATGCAATTTTCTGCCAGTGTGATTAGCTTAGCAGCAATGAAATTAAAGCTATAGATTCACTGCAGAATCTTTGTCAGATGTAACAAGTAGTAGGCTATGCAAATTGACCAAGCAACAAAGCATGCAAATTGTCGACACATAGGTAAAATCAGTTAATGATTTTTCAATTATGGAAAACAACAGTCTAAAATTTGGAAATTTGTGTAGCCTGGCATTGGTGGAATATAGGTGATGACTCGTGTCTTGGCACTACCATCCACTGGTGGTCTGCCCAGTATTGTTTATTGCTCGTCCTGCTTGTTGTTTTTCTATCATGGGTAACTTGTTTACTGTAGATATTTCAAGACCCGTTTCTTGGCTTTGTACATCATGTTCTTAGTGGCATACTCAAAATGACAGGCTTGCAGGATAAAGTGGTAAGTACTTTGAGTATTTACACTAGTAGAGGAGAGTTGCCTTCTCTCTTTCACCACTCCCCTTTGAAGTAGGATTGTTAGCTCTCTGTCCAAGCCAGAAGATTAGGAAGGCTACCATGTAAAACAGTCCCAGGCGTTCGTTGTTTCATTTCTCTATGTCCAATTTGAAATATCATCATTTCTCCGTATTCATCAGCACTGCACAGTGCTTTGTGGTCTTGGTTCCAAACAGGGTGAGACAATTTCCGTTTTATGTTGCAGGAGCTCACTTCATATCTTTTACCTATGCCAAGACACCTGTACCAATTTCTTATACAGTATATTATATACAGTATATTATATACTGTAGATTATATACTGTAGATTATGTGCTATAGATTGTATACTGTAGATTATGTGCTATAGATTGTGTGCTTTAGATTGTATACTGTAGATTATATACTATAGATTGTATACTGTAGATTATATACTATAGATTATGTGCTATAGATTGTATGCTGTAGATTATATACTATAGATTATGTGCTATAGGTTGTGTGCTATAGATTATATACTATAGATTATGTGCTATAGATTGTATACTGTAGATTGTGTGCTATAGATTGTGTGCTATAGATTGTATACTGTAGATTATGTGCAATAGATTATGTGCTATAGATTGTATACTGTAGATTATATACTGTAGATAATACACTGTATATTATCGAGTGTATAATATAAGCTATCAGATATATACTGTTATTACACATATTTTTATTTTTGATGATTTTTGGCTGGTGTCTGTCAATGCTACCAACTTGTATATGCATGCTACATTGTCTATATATACTCTGTCCCAACCAACACACAGGATTCAGGAAATGCCCCTGCCGGTGCCCGTTCAGAGCTTTATCACGAGCAGCGACGCATGCATGAGAGTATGGTCACCCCAGAAGGCCACCTCCTCATCCGCATGGCACGTATGACCCTCACCAACATTAACAGACTCGATTCCAAGTTTGGGGCTTCCCATGCCGACGTTGTGACAATCCTCAAGAACTTGGATAGGGATGTTCTACAGCTCATAGCTGATACTCCAATGCTCAAACAGTGACTTACCTGTACATGTCAACTTACATGTACGTATCAGCCCTGAGTCACCCCCACACAGCTAATGATGAGTGATTAACATTAATTAGCATGTGAACCCCCATTCCATGCACAGCTGGGAACAGTTCAACCGGCGCCTCCTTTCCACAACGCAGTACGTGTAACTGATCCACTGGACAGATCTCTACTACGTACTAATCAACTATCAACTACCAATCAATGTCTATGAAAATTAACAGTCACTAAGGGATATGGACCTGAGAGCTGACACTTTTGTAGTGTTCTATGAGAAGGTTGAGGACTCTAAGGCTATAGTGACATGACAATCAGGCAGCGGATATTGCTTGGCGCTCTCCAGTAATGAGCGGATAGGTTCTTGTACCTGTCTACTCACCATCTGCTCTCTGAGCCAATTAACACTATGGTATAAATCATTCCCATCATTATTGTTGAATCAATGTTCAGTAGGTGATTAAGTATCTATTAGCTTGTGATATATGCTGTCATTTACTATAGTTGTTGTTTTATTATTTACAAATAAATTCTGTAGCCAAGCAGTCTGTGTGTCATACATGTAAGGCTGTCTATTGCTAGGTTCTATGTACATCATTCTATGTAGGTAGCCATTTGTAAGTCACTCCATGTACATCATTTTATGTGAATCTATCTATATACATCGTTCTATGTTAATCATTTTATGTAAATTAACAAATATAAAAATTTTGTGGCTGCCACCTCTGATGATGGTTTGTTGAATATGAAGCGGCCATCAATATGCTGATGCTGAGACATTGTTCATTTGCTGTCTCTTTGCAATATGCAAAACGTCAAGAGAGAAGGTGAGTATTTGCTGGAGACTAAAGAAGGTAGACACGCACCATTTGCTACTTGATCTGCGGTACATCCTGGCATGTTTTCTCCCTTGGCTATAATTGAAGAGAAATTATATTTTTGGCTATTTATTCTGACTGAGACCACTGTCTTTTGTATAGGCTATATCATACATATTCAATGCTATTTGGTGGGCATTAATTGAAGGAAAGATAATAAAAATTATTCTTGCTCTCACCTTCACGCTCGTGTCTGTCTGCCCACTTTTTAATTTGTTCTGCGCACCGTTGATCGTCCAATGACTGAAACAGGAACAATTTTTACTTTTTTCTCTCTCATTCATTGATGTTGTTTTGGTTAACCCCTTTTTTAACTGTTTGTTGATGGATGTGTCGTAATTGTTGCTTGCAGTTGCAACTGAATACAAGACTAAGCGCTCATAGGTTCTCGTCTGCTTTGTAAGTAGGAAATCCTCTCAGTTACAGCCACTATCCATCTTACTATTTTCATTGTGCTTGTAAGGTGATTTACCACATATGGGTGACAATGTTTCTCCAGGTTGGCTCTCGTTCTATGATAGGCTAGCCGCGATTGTATGTTTTCATGTGGATGCAGAGTATTGTAGGAGAAGACAGCTGTATGTGGGTGGGCAGCATCATACGCTGGCTAACGGAGACATGAGCGGACTCGTACCATGGGTATACTGCTCAACCCTACTGCAATGTTAGATGGTATTCTAGCGATACTGGCACAAACATACAAAGGCATTAGTGACCAACTTCACAGTCTTCTGTATTACGAGTAACAATTAAAAATACAAGTACTTGTGACAACGTTTTATCGCAGGCATGAAAGGGCGACAATGGCCCTAGATCAACCAATGACCCTTTTGTCTGCTCAGGAGTTGTCACGCCTTCAACTATCAAAAGCCTTCTGCATTCACCTCTTAATATCTTAAGGTGTGACAACTCTTGAGCATGAAAAAGGGTCATAGGTTGATAAAGAAAGCCCATCATGTTTTGTGTGTGTACATACTGCATTGTAAATATGATTTTGCTGGATGGTCAATAACATTTATTTCAAAAAACAGTCCTTGGTCACCCAGTATATTGTTGAAACATCAGAGGGTGGCATTGTAGTGGAGACCAGACTGACCAGTGGCTGACACATCATGTGTATCAATCAGTTGCGTCTATGTGTAACACACAGTTTCAACCTCCATTACCTCTGCACCATTTGCTGACTGAATGTGGATCGGAAGAAACTTTAGAAGTGTTATAATAGTGTATATATAAATAATATATATTTAAATCAAATGATATAATGAAAACAATGGCTGTGCCTATATACATACAAAACATTATAAAGCTGTACATGACCTTTACAAAAAAAATTAGAAAACAAATATAAAAATATAGGTCAATTGATGAAAAAGAAATGAGTGTTTTTTCAGAGTTGGTGTGAAAAATACTGTTGACTTGAAATAAATGTATGGAGGCACATGGCTCCCGATTGATGTAAATAACATATAGTAGTAGTAGGAATACGTAAGTATAACTGGTGAATTGAATGATGAGTGCATCCCGTTCAATCATGAGTGTGTTGAGCAACTTGTGATGGTGCTAAAGATCACAGTTTGCTCAGTAATTAGATCTACGGCGCTTAAATCGCCTGCTCCGAGACATTTGGTGAGTGAATGCACATGAAAATACTATTCCAAATATCTGCAAAAAAAACGAACAAATAGATACACTGGCATTATTCTTCAAATGCATATGGTGCAACAAAGCCTAGCCTATAAAGCTACATGTACAGCTACAGCTACCGATTTGTCTCTACCGATCACAAATGACCACAGGACGTTTCCCCATTTTTTTCTCAACTTGCCATTCTCATTCAACACCGGTTAAACTGCTGTAATTGATGTCATAGTTATCCATCAAATGCTTTCAAACAAACCAAAACGGCACACCTTTGAATGACTTTTTTGCGTAAATAACTGCTTGAGAAACATTTTTATCGGAAACATTAAAACTGAGCAGTGATATGATCGGTCAAATCACGAATTGTCTACAAATTTTTTGATGTGGTTTAAAACCTGCCGATTAGCTCAAATAACATGTCACTGATTGCTTAGCAATGTATCCTGAAACGCAGGCTCAAAAATCACGCAATCGGTAGATGGTATATGATCGGTAGATATATATGGGGCCTAGCCATGACATGAGTGGAAGCCACAAAACCACCCGTACATACAATTGTCAATTAGCACACATTTTGTCACTATACATCTTAATAAAATGTAGTATCTGCACACGTTTAGCTCAAAAGTGCACACATGCAGCAAAACAATAGTGGCAGGTGTTGTAATTTGGTAAGGAAAATGATGCAAATCGGCCACGGAACTTGAAAAATGGCTGTGATTGCAAACAAAGCCATAACCATAATACAGAGCATAACGAAATGTGCAGCATTTGCTTCCATCCACTTGCCTACTCGTAGATAGATGACTACAGCTGCAGACAAACAGTGTCACACAAAACTCTTCCTCCCCCATATTTTTTTACCTCATGGCGCAGTTTGTCTAGTTGCTGTAGACGAAATGCACCACTATAATTTGTGTAAAACAACAAAAAAGCTCCCAAGAGCTGGGTCTGCCAACAGGTAGACATAGGTAATATCAGCAGAGGTGTCCTCAGAATCGTCCTTCTGGCAGATCATCTGTTGACTGTTAGTTTGTTTGACTTTCTCCACGTCTTCTTCCTGACCGATGTTCAGCTCGTCTGGCATCTCCACAATCTCTGCTACCTTTTTGTTTGATTTTCCATTTTGTGTCAGCAAACTGCCTGGCAGATAATGATTGTGTTGGCAGGGTTTGCCAATTTCTTGGTCTAGTAGGGCTTGGTCAGCTGTTGGCTATTCAGAGCTAATGTCCGTAAAAATTTCCTCAGAAAAGTCTGTCTGCCGGGTCGTCTGCAAGCTCCAATAATTACAGCCTTTACTTTTCCCTTTGATCGCAGCAGTATATTAGAATTAATTTGAAGCAAAAAATACTTTTGATTCAAGAATTTTTGTTGTATTACAATTTTCAAACATGTTTATTATTGGCCCAGTAACGGTTTATTTGCTTTCCATAAAATTATTTGTCATAAAAATGACTTACAGAAAAAGAAAATAAATAACTGTATAAAAATTGATTTTTTTAATTTGAAGCTTATTACGAGAGTTGATTTCTATTTACAAAACAAAATGAAAGGACTTTTAAAGGGCAAAACTTAATCAAGTCGTTTTTTGGTGTAGCTCGACTGTCGGCAGTAGACAACCATGTCATTTATTGACCGTTTCATCGTGCAGCTCCTCTACACAACTAGAGTAACTGCGCCACAAAGTAGGAAAATATGAGTGGTTTTAAGCGGTGCAGTTTGTCTGCCGTAGATGACACTGTGAAATTAATTTTTAAAAGGAAATGCCCTGTTGCTTACAAACCCAGAAGCCTAAATCACGACACTGATGTAGCTTTGCATATCAATATGGAGGCTCAGATCGCTTTTGAAAAAGTCTCATTTTTTTGCAAACCTTACGAACACTTTGTAAATCATTTATACGCTTTGAGAATCCGAGCTGATTCAATATACTGGTCTGCTCGATTGATAATGCATCTTCAAGGACGTTCAGTCCACTTACGACAGATGGTTTTTAATAAAACTTCATCGAAATGAATAAAAAACATATTTTGGTCTTCTATATCATATTATTATAAATAATACATGAACCCGGATTATATTTTTAAAAAGTTTTAATTTTAGAGATAACATCCATCAATCATTTATACCGTTAATTGATTGGCTCCGTGTCTATTGATCTATGTCTATGCTAGATAATTTGCATAGAGGCTATAAAGAAAATGAGTGTGATTGTTTTTGGTTCAAAAACCATGCGCTTGTGGAAACCTTTCAATTTTTTTTAAAAATAGTTCGCATTGTTTTAAAAGATTTCAGACTATTCGAAAATAATAGCCTAAGTTTTAGGCCAACATTTGAGGCAATATCTGTTTTGCTGTAAATATGTTATGTTATTGATTGGGAGTTGTATGTTCCTGCGTGATGGTGGTGGCCTGTGAAGGGATTTCATTGGATGATTGGTTCAGTGGGCGGGGTTTTTTCTGCTGGTTTGTTGGAAACCAGCAGAAAAAACCCCGCCCACTGAACCAATCATCCAATGAAATCCAAGTTGCCAAGATAACAATGGGGCATGCAACTCCCAAGAAAGAAACACACAGCATATTCCAAGTAAAATACACATTAAAATATAAACCCATTTATATTTCAATGAAAATACACATATGCCTCAAATGTTGGCCTAAAACTTAGGCTACAAAAATACTTCATATAATTTGTAAATAGCTCATACTATTTCTAAAGGGTTCATACAATTTGTATTTTTTTAACCTGTCTGGATTATTTACAAAACAACTATTACGCTCTATCAAATCTAACGGTTGTTAGACAAAAAACAAAGTTTTATGGCACGGAATCCTGCAACAATTTATGGTCATCAAAGCTGCGTACACACTAGAACGATTTTCGTTCAAAAAGTCGTTCATGTTGGAGCTGTGCCCTTCTTCTGCCCGTGAGCGCTTACACACTAGGAAACAATTTCGACCGAAAAAGCATTCGCTCGTTGGTGAGAAAAACATAGTAAAATTTTGGTTTTCAGCATAATCATAGCATTACGAATGATATTGCCATCTGTCATTCTATGATTCTTCACCATGTCTATGTTTTTATTTTGATTAGTAAACGTTCAAGTTGCTGTGTCGATATTATCAATTATTTGTTGTTTTGAACCGAATTACTTTTATTTATCAAGTTTAACCAAATATGTATTTCAAGTAGTTTAAATTACTTTTACATTATTTAAGCCTATGATTATCAATAAGTGATAAACCATTTTGGTATAAGAATGTTATTACAGAATAATAATTATTTTTTATTTATTTACTTTCTTGGCAAGTTTTAATAAAAAAAATAATAATCATTATGATTTGGTTATTGGTGAAAGATGTGATAATTTTCTATTCTCCAATCGTCTTTTATTGTGTAATTGGCTGCAATCAACTTCTGTACTGATTTTGTGTTGTAGTTACATTGACAATCCGCTAAAAATCATCGATGATTTTGAGCACTGCTCAAATGCCAATGCCGGCCGATATGATAAAAATCGGCCGTTATCGCATTCACACTAAGCGGTTTCGGAACTGCGCAGATTTTGGCGTCCAAATCGTCCTAGTGTGTACGCAGCTTTAACACACTTTTGGATTCTAATTCTCAAGCTATTTTACTACATTTACACAATTATTTGCAATGTGAAAGACCCTTTGCAAATCATCTAGACTATTTCAAAACGCTTTCTGTTCTTACGCGTCTATTGTTATGAGCCACCATATATCAATGCTGTGGACATTTGGGTCTACCATATATCAATGCTGCATTTGGGACCACCATATATCAATGCTACATTTGGGACCACCATATATCAGTGCTGTGGACATTTGGGACCACCATATATCAATGCTGTGGACATTTGGGACCACCATATATCAATGCTGTGGACTTGGGTCCATCATATATCAATGCTGTGGACTTGGGTCCACCATATATCAATGCTGTGGACTTTTGGAGCCTGTGATGGATGGGCTTCACTTAACTGAGATGATTATTTCACTCTAGTCTCAGACTATCTGGTGGCCTAATTGTGACAGTCTAAATACTTTCCATGTTTGTTTTTTATCACTTACACAATAAACCAGTATAAAAATGTAAGTACACAGATAGTAATGTAGCGTAAGTACACAGTAATGTAAGTACACAGTAATGTAAGTACACAGTAATGTAAGTACACAGTAATGTAAGTACACAGTAATGTAAGTACACAGTAATGTAAGTACACAGTAATGTAAGTACACAGTAATGTAAGTACACAGTAATGTAAGTACACAGTAATGTAAGTACACAGTAATGTAAGTACACAGTAATGTAAGTACACAGTAATGTAAGTACACAGTAGTGTAAGTACACAGTAGTGTAAGTACACAGTAGTGTAAGTACACAGTAGTGTAAGTACACAGTAGTGTAAGTACACAGTAGTGTAAGTACACAGTAGTGTAAGTACACAGTAGTGTAAGTACACAGTAGTGTAAGTACACAGTAGTGTAAGTACACAGTAGTGTAAGTACACAGTAGTGTAAGTACACAGTAGTGTAAGTACACAGTAGTGTAAGTACACAGTAGTGTAAGTACACAGTAGTGTAAGTACACAGTAGTGTAAGTACACAGTAGTGTAAGTACACAGTAGTGTAAGTACACAGTAGTGTAAGTACACAGTAGTGTAAGTACACAGTAGTGTAAGTACACAGTAGTGTAAGTACACAGTAGTGTAAGTACACAGTAGTGTAAGTACACAGTAATGTAAGTACACAGTAATGTAAGTACACAGTAATGTAAGTACACAGTAGTGTAAGTACACAGTAGTGTAAGTACACAGTAATGTAAGTACACAGTAATGTAAGTACACAGTAATGTAAGTACACAGTGGTGTAATGAAATGCTAAGCAAACAATCATTTTGTGAATAGAAATCATATTAGAAGCGCAGGCGTTGCACACTAGCGAGAGCTCACCTGTATGACGCTAAAGCCAAGATTCAAAGCTGGAATTAATACGATGGTAAGGCTGATATGTTCTTCGATATATTTGGCACAGCCCTGCAAACATACAGAAAATTGCTAGCAGGAGGGCATTAGAGCAGGCAACTCCAAGCGCTGAGGGAAGCAACTTGAGCGTGGAATGCACTCGCAAGATTGTACACACCAGGGGTTACTCGTGTTTCTGACAACCAAATGTCAATTTTTCGCAGTTTTTTTTCTAAAATATGACGACTCCAGTTTTACATCAGGCTTATCTTTAACAGAAAAGACAACTTCGCGAAACAGTCACATACATTACAGCAGTTTCCGGTAAAAATATTAATGACTTTTAGTGGTGCAAAAGAATAATATTTTTAAAGCAAAAATTTGTGCTGCTGGTGTTTTGAGATGAATGTGTTATTTTTGGTTTGATTTAATTTATCAAGCAGGTTCATTGATAAATATTATTTATTATAACAAAACCAAATCAAAATTCTGTATATACCTGATTTGCTTACCGTTTCCAGAGAAAAACAGACAATTGCAGTGCCCATTATTACAAAAGAAATCAACTCCTGGTGACAACAGCAACAATACAGTAGAACGAACGACTATTAGTGAAAGTCACAATAGAGCAGACAACTCCTGATGACAAGAGCAACGGGGCAGGCAATCCCCAGTAAAAGGCAGGAGCAGTGTAGCCAGGGAGGGGAGGGGGGGTTATGGCGGTGAGTGCCACCGTGGCTAGAGCAGTCAAGCAAAAGATTTCTCAATGTCCAAAGTAATTCTAACTGTTTTGTGTTTTGATATTCTTTCTGAGTGTATCAATAAAATTTGCCATCCACAAACGTACCTTTCTATTCAAGTTGGATGGGTGATCTAACGCCCCACAACCAGCTACAGGTGTGATACAGCAGCTATCTGGAGTGCTAGTGTTGAGTTGTTGTATTAGAGTGTTCTCTTCCCAGTCAGTGTAATAGACCGAGCCACAACATTTATACTGCAATAGCACGCAAGGCACAAATGTACTGTAGAGTGTACACGGGTTTAGACTGAGCTACAACCATATGCCAGATCTCCACACTCTACTCCGCTTACTTTCTCTTGTATCTGGTCCATAGCTTTTGATGTGACATCATGGCTGCCCCATGGCAGCACCCCTTTCTTCATCAGCTGTGGGCTGAATGATGACTCTGCTATAGATGAATAGCACAGCAGGGAGATGACTCCAGTGCCCACTTCTAGCAGCAATATTAACACTAGCAGCACTGTGAACTACAATGATAAGTGTAGGTGTCCAGCCATACGTGGGTGCATATATTATATACATTTACTAGTTCAAAGTAGACATAACATAGACATCAATGCTATAGAGTAGATATAGCACAGACATCTGCATTTACATTGCTGCAAGTATGAAAGACACACTTACAGTGACCATACTGCAATGTTTCTCTTGAGCCGTTCCCAGGCAGCCAATGACACATGCCATAAGTACTGTAGCTCCAGTCACACAGGTAGTGTATGTAGAGATAGCAAACAAGGGTGAAAGCAGAGGAGACAAATATATGCTCTCGAACAGTGTCCATGTAGCAATGCCCAGCAATGCTAGTCCAGTCAGCTGTAACATCCAAGGGCAAGCAACATTACATGCGCCAATAATATACATGTATAACATTACTACACACACATAACGGTGAAGAGCACCAGGCAGCCAAGAGAAAAAAGAAACCAACAGTCGACCATTCCAACAGTCGACCATTCCAACAGGCAACCATCCCAACAGCCATATATAACGCAAAGCACACCGCAGACATGAAAGTGACAGGTCAGTCCTTAGCTAGTAATTAATGAGCTGAGAGGCAATAGTTTTACTACCACATATCAACGGCAGGTGCTAACAGGTGTGTGCCATTGAAGGATATATCACCTCATATAATACAATTTTTTTGCTTTACTGCCTGTCAAATAGTGCAGCAGAAATACCTCTGAGGTTGATTCACACAAAACGCTGTTCACTCAGACGCAAGTATGGCACAGTGGTGAGCGAGCTGGAGAGACTGACAGATGTATGACGCAGTGGTGAGCTGGAGAGACAGATGTATGACACAGTGGTGAGCTGGAGAGACAGACAGATGTATGACACAGTGGTGAGCTGGAGAGACAAACAGATGTATGACACAGTGGTGAGCTGGAGAGACAGACAGATGTATGACACAGTGGTGAGCTGGAGAGACAAACAGATGTATGACACAGTGGTGAGCTGGAGAGACAGACAGATGTATGACACAGTGGTGAGCTGGAGAGACAGACAGATGTATGACACAATGGTGAGCTGGAGAGACAGACAGATGTATGACACAGTGGTGAGCTGGAGAGACAAACAGATGTATGACACAGTGGTGAGCTGGAGAGACAGACAGATGTATGACACAGTGGTGAACTGGAGAGACAGACAGATGTATGACACAGTGGTGAGCTGGAGAGACAAACAGATGTATGACACAGTGGTGAGCTGGAGAGACAGACAGATGTATGACACAGTGGTGAGCTGGACAGACAGACAGACAAATGAGGATTGCAGAAGGAGGAGTGTATGAACAGTCAGGGCTGTAAAGGAAGGAGAGAGCGAACGGGTTGCAGGTGATACAGAAAGAGGATTCACGAGGAGCTACAGCTTTGTCTCCTGAAATTTCTGTTCATTTATTGCCAGTGTAAACTAACCCATGGTGTATGCGATAAAGCATGTCACAGTAATAATATGTCTTTGTACATTGATATCTTCATTAACAACTGTTTGTAAGTGCTATAGCCTTTGGATGCAATGGTGCCCAATGATGCCTCACATTTTGTATAACCCGCTGGTGGGGTTAAGGTCGTGTTAGAAAGTGACAGCCTTCAGTTTCATTACATTTTTATGCAATCCTCTAGCAAAGTAATAACATTTAATATGATAAAACTGTCACATTTGGAGAAGTTCAATGCAAATTTGAATTACAGAAGTTTTGTTTTATGGAAATTTTGTTCTTTTTTTCACAGATAAATTGATTGCAATTTATAGTAATCATTTAACTATCAATCTGTAACAAACAATGTATGTAAAAATGTTTAATAAAACACAACATGCAGCAACGATATCACTGTCATTTTCCACATGTAAAACAAACTTAGACAATTGTGCTTGTAAAAAAGAAAAACCGAACAAAACTAGCAGTAGCAGTTGTGGTTAAAAAGTTATTTCATACTGAGATGAAATTGAGAAACCTCATAGAAATCTGAAGGAAAGAGGAATGCAATTGCATAAAAAACAAGAGAAGAAGATTGGAATTAAAAGC
Organism: Cryptosula pallasiana; assembly: GCA_945261195.1. Classification (NCBI taxonomy): domain Eukaryota; kingdom Metazoa; phylum Bryozoa; class Gymnolaemata; order Cheilostomatida; family Cryptosulidae; genus Cryptosula; species Cryptosula pallasiana. Next base: position 44,661,090 of record OX183135.1, read on the forward strand.
AGGAAAGGAAGGAGAGGTGATGAGTAGAGACAAGATAAGATGGACGGGTGGGGAGTAGAGATATGATGAGATGGATAGATGGGGAGTAGAGATAAGATAAGATGGAGGGTGGGGAGTAGATATATGATAAGATAGAGAGGTGGGGAGTAGAGATAAGATGGAGGGGTGGGGAGTAGAGATAAGATGGAGGGGTGGGGAGTAGAGATAAGATGGAGGGGTGGGGAGTAGAGATATGATGAGATGGAGGGGTGGGGAGTAGAGATAAGATAGAGAGGTGGGGAGTAGAGATAAGATGGAGGGGTGGGGAGTAGAGATAAGATGGAGGGGTGGGGAGTAGAGATATGATGAGATGGAGGGATGGGGAGTAGAGATATGATAAGATGGAGGGGTGGGGAGTAGAGATAAGATGGAGGGGTGGAGAGTAGAGATAAGATGGAGGGATGGGGAGTAGAGATATGATAAGATGGAGGGGTGGAGAGTGGAGATAAGATGGAGGGGTGGGGAGTAGAGATATGATAAGATGGATGGGTGGGGAGTAGAGATAAGATGGAGGGGTGGGGAGTAGAGATAAGATAAGATGGAGAGGTGGGGAGTAGAGATATGTAAGGATGGCGGGGCGGGGAGTAGAGATATGATAAGATGGAGGGGCGGGGAGTAGAGATATGATAAGATGGAGGGGTGGGGAGTAGAGATAAGATCTGGGTGGGGAGTAGAGATATGTAAGGATGGAGGGGCGGGGAGTAGAGATATGTAAGGATGGAGGGGCGGGGAGTAGAGATAAGATGGAGAGGTGTGGGGTAGAGATATGTAAAGATGGAGGGGTGGGATATGTAGGAGTATATAAAGGAAACAACTCCTACCAGTAGTATGGTGGTAAAACTAAAGAGCGCATATCTAAGGAATGCAAGAGAGCATAACTCGCTGGGTCTTTTAGCTGGTGGATAATTGAGCACCTGTTGGTGTGGCATGCTGACTGTCCTCTGCTGCCAATCTGAGCACTACAACACGTACAATGAGCCTTAGTTGACCCCACACGCAGACAACTCCCTACATTTCATGTAACAATGAATAAATAAATGGCACCGAGTGGTGGAAATACACATCATTGGCCACACACACACGGCTCATTAATTCAATAATTTCATTACACTTTGCTGGCAAATAAATGCCTGTACACAATAGTGGACACATAGCACGGTCAGGTCAAACAGTCTAATAAGAGAGAGCTCTCTCAGCCAGCATTGCATCAAGTTTTATTTTTGATAGCCAAGTTGGTGTAGATAGAACAGGGACAAGTGTGTACACTGACCAGTCAGTTGTGTACTGTGTAATATTGTGGTGGCACTGTGTAGTACAGTAGTGGTACTGTATAGGTACTGTGGTGGTACTGTACCTGCAACTCTGTTGCACTACACATGTGTATGTACAATCAGGCAATAACTGACTGAACCAACCAATAGCACACAAGTGTTATGTATAACTGGATGTTGCTCATTGCACAAGCATACGCCACCTACAGTAGTGTAAGTTGACCCACTGTATGCACTGATTCAGCGATAAAAAGAAAGCCATGCTCTAAATGGTGTCTAAATACAAGCTTGGCTACTGACTACTCTAAACTCGGCTGACTTGTTATTCTACAGGAGCAAACAAACTACAACTGACTCATTCTTGGAAGAGAAAGTTCACCACTACTCAGTGATATAATGCACTGTGAATTCACCACTACTCAGTGATATAATGCACTGTGAATTCACCACTACTCAGTGATATAATGCACTGTGAATTCACCACTACTCAGTGATATAATGTACTGTGAATTCACCACTACTCAGTGATATAATGCACTGTGAATTCACCACTACTCAGTGATATAATGTACTGTGAATTCACCACTACTCAGTGATATAATGTACTGTGCGGGAGTGACAGCGAGGTGGAGGAGGGGGGAGGGGTTAGACAGCTGTCATTACACTGTATTAGGTAGAGCTTTTATTTCGTGAGAAGTTATTTGTGTATTTGTTAGATAAACATAAGAAGTGAGAGACTACATTGTTGTTCATTGAATTCATTAGTGAAACAGTCAACAGGTTGCCTTTCCTTTTGTAATTGCTCATTAATAAGATACTGTTGGTTTAACAAAAAACAACGTCTAGAGCAGAACAATTAGCAGTTGGACAATTCTTTCCAAAGCCTTTCTCAAGTTTGTTACAAACATCATTAGGAAAGACACAAAGGCAACGAGTGCAATGTTTGTTGTTAGCCTACATCACACAATGAATAATGTTTTTGCTGCTGGGTCACCATATAAAACTAACAGTATTTCTTACAAGGTAATACGATCTGCAAGAACTGCCAAGATGATACGAGGGTGCAATGCAAACATCGGTCACAGTTCGTCCGTCCACTAGAGAGGCTAGTCAATGAATGGCTGAAGCAGGTGAAGCCGCACTGCAAGTCACACATTCACACATTCACTCCTATCAATCATTGTAATGGTTTTTATTGTGAATTTGTACTGTCTACCAGACAGTATGAGGGCTTGTTATATCTTTAGACCTGCACTTGCTTTATAACAATAAGCCTTTATCATTGCGGCTCTTCCGCAGGATTAGCTAGCAAACAGCACAACTAGCCGTAACATTGTGTGAATGAGTGTAAAACATGATGGGAGCTTTTGTTGGGTGCCAGATAGACAAGTGTTGGCCCTTTGACCCCAATCCTGTCTGATAATGATCAACTGTTCCACCGGCACATTCTTGCTACCATAGATACAACAGGTGGAGAAGTAACAAGTGAGGACTGAGCTGACTTCCATACTCTAAACAGGAAGTGTCTGGCAAGCAGAATGCAGAAATCAATCAGTGGTAGGTAGGTGGCCTACTACTGATTGATAGGCCATACATTCATCACTCAGGTGATTTTTTTTGTCCATTGAGATAAAATATCATTGCTACGGCTGGCGTATGCAGAAGTCATAACGCATGCACACTATTATATAACTAATCCCATATATCGCCGTGACAACCTAAATTGTGGCCATTGATCACTTCAAATATGTATAAAGTGAGCAACAAACTAGCAGATCAATTGTTGGTGGACATTAAAAATGGAAGCAGAACCAAAACTACCAGTAAATCTCAGGAAAAAGGCTAAAGCTAATTATTTCTGCATAAAAAAAACTTGAGAAACACAAGCAATGTGAGGTATACGATAACGAAAGAGGTCGGCCATGCGAAACATATATTATAGTAGTACAATCTGTATATACTACTTACTGCCTATTACATAATATATATAGTGCTATCTATATGTAATACTAGCTATTTGGAGTATTAGATATATCTAGTACTTCTATCTGAAGTGCAAGATTTAAATAGCATTATCTATATGTAGTACTATCTATATATAGTACTATCTATATGTAGTACTATCTATATATAGTACTATCTATTTGTAGTACTATCTATTTGTAGTACTATCTATTTGTAGTATTATCCATACATAGTACTATCTATTTGTAGTACTATATATTTGTAGTACTATCCATATATAGTACTATCTATATGTAGTACTAGTTATATATAGTACTATCTATAAGTACTATTAGTTATATATAGTACTAGTTATATACAGTACTAGCTGTTTATGTAGTACTAGCTATATTATAGTACAAGCTATATATGTACCAGTAGCTATATATAGTACTAGCTATATATGTACCAGTAGCTATATATAGTACTAGCTATATATGTAGTACTAGCTACAGTGGTGTTTCCAATAAACAGACTGCGCCTGCTATTATTGCACTATGTACATAGTCTGAATATCTAATTTTTGCGGCACCATTAGAAGATGATGAAATCATTTAAAAAAAAGCGCAATGGATATAAAATTTAAGTTTGTTTTTTCTAGTTTCCCATGATATTACAATAATCCTAAAAAAAATAAATTTATGAGCCTGAATGATACTTAGTAAAATTTGGATAACCTCATCATTGACACCAAAGTTTTCTGTTCAATCAATGATGCTCCCACAGTACATAAACCATACATTACAAATTTTATTGTGTTTGACTTCAGTCTAAAATTCTGCACTTGGCCCCCAAAGCTCCAATCGCTATGGGGGTTACTTTTTCTGATGTCTTCCATACCCTGGTCAATTCCAGTGCTAAATCCAGGTACTTTTCTATTTTCTGTTTTCTTCATCTTCACTCGAAAATTACCAGGGACAGCTATATCAATGATCATTAATTTCAGAGTTCACCTTATCGGTTACCACAATATCAGGCCTCCTAGCTTCTATAACCCTGTCGGTGTGTATGTTAAATTCAGCAAGATTTTGACATCATCATTTTCCATAACTGATTCAGCCCGGTGGTAAAATCAGTTTTTGCTCCTCTGGAATCCATGGATACCACAAAGTTTCCAGTGAATGATTGAAACAATACGGTCATGTCTCCTCTTGTATTCCCCTTGTGCCAACTTCTCACATTCACTCAGTGCATGCATCACCGTTTCATCCCTTTCGCCACACATCTCACACTTCTTACTGTCTAGCGCAACCTTATAGTTCCTGGTTGAAAGTGCCTGATCTTGGGCAGCTAATATCATTCCTTCTGTTTCTTTCTTCAACCGTCCAGATCTCAACCAATTCCAAGAGTGTGTTTCCATTTTCTCAACTTTCCTGGGGTACTGTCCGTGAAGGATCTTTTCTTTCTACCCATCAGTCCTCTTCACCACGGTCTCTTTCTTAAAGCATACCAGCACTGAACACTTTTTGTTGAGTTTCTGAATATTCAAATCGTAAGCAGCAGATTGATCTAGGAAATTACCCTCTAGGCCTACTCAGTCTTGATTTACAAGCTTGCCAAAAAGCCATTGGCCTCAAATGCTCGTCGCATCAGCTGAAATTTAGCTTACTATGACTTCCATTGATTGCTGAGTACATCCTCTTCGGATTGTGGACGTGGTCAATTATAATAAATAATAGAGAATTTTTATAAATGAAGTTTTATCGTCTGCGTTTAAAATAAAATCTGATTGGGCAATTAATTTAGTCTTAAGTCTGCTGAGGGTCATTGCATCAGAAATAAAAAATCCTTACGAAGACACCCCATCAAAAATTGTTTCAAAGGTTATTACGCGCCATTTTTCATCTGGCTTGAATTTGCACGCTGCACGCATAAAATCGGAATTAATGACTTCTCTCAATATGGACGCAATTAGTGCACATGCATGGTAAACAAAATCAACGCTTGTTTATTATGTAATTTTCATAGGTGAAATGACAAAAAGAGACGATTGCGGGATTTTTCAGGTGGTGTAATGTGATAACAATCACAAGGATCATGTTATACTCTTTACACCAACAGGATAGAAAAAACTTATGCTTGTTTTGGTGAGTTAGGGAACAATACACGGTATTCATACAAGAATGGACAAGTAGTGAATATGCAGAATAATAATAAATAAAATAATAATGAAAATAAATACCGGGATCTGATTGGCCAAATAAATACTGTACGACAAAGAAATAAAGATACTTCCAATCCGAAAATGACGTCAATTTTAAGCAATGTAAAAATCAGCAAGCATTTCTGGAAGAGAGTTATTCAATACATCAATCTGCTGCTGACGACTTGAATATTAAAAAATTCAACAAAAATTGTTCATTGCTGGGATGCTTTAAGCTCTGCCGCGGTTTTGTCTTTGATGAAACTATCCAAAACTGAATCTCCATTCCTCTCTATTCTCTTTATGTAATCTGACAAGCTGCATTCTTCAATCCTAACACATTCCTCAATTGACACCATCCTTCCTCCTTCACTTCTGCTAACATACAGCCTGGCCACATCTGCTCTTGGATATAGCGCACGGTTAATCGTCATCAGCTTTTTTGTCTTTCTCTTCTAACTCATTAACAGTCCAATCAAGTATGCCAGCCGTGTAAATGGAGTTGATGTAAAGCGATACACGATCATTCAGCAGACAGCCCTGTTAGGATCAGCTAACATTTTAAGGAAGGTCCTATCCATCCATCCCAGCCTAGTGGAACTAGGCCCATGTTCGGAAACGACACCAGCTCATGCTGTGACAAAACCAATAATAAGATAAGCCATGATGATAATAATAATGATTAAAATTATTCATTTATTCTTTTTCTATAATATTATATTTATTAATTAAATTTATTTATTATTTGTCCTACTAACTAACTACTACGTATTAATATTCATCGTTATTTATTTTTACATTAATAACTATTATCATTGATAACTTTTTATTTATAAAGCTTATTACTATTTATTTAATAGTTATTATCATTATTATTATTATGGTATCATCTTCTTAATTAATTAATAATAAATAAATACTAATCTTCTTTTTTAAATCAGCCTCAGGAGGATGGATCAATCAAGTAGTAGTAGTTGGTGTTGAAAGAAGAATCGACAACTGGGTTGGTCAATCAGAGAACTAGAAAGCAGGTACTTACTAAGTTTTTCTATACTATATTAATTATGCGCAATACAGCAACATCCTTAATGAACAACAATAGCAGCAACAATAATAACAATCACACACTACTCCTACTCTCTATTGCTCGTCAGCCAGTGGTAGATCGAAAAATCCAAGTGAGCGAAAAGTCAAAACATGAGAAGTCAAAATTGGTATAGCCTGTTGATGAATTGTTGTAGATCAGGAAAGCCGGGGCCTCAAACAACTTGCAAAAATTTATGGTTCTTTATTCCGCTTTTGATTAGTCAACCGTTTGTTGACCTTGGCATTAATGAAACCAGTTGATATAATAGACATGAAGTCTAGCTTTTCACACAAACTGTGATTGATAACCGTTATTAGTGATAAGGGTTGCGAAGTCCATGACAAAGTAGTCACATTGATGATATGATAAAAAAAGTAATACGTTTATTATTATTATATTATTATTATATATATTTATCAAAAGATATTTATTATTATTATTATAATTATTGCTACTTATATTTTATCACCCTCATACGTTTGATCGATCACCATTTATTATTATGATGATGATGATCATTTATGTGAATAATAATTTATTAGATAATAGATAGATAGATGATGATGATGATGAATTATTATTAATTAATTATTTATTATTATTATAATTATTATTATAATAATTTTTCTTCATCATGATCATCGATCATCATCTAATAATAATTAATAATTCAATTAATTAATTATTATTATTGATTAATTTTATTTAATAATAATTAATAAGCTGCTAAGTGCATGAAATAATTTATTTATTATTCACGATGTTGTTGAGCGGCGTTTTTGTCAGCTGAAACTTGAACAACTTATAAATAATAATAATAACAGCAAGAATTGACAACCAACAATTTCGATGTGGTTGTTCGTTGCTGTTAACTAAATAATAATAATTAATAATTTTAATTTCTTTGCTACTACTAACATAATACTACTACTGTTACCCTGTCTCTGCTACTGCCACTACCCCTACTACTACTATTTATAATAATAATTTTATGATAATTATAATAATAATACTGATATTTATTATTATTAGTTAATAATAGTTACTACTATTATTATTAACTAATAATATCAGTATAATAATAGTATTATCAGCTAGCACATGTGCAATTTTTATTTCGACAATTTTTTCTCAAATAGAGCATCAGCATTTACAAAAATATATTGTCCATCCAATGGTGCTAAAAAAATTATTTGTGTCACACCAGACCAGTGGTTGTCTCAGAAAAGTAATTGAGAATATGTACTTTTGCTTAAAAAAACAATGGTTTGTGGTCCCCGTAATTAAGCATTGATGACAATGGTATTGTTGCGGTGATTAAAAACATGTAAAACAACAGCTGGGACAGGCTTTCATATCAATCCTTTGTCTTAATAAAGGCTATGCTCACGCATATGTCTGTACTTGCTATATTATAAGCGGTTATTAAATAACACAAATATGTGATAAAAAGTGTTTTAAAAAGTTGCCGATGAGTTTTAGAAAGTTCAGCAGTGCAACATCACTAAAACTGTATAATGAGCTGAACTTCCTTTACTTACCATTTCTAAGTTGTTTCAAAATTCACTGAAAATTAAAATGTTGATATATGCAAGTTTCCTAGAGTGAGATGCATGTGACTAAAAACCTGCGGAAAAGTGAGGTAGATTATTATTTTTGCGGATCTGCTTTAGGCGCTTCAGTTTTATGTGATGCACATCCATAGGTCTCTTAGCACTTTCCATTTTTTTGGCAATGATAAAAAAGAAATGACTTCATTCTTTTTATTAGTAGCGTAATGATTAGTAATAGCTTGTTTGGTTTGTATTCTAGGTATCATAATACCCTTCAATGAAATAATGGTATAACCCTCTGTACAGCAAGGCGGCAATAACCAATATAAATAAGATATTTTTTAGCATTGGTCCTCAACACACTCCAGGGTTGGGAATAGCGGTTTGTAAACACTAATCGCTAGTCATGCATCAGCGATTGCAGCACATCCCCTAGTTTGATTAGACATTCAGCGAACAGCCTAATCGCTAAAGTACTAGTAATCGCTGAAACGAATCGCTGATTTATCTGCCAACAATGCCCAAGTTACTCATGCATGCAAGAATGTTAGTCATCGTGGAAGCATTGCATTTGCCTACCAGTTTATTATATCATAACAGAGGCATGTGTATACTTCAAAACATTACTGTTGCTGGCTGCATCACTGACACCTTAAAAAATCGATGGACTACTGTTGACCCAATCTGCTCTGCCATTATTAACCTGTAAATAAAAGTTTATATGTTTTTAGCCAATTTTTTTATACCCTGTTTGCTGTGTAATAAAATGTTGTTCGTGTTTATATAAGCCTTCATCGTTACAAGATTATATGCAAAGTTAGCAAAAACTTGAAAATGTTATCATCGGTTTCATCAACGGAAATGATGGTATCCCCTAGTTTGAAATAACTTAGCATGGCCACCAGCGGAAAGCGCTATTCCCTAGTTTGTAACAGCATTAGCGAAAGCTATTTAATCCCTAGTTTAACAATCAGCGATTCCCAACCCCGACACACTCAGTGCTTCATATCCCTTCGAAAAAATCACAACTTTGCGGGAAGAAAGCAGGGTCAATAAATACTCAAAAAATGAGCGCAGTGAATAAACCTTAGCCTCTACTCACTTCAACAAGTTTGAGCCAAAAAGCTAATGTGTTTTGCCAACATACATTGTTTGTTAGCTGCTGTTAATTTATACCTGAAGATTGATTAAACAATTTTAATTTCACCATATTTGTGAAACAATTATTCAGTGGTAAGTAATAATCATTTAGTATTTTTTGCTTCAAAGAGTTTTATTGATCCACATATAGTATGTTTCCATGCCATGGCCAGTTTAGTGATAAGTGTAGCTCCAAGGAAAATTTGCCATGGTAACATCTTTGTTGCTACTCTTGTCACTAAGTTTTAGCGCTAAGATTTAGCAACTTCTTTCGCAACAAGTCAAGCGTCAATATTTTATTGCTCACCGTAACGGCAAACGTAATCAAATAGAAAGTTGTTAATTTGAGCTAGTGGCAAGAATGGCAGTAAGCTGTGTAATGATAACGTCCACGATGATCATTTGTGGTTTGTTACACAATTGGTTATGGTGCAATACAACTGAACTGAAACGAATGTATTTTTGCTGCTGATAATAAGTTGTAGTATTAAAAGTAATCAATACTATCTCAGCAGCAACTTGGATAGCATTTTATTATTTATTATGGATATGAAATTTATTTATTGCTATTATAATACTATTCTCTTCATCAATTCAATGACAACTAGTGTGCTAAAAAATACCTTGTCATCACACATCAGATGCTCATCACACATGTCATCACACGTCAGACATCAGATGGTCATCACACACGTCATCACACATCAAATTTCCCTACCAGCAGCCAACTTATTTATGAACTTTTTATCTACTTATTCTTATACATTGTGTAAAAGATAATACACTAAATTATGACGATAACTATAATAATAATAAATAATAACTAGCAATGCAAGCCGGCTGGTTTGCACTAAACAACCCCTTGGCCGCAGCTGTTGTCATGGGGTCTTCTTACCTGAAGTAATAAAGGCCAATGTTGTTGTTGCCGATGATTGGCAATAACAAACCACAAAAATTTGGCGTTATTTCAACGTGATATGGAAACTTGGTAATAAACGTATATTTTACTCAAACCAACTACCCATCATTGACATCAAATCACAACCGGCGCTTTATCAGTTGTATATTCCGCATTCCATGTCATTGAAAAGCTGTTTTTCATCCAGCCCATGTACATTATGACTTGCCTTGGACACAGTTTATTTCTCATGTATATCAAGCACTGCAGCTGCCATTACCGCATTGACTGCTCAACTCACTAACCGTAGACAGCTGTTGGCTATGGAGACAGCTACACATTGGAAGCGCTGACCTTAATCAGTGTTGAAGTCAGCAATCCAGTAACTTTTGGTGGACATAAAATTGTTGACAATTGTACAGACAGACAGTGTTCATGTAAGGCAGCTGCTCTCTGTTCTTATTGCAAACACAGACCTATACTCCAGGAATCTTGTTAGATTTGACCTATACCCACATGACATTATGTAATGGAGCTGTAGGAGCATTTTCCTACACATCTTTTGGTGCTGGCTTATTACTGCTTTTTATTTACCTTTTCATAATCAAATAATGTAAGAACACCCATAAGTTTATGGTCACTGCATTTCCTTGGTTGCCATTATGAGTCTAGCTGTTTTGCCATTGGCACACAACACTGTATTTTGGCCTCAGGAACTAGCCACAGGATAATCATGCCTGCACTTCATTTGGATTTTCTTCTGCCAGCTACATGTACGTCACAGAATGTAAATCTCACCACCAAACTTTTCCATCTGGTACTATGCAATGCAGTGTCTGCATATGCATGGTTTGAGACGCAACACATTTTTTTTGCAACGAATAGTTCTGCAATCAATCCTCCCACCCATTGTCATTTCTCAGCTTATGAGCCGATTCACAAGCAGCAGTTTCCTCGACCAATAGTACCATCTCATCTGTCCCATTCTCGTAGCTATGTAGGTAAACAAACTCTTTAGAGCGCTATTTACTTCGCTAAGTTTTGTCCTACGACTGTTTTCAAGCATTCGCATATACTAATCCTTTTTTACTGGTTCATTTTATTATCAACTTTGATGATAAAAGTTACTTTCTATTATTTTAGCATCAATGCAAGGCCATGGATGACAGCTTGACCCTTGATACGTTGACATTCTCAAACCCCAAGACTAAACTACTGTATAAGCTGCAGTTCCTAGATAAGCTAGTGCGTCTAGCAACTGTTGATAACAATGAGAAAAAAACAAAAGAGATTAACTATGATGATATTATTGGCGTGAAAGTCAACACTGGTGAATCACCGCAGGATGGTGGAGTCGCCGATAGTGAATGCTTACATTCCATTGACATATATGCATATCCTTACAGCAAACCTTTAATTGGCTCTAAATGTGTTCGTAAGCGTCTTTGCACGAGTCTATGTATTACGGATTGTGATAGATCCAAAAGTAGCCAAGGCTTGAGAAAACTTGAGGAAGTCCTAAAGTTTCACATAAACCACTCTCGGCGTTCCGAATGTAAGTGCATTGCTTATTAGCACCACCTCACTACAGCACCTACTCACTACAGCACCAATTCACTACAGTACCACCTCACCTCAGTACCACCTCACTACAGTACCACCTCACTACAACACCTCACTACAGTACCACCTCACTACAGTACCTACTCACTACAACACCATCTCACTACAGTACCACCTCACTACACCTCCTCACTACACCACCACCTCACTACAACACCATCTCACTACAGTACCACTTCACTACACCACCATCTCACTACACCACCTCCTCACTACAGTACCACCTCACTACACCACCTCCTCACTACACCACCACCTCACTACACCACCATCTCACTACACCACCACCTCACTACACCACCACCTCACTACACCACCATCTCACTACACCACCTCCTCACTACACCACCATCTCACTAAACCACCTCCTCACTACAACACCATCTCACTACACCACCTCCTCACTACAGTACCACCTCACTACACCACCTCCTCACTACACCACCACCTCACTACACCACCATCTCACTACACCACCTCCTCACTACAGTACCACCTCACTACACCACCTCCTCACTACACCACCACCTCACTACACCACCATCTCACTACACCACCATCTCACTAAACCACCTCCTCACTACAGTACCACCTCACTACACCACCTCCTCACTACACCACCACCTCACTACACCACCATCTCACTACACCACCATCTCACTAAACCACCTCCTCACTACACCACCATCTCACTAAACCACCTCCTCACTACAACACCATCTCACTACCACACCACCTCACTACACCACCTCCGTGACTGGGTGGTGCATAAGTTAACACTTAGTGTTGGTAAAGCAGTTTTTAAACAATCTTTGGTCTTTTACCAGTCGATTATAATAGGGTTGCAGCTTAGAGTGTTTTTAGCATGATACTATCACTCGAATTTATTTTTAAGAGGCTGTTGTGCTCTGATTTCTCTAGCTATTCTCATATTATGCAACTATATTAATGGCTGTTTTTGCTTGTGCAACTAGTTGTGTATGTGCATTGTACCTAATATTGCCTGCCATAGACCAATGTATAACCTAGTCATGGTACTGGTGTGGGTTCACACAGATCAGTTGTGTGTCTATTTAGATGATATGACATGCGAGCACACTCGGTTCACCAAGCCCTTGTTAGTTCTTCTCAATCCTGCATCAGGAAAGAGTTTAGGAAAAAAGTTATTTGATGAAAGAGTTCGTCCAATGTTCAATGAAGCAGGAGTTGAGTACAAGCTGATAGTTACAGGTAGGTGTTCATATATTGATGTGCTTAGACATTTGTGTCAGTTGAATATACATGTCATTGGTTATATTCAACTAACTAGCTAGATGTGGCACAGTGGGCCCTTTATACAGTACTATCCTTCTCACTATTTGAAGTAAAATAATTCATAATTTGTGTAGCAAGCAATGCTCAGAAGTATTGTACCCATGTTAGGTAAGATCTTTTGTAACTCTGCATGGTTTGTACTGCCAATCGTGGCCACACACATGGCACTGTATTTGTATTTTGTTGTCATTTGAACCTCCTGTGCCAAAAGGTTGGTGACTCACTCGCGCCTGCATGCGTGTTTGCCCTCCCTCCTAGAGTTACCTGTTTGTCCTTCCTCCTAGAGTGACCTGTGTGTCCTTCCTCCTAGAGTGACTTGTTTGTCCTTGATCCTAGAGTGACCTGTGTGTCCTCCCTCCTAGAGTGACCTGTTTGTCCTCCCTCCCAGAGTGACCTGTTTGTCTTCCCTCCTAGAGTGGCCTGTGTGTCCTCCCTTCTAGAGTGACCTGTTTGTCCTCCCTCCTAGAGTGGCTTTTTTGTCCTTCCTCCTAGAGTGACCTGTTTGTCCTCCCTCCTAGGGTGACCTGTGTGTCCTTCCTCCTAGAGTGACATGTTTTTCCTTCCTGCTAGAGTGACCTGTGTGTCCTTCCTCCTAGAGTGACTTGTTTGTCCTTCCTCCTAGAGTGGCCTGTGTATCCTTCCTCCCAGAGTGACCTGCGCGTCCTCCCTCCTAGAGTGACCTGTTTGTCCTTCCTCCTAGAGTGGCCTGTGTGTCCTCCCTTCTAGAGTGACCTGTTTGTCCTCCCTCCCAGAGTGGCTTTTTTGTCCTTCCTCCTAGAGTGACTTGTTTGTCCTCCCTCCTAGAGCGGCCTGTGTGTCCTACCTCCTAGAGTGACCTGTTTGTCCTCTCTCCTAGAGTGACCTGTGGGTCCTCCCTCCTAGAGTGACCTGTGTGTCTTTCCTCCTAGAGTGACCTGTGTGTCCTCCCTCCTAGAGTGACTTGTTTGTCCTCCCTCCCAGAGTGACCTGTGTGTCCTTCCTCCTAGAGTGACTTGTTTGTCCTCCCTCCCAGATTGACTTGTTTTTCCTTCCTCCTAGAGTGACTTGTTTGTCCTCCCTCCCAGAGTGACCTGTTTGTCCTTCCTCCTAGAGTGACTTGTTTGTCCTCCCTCCTAGAGTGGCCTGTGTGTCCTCCCTCCTAGAGTGACCTGTTTGTCCTCCCTCCTAGAGTGACATGTGTGTCCTCCCTCCTAGAGTGACCTGTTTGTCCTCCCTCCTAGAGTGACCTGTGTGTCCTCCCTCCTAGAGTGACCTCCCTCCTAGAGTGGCCTGTTTGTCCTCCCTCCCAGAGTGACTTGTTTGTCCTTCCGCCTAGAGTGACTTTTGTGTCCTCCCTCCTTGAGTGACCTGTTTGTCCTTCCTCCTAGAGTGACTTGTTTGTCCTCCCTCCTAGAGCGGCCTGTGTGTCCTACCTCCTAGAGTGACCTGTTTTTCCTTCCTGCTAGAGTGACCTGTGTGTCCTTCCTCCTAGAGTGACTTGTTTGTCCTCCCTCCCAGAGTGACCTGTTTGTCCTTCCTCCTAGAGTGACTTGTTTGTCCTCCCTCCTAGAGTGGCCTGTGTGTCCTCCCTCCTAGAGTGACCTGTTTGTCCTCCCTCCTAGAGTGACCTGTGTGTCCTCCCTCCTAGAGTGACCTGTTTGTCCTCCCTCCTAGAGTGACCTGTGTGTCCTCCCTCCTAGAGTGACCTCCCTCCTAGAGTGGCCTGTTTGTCCTCCCTCCCAGAGTGACTTGTTTGTCCTTCCGCCTAGAGTGACCTTTGTGTCCTCCCTCCTTGAGTGACCTGTGTGTCCTTCCTCCTAGAGTGACCTGTTTGTCCTTCCTCCTAGAGTGGCCTGTGTGTCCTCCCTTCTAGAGTGACCTGTTTGTCCTCCCTCCCAGAGTGGCTTTTTTGTCCTTCCTCCTAGAGTGACTTGTTTGTCCTCCCTCCTAGAGCGGCCTGTGTGTCCTACCTCCTAGAGTGACCTGTTTGTCCTCCCTCCCAGAGTGACCTGTGTGTCCTCCCTCCTAGAGTGACCTCCCTCCTAGAGTGGCCTGTTTGTCCTCCCTCCCAGAGTGACTTGTTTGTCCTTTCGCCTAGAGTGACCTTTGTGTCCTCCCTCCTTGAGTGACCTGTTTGTCCTTCCTCCTAGAGTGACCTGTTTGTCCTTCCTCCTTCAGTTACCTGTTGGTTCTTCCTCCGTCAGTTACCTGTTGGTTCTTCCTCCTTCAGTTACCTGCTTTTTTCCAGCAGATGACCCTGTCACTCCATCTGAGAGTCTGAACTTTTGAGCTTTTTTCCTCCCTGCAACAGTTTTGTTTTAATTACCTCTCATGCATTTAGACTTTTCTTGTCGAAGGAGCCTTGGCGTGTTAGACAAGTTGGCTCCCTCTTTCTGTCACTATCAGCCTACCACTACTTATTAGCCATCAGAAAGTCATGTGCACATTGTGCAGCATATATTATAGCATTGCAGTTTTGTTATGCACCCAACCAACACCAACCATTTGTTCGCACCTGTTCTTTTCCATGTGATCATACAGCAACAAGCATCTGAGTAGTAATGTGTGTCAAACGCCTGTACTGTCCATCTAGGGGTCTGCTTTACTGCCCATCTTTAAAGCATGCCAGCACTGATCACTTTTTTGTTGAGTTTCTGAATATCCAAGTCTTAAGCTGCAGATTGATGTATTAAATAACCCTCTAGGCCTACTCAGACCTGATTAACAAGCTTGCCAAAACGCCATTGGCCTCAAATGCTCGTTGCATCAGCTAAAATTTAGCTTAATATAACTTCCATTTATTGCCGAGTACGTCATCTTCGGATTGTGGGCGTGGTCAATTATAATAAGTAATAGCAAAGTTTTATAAATGAAGTTACATCGTCTGCGTTTAAAATGAACTCTGATTGGGCAATTCATTTAGTCTTAGGTCTACTGAAGGCCATTGCAACAGGAATAAAAAATCCTTGCGAAGACACCCCATCAAAAATTGATTCTTATATTTAATGTTGGGTTTTACTGTTACACGCCATTTTTCATCTGGGTTGAATTTGCACGCTGCACTCTTAAAATCTGAATTTGTGGTTTCTCTCAATATTAGTGCTGTCACCCGCTGTCAATTTTTAATCGGATTAATCGCAAAGATTATTATTTTTAATCTTAAATTAATCGCATAATTGTTCTTGGGTTGTTTAGTGTTCCTAGACAATTAATTTAGCTGTTTTTTATATACATTAGGTGGAGTTCGCTTCTGTATGTTTATAAAAATAATGGCATCCAAGTTTGTTACACTAATGATTCTTTCGTAATGTTTTAGAACCTACCTGTGAGATTTCTTATTATCACTTTGCTTATATGTAATGCTCTCTTGATAAGCTATATCTTGCACTGAACAAGCAGAGACAACAATAGGGGACAAACAGTTATTTATAACAACCATCCTATAATATTACAGTAGCTGATAATTATTTAATATTTGCAAAACAAATGTATCAATAAAATTTTTTTATTATCAGTAATTATTATCAATAATAGTAATTAATTACTATTAATAATTTCTCAAGTTTTTTTTACTAGTGAGCAATAATGATAAACAATAAAATTGCTCCTGCTAATACACTTATATTATTAATGATACTAATATAAACAATTACAATTAGTATACTGAATACAATTATTACAGAACATTTATCATAATAATCAGTTTTATAATTAATTATTATTATTATTAGTAGGTATGTATGTATAGCACAAACAAGTTCAACTATTATTTATCATTATTATTGCTGTTAGCTATTAATTATAGTTGAAATATACTGATTATTTGATTTTTCAACTCTGAGCAAACTACATGTAAATGCACAGTAATAAATAAAAAACGATTACCCAACATGAAAAGCAACATCATGATCAACAATAATTACTTATATTATTATTATTATTAGCTTGGTAATGAAAACAATAATTAATTATTACTATTATTTATTATTAGCATTGGTTTGGTGGTTAATTATTATTTGGAAATTGGTAACTACTAAATAATTACTATTCAATTATTATAAAAATAGTTTTCAAGTTTTGTCAAACATGATTGAGTTGATTAGTTTGTCAAATACATCATATGTAACTCTGGAGCAAAAAATAACATGAGTTTCTCTTGTTTTGCGTACTTCAGCGACCACAACTTGCTTTAATACCATCAACAACTTGTCGTTGGTGCTGTTTTCATTGAACCTAAGCTCCATACAAGGCACACAACAACAATGAGGAAGACTTTATTGGCCTTACCATAAGCATTTTTATACTCTTTATGAATTTTGGTTATGTACTTTGACATTGACCTTCCAATATATTATTACTTGGCAAATAGACGTCTGTAAAAGTAGCACCAGTAATTATTTGAAGAAAACGGTGTACTGTTTGTGTCTATGAGATTTGGTACGAGCCAATGCAATAACAATCTTATCAGTGTTCAATGTAAAAAATCGTTATCAAATAATTATTTCCATGAAATTTATGACTTTTATTTTTTTTTAAAGTAAGATTAATCTGAGAAAAAAATAATCTTAAAATTAATCTTAATTTTAAAATGATCGTTTTTGTTCTTTAATTAACGCGATCAAACGACAGCACTACTCAATATGGACACAATTAGTGCACACGTATCGTAAAAAATTCAACGCTTGTTTATTACGCAAGTTTCATATGTCAGAGACGATTGCAGGATATGTCAGGTGGTCCAATGTGGTCACAAGGATCATCGCATACCCTTTACATCAATAGGATAGAAAAAAAAATTGCGCTTGCTTTGGTGAGTTAGGGAACAATAAATGTTATTCATACAAGAATGGACAGTAGTATGTAGGTATAATAAGAATAAATAAAACAATGAAAATAAATAGCGGGATCTGATTAGCCAAATAAATGCTGTACGGCAAAGAAGTAAATATACTTCTGATCAAAGATAACGTCAATTTTAAACAGTGTAAAAATTGGCGAGCATTACTGGAAGAGCATTATTTTGCAGGCTTGTAGATCAACCATGAGTAGGCCTAGAGGGTTATTCAATACATCAATCCGCTGCTTAAGACTTGAATATTGAAAAATTCAACAAAAAAATTGTTCAATGCTGGCGTGCTTTAAGGCAGGTGCAAAAGTTTTCTCTTACTGATTAGCATTTTAGAACCTTTTACTTGTAGGTCAGCAATGTTAGAGTGCTCATAATAGTCTTCATGTATTGTTCTAGAACGAAGAGGTCATGGGGAGGAGATTGCTCGTACAGCTGATCTCTCTGAATTTTACGGCATAGTCATAGTTTCCGGTGACGGCTTGCTATATGAGGTATGTGGCATCAGTTTCGATTTCCTTCAACGTAACCCAGTCTGTGATATTCTGTTAGACCAAAGCGAGTGGCAAAAGGTTCTTCTTGTCAAATTGTACCCCAAAAAGCTGAGATGACTTCCCTCAATACCAGAAGGCCATTTGCCTTCAACCAGCTGTTGCTTACTTCCTAGTGCTTACAGTGTCCTTATACATAATCAGTTTAATCCTCTATCCACTGAAACTATAGATTTGATGATTTTGACATCAAAAGTGATCATTGTTGGTTTTCTTTTGCATTTAGCCAAGGTTTTATTGAAATCACAAAGTGGGTCCAAATTATATCAACAAGTGCTCTTTTGATAAAGAAGAAAGTATTTTATAATTTTCCTGAAAAACATTTGTGACTCTACTGCACCACACAGTACCATGAATTCATTAAAAAGTCACAAAGGGCTCCGTGGTACTCGGTCCATTTGGTAATTGTCTGTAGGACTCGGTACATCTGGTCATGGTCTGTGGGACTCAGTCCATTTGGTCATAGTCTGTGGGACTCAGTCCATCTGGTCATGGTCCGTGGTACTCGGTCTATTTGGTCATGGTCTGTGGGACTCGGTCCATTTGGTCATGGTCTGTGGGACTCAGTCCATCTGGTCATGGTCTATGGTATTTGTGGGCAAATGTAAATTCCCGTTACCATTTTAATTGTCAGAAAGCTTCACCTCTACTTTATGATGTGCTGCTCCCTTCCCCCACCCTCTTTGGTAACTGTGTTGGAACAGCTCGTGTTTCTGTTATTGTTAGACTGTGTTACTATTAGGTCTATCAGGGCTTGATGAGTAGAACTGATGCCGATGAAGCTGTCCAGACTCCTATTGGCATTCTGCCAGCTGGCTCTGGTAATGCACTATGCTGCTCCATCAACTATGATGCGTCGTAAGTGCTCTGAATATGTTTACTTATGTTGTATTGTCATTAAAACACTTGTATATATTCTCTTATACTGTAGTATATAGTATTAATATAACATTTGTATATATTCTCTTATACTGTAGTATATAGTATTAATATAACATTTGTATATATTCTCTTATACTGTAGTATATAGTATTAATATAACATTTGTATTTATTCTCTTATACTGTAGTATACAGTATTAATATAGCACTTGTATATATTCTCTTATACTGTAGTATATAGTATTAATATAACATTTGTATATATTCTCTTATACTGTAGTATATAGTATTAATATAACATTTGTATATATTCTCTTATACTGTAGTATATAGTATTAATAAAACATTTGTATATATTCTCTTATACTGTAGTATATCGTATTGTACCGCATATTTTATGCAGTATTTCTGTTTTTACATATTTACCAGACCCCCATAGATAGAATTCTGTGTATCGTGTATCATTATGTGATCTGCTTTTTATACTTTGTGTCAAGCTGTTGGTTGTAGTTGCTTGGAGTTGTTTGCTACTGATCGGGCATTAGGTAGGATAACCTCTAACTGTTAGCCGTCAGATCGCGTGGTATATTACAGAGAACAGTTCTTGCGTGACATGGTGCTCCACTCCACGTATGTATTGCTCAAGCACACTGTTAGACCAATGGATTTAGTAGCCTTGGACACTGCTGAAGGTCGGGTGTACAGCTTTCTCTCTGTCACATGGGGTATTGTGGCCGATATAGACATTGAGAGTGAGCGCTTTAGGAACTTGGGCAATGCTCGCTTCACTCTGGAAGCACTGTTTAAGATAGCTAGTGAGTATATCTCTATTAATGCTTTACCCATGGAATACACATGGCTGTTGTAAAGCAAATACAGCGAGAGTATATTGAGTGATCACTGGCTATTTTATGTACTCACTGCCTATTACATGTTATCAGCAGTTGTCTGCCCTCTCATGTGGATGTGAGAGTTTTGGGCTGTAGCTTATGAAGTTACATATTTGGTTAAAGAATGGACAACAGTGCACTTTGTGAGCCTTTCTTCAAGCACAAAGTTACACAAGTCACTGTGTGGTGTAAAACGCATCAGAACAGTTATTGGCTTATAGATAAGCCTGTTTCTATATAAATTGTCGGTGCACAAACATTTGACTTTCCCTTGCATAACCATAGCTTTTGACTCTTTCCCACTCTTAACATTGAGGTGAGGGATGAGAAGCCAGTTTCTGATCCATGTGCAAGGGAGACTTTTGGTATCTGGATCAATTGGGTGCAGAACTTTGTGGGGTCGGATGTTAGTTGTTGGATTCAGTAAACCTCATACCTGGTCCTCATACCTGGTCCTCATACTTAGACCTCATACCTGGACCTCATACCTGAATCTCATACCTGGTCGTTATACTTGGTCCTCATACCTGGTCATCATACCTGGTCCTCATACCTGGTCCTCATATCTGAACCTCATACCTGGTCATCATACCTGGACCTCATACCTGGTCACTGCTAATATTTATTTCTAGAAATGCTTCTGGAGCAGCTACATTATAGCTGTAACTGACTGCTAACACATGGGTTACATCCATACAGGATAATGTCGAGGTATGGTGTGTCGAGGTATGGTGTGTCGAGGTATGGTGTGTCGGGGTCTGGTGTGTCTAGGTATGGTGTGACTAGGTATGGTGTGTTGAGGTATGGTGTGTCGAGGTATGGTGTGTCGAGGTATGGTGTGTCGAGGTATGGTATGTCTAGGTATGGTGTGTCGAGGTATGGTATGTCTAGGTATGGTGTGACTAGGTATGGTATGTCTAGGTATGGTGTGTCTAGGTATGGTGTGACTAGGTATGGTGTGACTAGGTATGGTGTGACTAGGTATGGTGTGTCTAGGTATGGTATGTCTAGGTATGGTGTGCCTAGGTATAGTATGTCTAGGTATGGTGTGTCTAGGTATGGTGTGACTAGGTATGGTATGTCTAGGTATGGTATGTCTAGGTATGGTGTGACTAGGTATGGTATGTCTAGGTATGGTATGCCTAGGTATGGTATGTCTAGGTAAGGTATGTCTAGGTATGGTGTGTCTAGGTATGGTATGTTTAGGTAAGGTGTGTCTAGGTATGGTATGTTTAGGTATGGTATGTCTAGGTATGGTATGCCTAGGTATGGTATGTCTAGGTATGGTATGTCTAGGTATGGTATGTCGAGGTATGGTGTGACTAGGTATGGTATGTCTAGGTATGGTGTGTCTAGGTATGGTATGTCTAGGTATGGTGTGACTAGGTATGGTATGTCTAGGTATGGTAATGGAAAGATCTATACATTTTTTCATTTGACTTTTATTGTCGGTCCATTTCAATTCTCATTTGTTGCGTAATGAAGACCAAATTTCGTCCAACTCGATGTAGACAAAAGTGTATGGTGCAAAATTTTTGATACCCCCAGAGGTTTCTCTCTTTTCATCATTCTATCTTTACAATGAGAAAGTTTGAAAAAAAATTAACAGGACTTTTATGGAGCGTGCACTTCAGCCGTGATGCTAATTTACAAAAGGCTACCCAGCGAAATCTATATGGCTCATTTGTCTCACTCTGCTGTATTACCTAAGGCTAGCCAGCGAAATCTATATGGCCTATTTGTCTCACTCTGCTGTATTACCTAAGGCTAGCCAGCAGAATCTATATGGCTTATTTGTCTCACTCTGCTGTATTACCTAAGGCTAGCCAGCGAAATCTATATGGCTTATTTGTCTCACTCTGCTGTATTACCTAAGGCTAGCCAGCAGAATCTATATGGCCTATTTGTCTCACTCTGCTGTATTACCTAAGGCTAGCCAGCAGAATCTGTATGGCCTATTTGTCTCACTCTGCTGTATTACCTAAGGCTAGCCAGCAGAATCTATATGGCCTATTTGTCTCACTCTGCTGTATTACCTAAGGCTAGCCAGCAGAATCTATATGGCTAATTTGTCTCACTCTGCTGTATTACCTAAGGCTAGCCAGCAGAATCTATATGGCTAATTTGTCTCACTCTGCTGTATTACCTAAGGCTAGCCAGCGAAATCTATATGGCTTATTTGTCTCACTCTGCTGTATTACCTAAGGCTAGCCAGCGAAATCTATATGGCCTATTTGTCTCACTCTGCTGTATTACCTAAGGCTACCCAGCGAAATCTATATGGCTTATTTGTCTCACTCTGCTGTATTACCTAAGGCTAGCCAGCAGAATCTATATGGCCTATTTGTCTCACTCTGCTGTATTACCTAAGGCTAGCCAGCAGAATCTATATGGCCTATTTGTCTCACTCTGCTGTATTACCTAAGGCTAGCCAGCAGAATCTATATGGCTAATTTGTCTCACTCTGCTGTATTACCTAAGGCTAGCCAGCAGAATCTATATGGCTAATTTGTCTCACTCTGCTGTATTACCTAAGGCTAGCCAGCAGAATCTATATGGCTTATTTGTCTCACTCTGCTGTATTACCTAAGGCTAGCCAGCAGAATCTATATGGCCTATTTGTCTCACTCTGCTGTATTACCTAAGGCTAGCCAGCAAAATCTATATGGCCTATTTGTCTCACTCTGCTGTATTACCTAAGGCTAGCCAGCAAAATCTATATGGCCTATTTGTCTCACTCTGCTGTATTACCTAAGGCTAGCCAGCAAAATCTATATGGCTTATTTGTCTCACTCTGCTGTATTACCTAAGGCTAGCCAGCAAAATCTATATGGCTTATTTGTCTCACTCTGCTGTATTACCTAAGGCTAGCCAGCAAAATCTATATGGCTTATTTGTCTCACTCTGCTGTATTACCTAAGGCTACCCAGCGAAATCTATATGGCTTATTTGTCTCACTCTGCTGTATTGCCTAAGGCTAGCCAGCAGAATCTATATGGCCTATTTGTCTCACTCTGCTGTATCAATATATTATATCCATATAATCTATCAGTATATTATATCATTATATTATATCATTGTATTATATTAATATATCATATCGATATATTTTATTGATAGGTTTGGTAAAATTGTAGAACCCAGAACTTACAGAGGTCGACTCTCTTTCCTTCCTGCCAAACCGTACTTATGCAAAGGTAGAAGTAAGACAGAGATTGCTGTGATAGACAGAGAACCAGAAAGTAAAACGGCGAGCACATCCTCGCGTACCCGATCTGCCAGTATGCCCATTTCCTCTTCCAAGCAACTCACTTCATCTAATGGTATCACACATGCTCAACCCCTCAATGACACAAATTCCCTCAGTGCAGAAACAGACAAAGAAACGATTGCCTCTGAGTCAATCGATTCCTCTGGACCACAAAACAACACTGATACTGCTGCTGCTGACACTGCTGCTGCCGTGACGGAGGTGAGCTCTGATGAGATGCCAGCTCTAGACCAGTCAGTTCCTGCCGACTGGGTGAAAATAGAAGATGACTTTGTGACTGTAATAGCCGCCTACCAAAGCCACATTGGGCCAGAGTCCATGCCTGCTCCATCAGCTACGTTCTCCGATGGAATGATATATCTGTTGATAGCCCGAGCTCCTGTCACTCGTTTTCAGATGCTCAACCTGATGGGCCAGATGGAGACTGGGGCCCACATCACCTCCAATGTTGTGGAGCTAGTGGCTGTTAAAGCGTTCCGCCTGGAGCCACAGGCTACTAATGGTAACCTGGCTGTTGACGGGGAGAAGATTACATATGGGGCGGTGCAGGGTCGTGTGTTACCTGGTATAGCCCGTGTCATGGCCATGTAAGGAGGGTGACTGGTGGCATGTCCATCCTCCGTCCGTTGTGGTCATTGCTATTTTTTGGTCAACTGCTGTTAGTCTTTAGCAAGTTTGCTGCATAATTTATTACTGTAATTTAATTGTGTGCATAATGCATGCTGCATAGTTTAGTTAGTGTCGACAGTGAGGGCGTAGATGTCTTGTTCGTGCCCATCAGTTTCTCTAATCACATTCCAGAAATCCTTGTATTCAGTTCCTTCTTTCAGGTATAATTTTTCTAACTTCCCAATTTATGTATGCAAGCACTTATTTCTGTGCACACCAAATTTGCTCCGTTTCAAAGGCTTGCTTTGTTTTCTATTGCCCTACCAATGTTTTTTTTATACTTTTTAGCTGAATATGCCAATCTTAGGAAATTGCTATTGACTCGAATCGTTCAAATGCCCGTATTGTAAGCAGCTTATTGTAATTGGTGTGTGCTGTCAGGAGTTGTCTACTCTGTGCTCATTTACTCCATCGTGTATTGCCTACTGCAGAGTTGTATGCTGGAATATGTATATAGATATATATGGCTCTGGTCTAGTCTATAGATGTTGTATACTGGGATATGTATATATATATATATGGCTCTGGTCTACTCTATAGATGTTTACTGTAAAGAGTTGTCTATTCTTCAAGGTGTTTGCTGTCAATGGTTGTCTAAATAAAGAACACAACTCCTTAGCAGAATGCCCTGGCTAGTCAATCCGCTGTGTGCTGTATATTATATTATGTAATGTACTACCTCGGTCATAACTATATTTTATTGTACACAATTTTCTTGTACGTAGCTTCTTGCTGGTGCTGAGATGTAAAGTATTGTATAGCTTCTTTGATAGACAACCAGACCTACCTATAATTACCTTCGGGTTATATCCATAAACAAGGGTAGCAAATACAAGCAATGAAAGTACCAGAAATTGATGGTCCAAGTACCAGGCAGCCATGTTTTTTAATATGTCATCTCAGGCTTCAGAGAAAATTCAATTTATTTGAATGCAGCATATTGTGCTTGTCACTGCAAGTACGTCTGATTTCCTGATTCGCTCATTTCAAGCATAGCTTAACTAATTGATGGTCTTACTTTGCATACATGTCTGCTTGCTACAGCATACATGGAGCTAAATGTACTGTCTTACACACAGAGTAATACTCACACAGTATTATATGCACAGTAACACGCACACTGTTACATACCCACACACAGTAACACACACACTATTACATACCCACACACAGTAACACACACACACAGTAATACACAATAATATACACTTGCTGTACAACAATAAAGCTATCATTTATTATAGTAGCTTCAATCAATGATCTAATACATGTAGTTGTGGTTGGTTTGACTTGAACATTTCCAAACCAGCAAATCCCAAACAAGAAGCTCAGAAAGTCAATAGTTTGCAGCAGTCAACTCTTGCTGTGAATCGCAAGGTGCCGTCAGTGACAACCCTTTTCTTATCTGGTCATCGATATACATCGATACAAAAGGAGTCATCTTCTGCATTGTCTCACAAAATGTCTTTTTGGCTTGTGAGACACGCGTTTCTTTTGAGCTACTTCAGCTGCCATATTCAGGTCCTTTTTATAGCCTGAAGCTACAAACATTCTAAGACGTTAGTTGTACATAGGAATGCACTTACTGTGTATTTATGGTGATGCCAATGGTTCACATTGTAGAATTCACACAAAGGTGATTGCTAGTTACTAGTAACCTCCACCCACCGCACCATTCCCCAACCTCCATACTCTTTCCCCCGCTCCTCCCTGTACACAGAACAGACTGAATGCAATTTTTGTGTCAGCGTACAACCATTTGGTGAATAAACATTGCCATAAGATAAGCAGCTCAAAAGTCACTCAATACTTTTGTGATGCCATAGACATCCAACTTACATTTATTGCTGATACTGATGCTGTCCATACCATATTCAAACCAATCTTTCATGATTTCTAGTATAACATCTTGCTGCTCTCTTATGCAGCAGAACAGTGAAGGCTCGTGTTCTTGTGTGTGTAGATGTTTGTTATCTGTTATACAATATAGTATTGTAATGGATTCCGGTCTGTTACCACGGACATCCACTAGTCTCAAGTATTCTACCTCTCTCCAGAGGGGACACTGTACTGACCGACAGTGACAACTGTATAGGGCAACCGAATTACCCGGTAAGGCAAGAGCCCATGGCTCAGACAAACAGTACCGAGTAGTGTTTGTAGTAATGGCTTTATTACAAAGCTGTCCTGAGGGTAATTATTCCTCTAGGTGTTTAGCAATATAAGAATACATGCTATGGCTCATTGTAATGAATGCACAGATTAACAGTGGGAGCTCTCCTTTTATAGGAGAGCTAATGAACACAAAACATATAAGAGACAATGCACAGGAAGTAAAAGAACCAATTACATTAACTATATAAATACTCAACCAATCACAATGCAATGCAAGATAATAAAGGGAGGTGCCAAGTGGCTAAGGGCGGAGTCCTTTCTCCTAATTGTCCAATGACGGCTCCTACAGGGTTCCCAGGCTGTATATAGAATTAGGTCCACTAAGTTGGTACTTTAGGGGTAAGCACTTCCTGTTTACGACCTTGACTAAGTTCTCTGACGTCTTTGCAGATCCTCGTCTAAGGCGGCCATCTTGTGCCGGCCCAGTACAGCTGTACCGGGTCGGTAGAGGTCACTACCGACCCTGCAGGGGTCAATACCGGCCCTGCCTACTATGCTACCGGCACAGTATGACTTCCTACCCAACAGCTATTAACCAAATGCTGTGGGCAGAAGTCTAGCGCATTGCTTCGCAAGGTTTCTAGTGTAAACTACCTGTTTACTGCTAGAGTGCACTGAAATCTACCACATACCTCTCTCCATTAAAGTCATCGCCTGGCTTTAATAATAAAATATCAAGAGCAGATATGTGTGGGGGGTAACATTCGTACCCAGGTTATATATTTGATTGCATAACAGATATATATAACAGAACAAGAGTATATATTTAATAACATATATACAGTGTCCGGCGTCTCGTTTAGTAGAGAGCGCCCCTCAGGCTGGTGGCTTGCTGGCGCAACCGCTCAACCTCTGTAGTGACAAGCCGCGCTTCGGCTTTAGCCACAGTCGTCTGTCCCTCCGACAGAGTTTGGCTGATCAGCAGCCTCCGCAGCTCTCCCAGCTGCTCCTCCAGAGTAGTGACGTGATCCTCTATCTGTGTGGCTAGACGGTCACTGTGTTGTAGGAAATGAAGTGACGGTCTGGGCACGTCCACCTCTCCTGGCTCAGTGCTGGCAACTTCTGGCTCTGTTGGGCAAGTTGCACTAGGTGGACTAGCTGTCCGTTTGGGTATTCTATACCCGGTAAGAGTTGGCGTGAGCTTGCCTCTCTTCTCATCTTTCCTCTTCGGAGCTTCCCTTTGTACTGGAGAGCCCAGTCGCTTCTTCACAGGCACCTTGGGAGTTGGTTCCCCTTGGTGTGTAGGCTGGCATCGCCTGAACTTAGATGCATTGCTCCACCTGACAAACTCACAGAAGCGGGAGTAGCTAGGGCGATCAACAGTGTATATGATCCCCGTCTTCTGGTAGTGCATAGCATTTCCTGGCGCATCAAACTTGCTCTGATGGGAGTACACCGCGTCGCGGCTCTCGCTCGCGTAGTGGCACCGACAGTAATGTCTTAGATAGTGCTGCAGCGTGTGTACCCTGAGCTGCCGCATGTTCCTGGCCTGGTAGTTACACTTGGTACACGTGTAGTCCACAGCCTCCTGCAACAGGTGTTCCACCCGCTCCTCTGTCTCCGAGGTGACCCAGCGCAGCATGCGCCATCTTGTGGGGTTCCGTCTTCCATCCTCCTTCCACGAGGTGGTTGGCTCGTCGTCCAACGTAGGTGTAACTAGGTCTGGCACCTTCTCCTCAGTCTCCTCTGCCTTCTCCTCTGCAGTAGGGCTAGGTGCTTGCACCAACCTTATGGCGAGCCTCGGCGTCACGTCCACCTGGGAGCGTGAGTCTACAACACAAGGTGCATGATGACTTTTATGCAACGTGTTGATTGGCTGCCTGTATTGCAGCGGAGCTTGCTCTACCATAGTGTCATGTATGGGTGAGAGCAGTGGCCCTGGAAGTTCTAGCGCCGACAGAACCTTCCGTATCTTACTCCTAGGAGAACGCCGTTCCTTATTTAAGGAAAGCCAGCGCCTTTTCTCCTCTTCCCATTGTACCGTGGGGGTGCAAGCAACATCCCGTGCCGGGGTGTGGTGCACTGTGCTGTGTGGCACTAAGGTTGGTGGTGAAGACGTCGTGGGACGTTCACCCTTAGCTGCCACCACAGGCTTTCTCCTTCGGTAGGCTCTACAAGGGTAATTATTGCCTTGTAACCTCTCAGTCTTTCCTGACTGAATCTCTGGAGGACCCCGGGCCGGTACAGAGGTGCTCCGGGCCGGTAGGGAGTCATCCCGGGCCGGCAGGCAGGCAGCATCAAGTGGTGGGCACTTGATCTCCCGCTCTTTTTTATCTACTGCCCTTCTAAGGGTGTCAGCAGTCCCAACTCGTGGGAGAGCGCATACTCTACTGTCACCAGCGCATGGTAAGTCTAGAGGTATAGGTTTAGCATAGCTAGGCGGGCCGCCACTCCGTAGTGCCAACGGATCTCGTGGTGTGCAGTTTTCAAACAACCATTTCGAAAATGCTGCATTTAATTGCTCACCCTCTGTTTCTTTCTTAGCTAGCTGGATCTCCTCCTCCTTCTCCTCAGCTTTCCCTTTCTCTGGCCTGGTGTACAGCTCTGCTGTGGGCATGGTCTCCATCTCCTTCTCTAACTGGGTAGGTGGATAGTCATCTAAGTCCAGCAGTAAATCCTCTGCTTCGCTCAGTTCCAGACAATGGTTGGACATCTTGTAAGTGAGTGCTACTCCTCTGATGACTTTCGCGGGTATGAGTGGCTTCTTGGAGCTGCAGTGTTGTTCACAACTCTGACTCACTCTGTCTGGCTCCACAGGAAGTGTTTGGGTACTGGGGGTTTTTGGCCACTTCTCCAACTTCTTCCGACGGTCTGCTACAGTGATTCTGTTCACTGGAGGTTGTTGGGGAGCTCCTGGGGACTCTTTTGAAACCAAGCGTGATGTGGTCCGCACCTCCCTTGCAGTCTTTTTGGGTCTGTTTACTGCTTTTCCTGCCTTTCCACTAGGCGGGTGGTGGGAATTCCCGTATAGACACAGTTGAGCGCTCTCATAGCCTGCCTCTGTGTGGTGCTTGCTTGCTTCAGCTCTGCATCTTTTAACAGAGGGTTGATGGTCGAAGGGCAGCTGCCTCTCTCCAGCAGCAGGGCTCCCTTCTCCCCTGCGCAGGGGCGTAGCCAACGGGGGGGAGAACACTGTTTCGCCTCTAGCGCCTACAGTTGTTGCCCGATCCGGTTCAAACTTTTTGCCATCTGCTTGTGACGGTGGGCTCTCCACAGCCTGGTACCTTTCGCCTGTAGTTCCCTCTACAGCGGGTGGTTGTACGGGTACCGCCTCTTCTTCAGGGGTGTAAGGGGGGTCCTTTGTCAGCTCTGCTTGCGCTAGACGGACACTATCACTAAGTGGCCGCCCGTGCTTGTCTGTGCAAGGTAGCACATGTCCGTCAATGATGACATGGGAGTCTGGAAACCGTAGGGCACACTCGTGTACGGTGAGGAACGGCATGCCAATTATGGCATCTTCATTGATGTCACTAATGACGAAGTTGACGCTCGTCCTCAGCTTACGAAGCTGCAAGTTTACTTGCAGGGTACCGTAAAAGGGAATCCTAGACCCGTCAGCCATGAGTCCATGTGCCTCGCTGCATTTCAGCGTATCCTTCACTGACTGTGGCAATTGCTGATACAGATGCTTCGACAGCAAGTTGGTGGTGCAGCCTGTGTCAATCAACAGGGAGGCTGGTCTACCGGCTAACCTTCCAGCCAGGAAGTAGCTGGCCTGGTAAGGTCGCTCCAGCGGTGGCGCTGCCATTTGTGTTCTCCTGGGGGGTTGTCCACTCTTCTTCAGAGTTGCAGGACTGTAAGGGGGTTGGCGAGCTTTCCGGCTACTGTCAGTCTGTGTTCTCCTGGGGGGTTGTCCACTCTTCTTCAGAGTTACAGGACTAATGGGGGCTTGTCGAGCTGTCCGGCTGTCCTCAGCGGGCGTCTGTGCTCTCTTGGGGGGTTGTCCACTCTTCTTCAGAGTTCCAGGACTGTACGGGGTGTCAGGAGTAGTCCAGCTGCAGTCAGCGGGTGTTGATGCTCTCTTGGGGGGTTGTCCACTCTTCTTCAGAGTTCCAGGACTGTACGGGGCGTCAGGAGTTGTTTGGCTTGTCCAGCGGTGGTTGGTTGCTGTCGGTTGTATCTGGGAAGGTTGTCCACTCTCTCCTAGAGTTCCAGGACTATAAGGGGTTGTGGGTGTGGTCCGGCTTACCCAGCTGCAGTCAGCTGCCGGTGGCGCTACTGCGGGCGCCGGCCGTTTCCCGTCTGTCTGGGGTTGTTTGTGAAGTGGACTGCGCGCTGAGTTCGGGGGCAGGTACCCATCATGTGGCCTGGTTGCCCGCAGCCCCAACAGCGCGTTGCAGGTGCTGTCTCCAACTGCGGAGAGGGAGCTGCTTGTCTGGCCGCTCTCAGCGACTGTAGCTCTTCTGTCAATAGCTTTAGGCTGTCCATGACTGTTGTCATAGGATCCGGTATGGCAGGTGTAGGGGTGTGGTGTGTCTGCTGTACGGCAGTAGCGGTGGAGACACGTTGAGACGGGCCCTTGGCAACCGTCCTCATCCATTCCTCTTCCTCCTCGTCGGCATCCTCTTCCAACATCCGTACATGAGCCTGGCGCTCTTCAAACGGCGTCTTTATCTGCATATACTCGTTGCCAGCCCTGACTGCTTCGGCTACGTCAATGGGTTGCATGGCCAACAAGTGTCTTTGCAGGTAAGCATTGCCAACTGTGGTGCTGAAGATGTCCAGCATCATCCTCTGCATGGGTCGGTGAGGTAGATCTGCGTAAGCAACGCGCACTAGGCGCTCTACTTCACTTGCATGCTCTTGGAGCGACGTCTTGTGTTGGCGGCGTAGGCTGGTCAGCCGGGACATAGCTTCCCTGGGTGTTAGCCCAAAACGTGCTCGCAGTGCAGCAAAGATACCCTGCAGTTGTGGAGGCTTTCCACAGTCCAATGCTTTACCTCGTAATGCATCTCTCAGGTACAACATGGCCGTGTTCTCTGGCCACTCATTCATTTCGGCTACCTCAACGAATCTACTGATGAAGTACTCGACGTCTCCTTCACCGTCGAACTTCAGAGCCTTTAGCCTAGCTGGTGCATTGTCTTGGTTGGGCCTCATCATAGCCGTCAATGCTTCGGTCAATCTATCAATGGCTGTAGCTTCTGGGTTGCCAGCGGGTGCTCGACCAGCGCTGCGTGCTCTCTGGGTGGCCATTCTTTGCCGATAGAGGAGTGATCTCAACTCAAATCTAAGAAATGGTCAGTACAACTGGATCCCGGGCCGGTATAGGTTAGATCCGGGTCGGTAGCTGTGTTTCCAGTGGCTCTAGCAGATCTAGGGGTTGGTCCAATGGATACTGTGGCAGTATCTGGCACTCCGTTGCTTGTAACAACCGTTACGAAACTTCTTGTACTGCTGCAGGGCGGAGCGAAGCTCTGCGGGCCTACAGACAGTAGTGTCTGGACACTGTAAATGGATACAGTGCCGGGGTCACTGTTACCAGCTGAGTAGCACTCCAAGCTGAATAACCTCTGGTAGCTGAGTCTGTATAGCTGATACACGACTCTCTCTTCCTTTCGCACAGTGCCGGTATCTCTATGTCCAGGTCGGAGCGAACTCTACGAGCCTGTAGAAGATACGGTAGCGTCTGTACTGGACTGCTGCAAACGGAACAAGCTCTACGGTTGATGCAGACAACCTTTAGTAGTGGATACTGTGCCGGTATAGCTGCTGCAGTTCGGAGCACACTCAAACGAACCTGCAGAGAAATCCGGTAGTATCTTGTGTCAATTGCTTCATCAGATCTACTGCTTCGGTAGATCAATTTCTCCTCCTCTCTCCAGATCTACACCCGGTAGATCACTTCTCCTTCTTCAGTGGTAGCTGGCCTGCAGTGCATTCGCAGGGCCAGAGGGTAGCGTGAAAGAGCACAGCGTGGGAAGGTACCGTTTATCCCACCGCTGCCACCAATGTAATGGATTCCGGTCTGTTACCACGGACATCCACTAGTCTCAAGTATTCTACCTCTCTCCAGAGGGGACACTGTACTGACCGACAGTGACAACTGTATAGGGCAACCGAATTACCCGGTAAGGCAAGAGCCCATGGCTCAGACAAACAGTACCGAGTAGTGTTTGTAGTAATGGCTTTATTACAAAGCTGTCCTGAGGGTAATTATTCCTCTAGGTGTTTAGCAATATAAGAATACATGCTATGGCTCATTGTAATGAATGCACAGATTAACAGTGGGAGCTCTCCTTTTATAGGAGAGCTAATGAACACAAAACATATAAGAGACAATGCACAGGAAGTAAATGAACCAATTACATTAACTATATAAATACTCAACCAATCACAATGCAATGCAAGATAATAAAGGGAGGTGCCAAGTGGCTAAGGGTGGAGTCCTTTCTCCTAATTGTCCAATGACGGCTCCTACAGGGTTCCCAGGCTGTATATAGAATTAGGTCCACTAAGTTGGTACTTTAGGGGTAAGCACTTCCTGTTTACGACCTTGACTAAGTTCTCTGACGTCTTTGCAGATCCTCGTCTAAGGCGGCCATCTTGTGCCGGCCCAGTACAGCTGTACCGGGTCGGTAGAGGTCACTACCGACCCTGCAGGGGTCAATACCGGCCCTGCCTACTATGCTACCGGCACAGTATGACTTCCTACCCAACAGCTATTAACCAAATGCTGTGGGCAGAAGTCTAGCGCATTGCTTCGCAAGGTTTCTAGTGTAAACTACCTGTTTACTGCTAGAGTGCACTGAAATCTACCACAGTATATACATACATACAACACAGTATATACATACAACACAGTATATATATACAAAACAGTATATACATACAACACAGTATATACATACATACAACAAAGTATATACATACAACACAGTATATACATACGACACAGTATATAGTTATTAGGATGAATGCAAGTATAGTTTGATAAAGTACACAATAGAAAATGTGTATAATATATTGTGGGTAGTTTTTGGTGAAGGTTCAAAGTAAACTGGTTGGTTACTGCTCACCCCTTGCGACTTATACACTAAACTTCCACCCACAGCCTTTGGCAGAATGCTGTACAGGTGTGAAGTTACACTGTGCTGGTGACACAGCATGCAGGGACGGTATTGACCTCTGCAGGGTCGGTATATAGTAGATATAGTATACAATAGACCATGTATATAATATATATCATACATAATACACAATGCATATAGTAGACATAGTACACAACAGACTATACATATAGTAGATACAGTACACATTAGACAATGTATATGGTAGAGAGAGTACACATTAGACAATGTATATGGTAGAGAGAGTACACAATAGACAATGTATATGGTAGAGAGAGTACACAATAGACAATGTATATGGTAGAGAGAGTACACAATAGACAATGTATATGGTAGAGAGAGTACACAATAGACAATGTATATGGTAGAGAGAGTACACAATAGACAATGTATATGGTAGAGAGAGTGTATATGTATATGTATATGTATATGTATATGTATATGATATATGATATATATCATACATAATACACAATGTATACGGTAGATATTGTACATAATACACAGTGTGTATAGTTTGATATAGTACACAATATACAATATATATAATATATATCATACATAATACCCAATGTATATAATTTGATATAGTGTAGTGAATTTTGGGGGCTGAAACCCACTAGCTGAGGTTGGTAGCATGCTGCCACCAGCTGTTAGGTTAACCTGTTACAACAACAGGGTCGGTGATGTACTAAACGAATTCAAGATAGAGTATATCCACTCTACAACCAGTAAGGAGCCCTCGGCTCAGGCGCATAACCCAGTACTGTTGAGTATCTATGCATTTATTCATCCAGAAGAAAACGAGTAGTAAAAGGCACATTACAACTGACTACTTAGAGCAAAAGTTCGGCCTTTTATAGGCGATTCACAGGAAGTGATATGCACAAATGAATACAGATATATAAATGGGCGACGAATGAGATTAGTTATATGGAGTTAAAGGTAATCGGCGCACTTTAGGTGGAGTTAGAGGTTAATACACCAATCTCAGTCATTTCTACTTCCTGCCTTTAGTTCTTAGTCTTTCTAGCTTCTGTACTCTGTTTTTCTCTAAGTTTAAGGGTGGTTATCTCCAGTAAATGGCTCTCTGCTTCTCTCAGGCTACTTTTTGGTCCATAGTCTATAGTGACTCACTTCCTGTCGGCTCAGTGAGGTCGGTACTACTCCATACAGGGTCGGTATAGCTTCATACAGGGTCGGTATAGCTCCATACTCATCGTTTCATTCAGCTCGGTAAGACCATTTTCGGTCATTCTGGTCATCTAATGGCTAGTATAAGGATGCCAGAATGCGGTACAGTGTGTGCGCTGACTTAGTGAACATTAGAATCCGCAACACACCTTTCTTCATTAAAGACATTCTCTTGTGTTTAATAAACCATATTAAATAAGAGAATAAGTAAAGGGTGAGTAACTCCCGTACTCAAGTTAAAGTATATTTATAGGTTCTGTAAAATCATACGTTTACAGATAAAAAGTTACAACAAGTCTGCAGAGACTATGGGTGCAGAGCGAAAGATATGTATGCTAATAAAATGTACACATATACAAGAGTAATTGCTGTCTCTTAAAAAAGACCTCCTCGAAGGTTGTTAGCCTGGTCTCGCAGCCGTACCATCTCCTGTGTGATTGCTCGGACCTCGGTCTTAGCGAGAGTAACATCCTTCCCAGATAGTAGTTGACTGATGATCAGTCGCCGTAGTTTTTGTAAGGATTGCTCCAGGGTGGCTGCATAGTTCCCAATGGCTTCCGCCAGGCAGCTGCTGAGCTGCATAAAGTGCAGGATTGGTCGGGGTACCGTCGGTACTACTGATTCTTCCTTTGTCTCTCTCAAGTCCACTGTCTCGTCCTGAGGTTCAGGAAGGGGTGGCATAGTGCTAACACCCTGACTTGCTAACTTCGGTTTGGGAGCCATCAGTGGTGTGGTCACTGGTGGTGACGTTGAGGCCACTGGCTCAACCAAGCTGTGCTCCGGGGAGTGCTTCCGTTTGGCAGGCACCATGGGTGGAGCCGTACGGTGACCACTCTGAGTCGGCTAGCACCTGCAAACTTTGGCAGGGTTACTACATTGGACGAACTGACAAAAGCAACTATAGCAAGCTCTGTCCACGGTATAAACTACGCCCGCCTTCAGATGGTGTAAGGGGTTTCCAGGCACGTCAAACTTCTCCTGATGCAAATAAACAGCATCCCTGCTTTCGCTCCCATAGCGGCAGCGGCAGTAGTGCCTCAGGTAATGCTGCGCTACGTGTACTGTCTAACATTCCTGGCCTCGAAGTTACACTTGGGGTAGGTAGCACCAGATGCCTCCTGCATCAACGTGTCGATGCGCTCTTCAGTGGCCGCAGTTACCCAGCGTAACATATGACCCTAAGCAGGATTTCTCTTTCCTTCCGGGGTCCAGGAGGTAATGGGTTCAGCCTCTAAGGTAGGATGGTCCTCTTCAAGCTCTCTTTCCTCTAGCACTGGAGAAGGAGTAGACTTTACCAACCGCTCAACCAACTTTGGCTGGACATCTACGAGAGATTCAGCAACTGCAATAACAATGTCCTTATTAGGATTAGCACATGCATTGTGGGCTGGCATTGATTTGTGGCAGGGGGAAGTTGGGGGCTGGACTGTGGGAGTTGCACCTCAACAAGCCTTTCTACTTCAGGGGGGGGGGGTCTGAACACAGTCCAATGGGGCAGGAGAAGGAGCTAAAATTTCTGGGAGGGGGAATACCGGTGCTTTCGGTATTCTTTAGTTTGTTCTTACTCACCTGCAAGACTTTTTCCTTGGCCCCGGATCGGGGTGGAAAGTGCAGACATCACAGGGGTCTGCTCCACACTATCTGCATGAGGGGTGCTTGCTGTGGAAGCAGTGGCATCGTTCTGCTTACTCTGAGGGGGCCTTGAAGTGTGGCTATCACCTTTGGCCATTTTTCGCGACTTTCTACTTGCTGCAGGATGACCCAGGGCCGGTATAGGGTGACTCTGGGCCAGCATAGACTCCTGCGGGGTCGTTATAGTGTACTGCCGGGCCAACATAGAGTTACCAAGTCTCACAATCTGTTTATTTTTGCAAGATTTCCATTCTGCTGCCCGATTGAGGCGACTGAGTCGAAAGTCAGCGGGGGAACTTGTCTACCAGAACTACTTGGTAGCTGCCCTTGGGTTTGGGGCTTATAGGGACTGTCACTACACAATGCCAGGGGATCAGAGCTACTATTATGCTTGAATATCCATGCAGCCATTTGTGAATCTGACAGCTCACCATTTTCGGCTTCTGGCAAAACCTCCTTGGCAGCCGCAGCAGGAGCACATCCTGTGGGTTTCTTTAGCAGGTTAGCTGTTGGCATCGGCAACAGGGCTTCTTTTTCTATGCCTGTGAAGGGCTGGTATTCAGCTAGTCCAGCTTCCAGCAAAACATGCTCGTCGTCTTCCTCTAGATCCAAGAGGGCAGCCATTTTATTAACAATGAGTGGCTGTTCAAGAAGTGGTGTGCACTGGTCACTGCTGTCTGAAAGAATGAGCGTTTCTCCTTTACTACATGGTCTCTCAGATCTCTGACTCATCCTACCCGTAGTCACAGGAAGTAGAGCTGCAGTGGGGGGATTTGGAGGCAATCTTTGTCATCTGCTGTCTGCTGCCTGACTGACTGCACAGCGGGAGCTTACAGGTTAAAGGAGAGACATCTCGTGGGGGTTCTTTTGGCATCAAGCACGACTGTTCTGGCATGAGCCGTTTGGCAACTACAGCAAATCGAAAGTTTTTCCCTAAACTTTCCGAATACCGTCTCACAAGTGCTTTCTTCTCTCTCTTCTGTTGACTGCTTAAAATAGCATCTTGCACTGTCTGTATTTGCTTCCTGTTGATTGGAGGGCTTTTTCCACTGCTCCTGGCTGTTGGGCATTCCCTTGACTGCAGGGGGTGTAGCCAACAGGGGCGTAGAGATAATTTTCACCTTTTCCTCCATAACTTATTCAATTTTTTGCCAAATCTGGTTGAAACTTTCTGGAGAGGTGTACCTTCCCTCTCTCCAGAGTACGGGCTAGTCTCTTGGCAGTTTGTTCTGCCAAGATGGGTGTGGTAGGGGGAAACCCGCCCCTACAAAGGTGGAACAGTGCATTGCTGTATAGCAAATTACTCTGTCTCACTGGATTTATGTCCAGTAGCCTGACACTGCCTCTAAGCAACCTCCAATGCTTATCAGTGCAGGGTAATTCATGGACATCAATTATGATGGTGGAGTCTATGAATCACATCATACACTCGTGGCTGGTGAGGAACGGCATTCCTATAATGACGTCTTCATGAATGTCACTGATGACAAAGTTCACCTCAGTCCGGAGTCCACGGAGCTGTAGAGATACTTGCACTGAGCCATAAAACGGGAATTTTGAACTTTCTGCCATCAGACCGTGGAGTTCGCTATCCTGAAGGGTGTCTTGGACCCATTGGGGTAGTCTGCGGTACTCATGCCACGACAACAAATTGGTTGTGCATCCAGTATCTACCAGGATGGACATTAGGTGTCCGTCCATCTTGCCAGACAAGAAATAGCTTGCTCAGTGTGGACGCTTCAGACTGCTGCTGGCAGTCTGCGTTGCCTGTGCTCTGGGAGGATTACTCGCAGGGGCGTAGTCCACCTGCTAACCTCGCTTAAGGGTTGTACTGCTGACCTTATCACAGCTAGATGCTGTCTGTTCTACTGATGCCGGTAACCATTTTCGTATCTTGGTGGTTGGCTAGCGCTGGCTTACCAAGATTTCTCTGTACAGGCTCTTTGTACATGTCCAACTCCACCACAGCCTCAACAGTGCAGTGTGGGCGTGGCTTCCAGTGGTGGATTGGTAGCTGGGGAGTTGTCCTTTCTCAACAACTTTATCTCCTGCGTTAAGGTTTGCAAGGTCTCCATTACTAACTGAAGAGGGTCCTGTCCAGTGTTGGGTTGTATACTGACTTGTTAAACAGGAGAGCTAGGGTGGCCGGAGTAGACGGTAACGAAGGAGCAACACCTCTACATTGGTCATCATCATCCGTCTCATCCCCTACTGCGAGCACATGAGTGGGGCACTCCTCGTGGGCTGTCTTGATCTGCAGGATTCATTGCCTGTTCTCACCGCATCTGCAAGGTCTGCTGGCTGAATGGCCAGGAGGTGCCCTTGCAGGTATGCATTTCCTCTAGTGGAACGAAATTTGTCAAGCATCATGATTTGCACTGCTTGATGTGGGTCTTCGTACGCCAGACAAATCAAACGCTTCACCTCATTCGCGTGTTCCTGTAGGGAGGTTTTGTAAGACCTTCGAAGACTAGTCAACCTTGACATAGCCTCTCTAGGGGTCACATCAAAGCGTGCTCTCAACGCGATGAATATCCCTTGTAATTGTAGGGCTTTCCACACTCCAATGCATTGCCTTTCAACGACTCACGCAAGTGCAACATTGCAGTCTGCGATTGCCACTCACTCGCCTCGGCCAGCTTGACAAAGCGTGCAATCAAGTAATCCACGTCACCTTCACCTTCGAATCTAGGCGCCTTGAAAGTTGGGTGAGCGCTGGCATTAGCTGGTTGCATGACAGCTTGTATGGCTTCCGTCAAACGATCCATGGCAGTTAACTCAGAGTTGACATTATGGGCTCTGCCTGCACTACGAGCTCTGTTGGCTGTCAATGCTACGACTAGAGGAACAATCAACTCTACAGTCTGCAAGTGGGGCTGTAAAACAAGTTGCTGCGCCGGTCTTAGCGGACCCAGGGTTGGTAGCGACTTGATGCAGGGCCAGTATTTACCAGTGCAGGGCCGCTATAGATGCTATACAACGCCGGTAAAGACTGTGCAGGGTCAGTATAGACTGATGTAGGGTCGGTACCAATGGTATGCAGGTTGGGTCTGCGCAGGAATTGTCTAGTGATGCTGAAAAATAATGTCGGTGTAGTTTCGCAAGACAGAGTTTAGACTCAACGACAATGCTGTGGCAAACTGTTGCAGGCGGAGGGAAGTCGACACCTATTTGCAAGTTTATGTTTATGTTTATCCCGGGTCTACTGCAAGCCAGTATAGACCCTGTATCTAATGTATAAACCAAAGAGAACCCACCCCGGGTTATCTTGGGCCAGTATACTAGCCCAGTCATTAATCATGGCTGCAAAAAACAGCCTGGGACCCGAGCAGTAGCCTAAGTTTTAGGCCAACATTGAGGCATATGTGTATTTTCATTGAAATATAAATGGGTTTATATTTTAATGTGTATTTTACTTGGAATATGCTGTGTTTCTTTCTTGGGAGTTGCATGCCCCATCGTTATCTTGGCAACTTTCAAATGGATTTCATTGGATGATTGGTTCAGTGGGCGGGGTTTTTTCTGC
Organism: Cryptosula pallasiana; assembly: GCA_945261195.1. Lineage (NCBI taxonomy): Eukaryota > Metazoa > Bryozoa > Gymnolaemata > Cheilostomatida > Cryptosulidae > Cryptosula > Cryptosula pallasiana. The sequence continues at coordinate 44,700,846 of OX183135.1, forward strand.
TGGTTTGTTGGCTTAAGTTAAAGGGACAGCTTCGGCGACCAAATAGTCGCCGTTGCAAAAATTGTAGTAAAAATTAACTACCATCGTTGGCCCATAGCGTGATCAGCTATGTTTTTCTTTGAACTTTTTATTAGACCTCAGTATATTTTCGGCTCTTATTATTATTGATATTTATTATTATCAGTTATTAATTATTTTGTACCCAGCACCAACAAAGACAGGTTTGAAGACTTAAAAAAATTGTTATTAATATTTGTATATTATTTAATATACTATTATCGTTATTTGTGGGATGAGGATAATCTGATCAACAATAACCCCTGAGAAGAATAATTATGGTGAAAATAATAAGAACAATAATAAATAATACATTGAATAAATAATATTATACAAATAATAATAATATTTTTTTAAATCTTCGAACCTGTCTTTGTTGGTGCTGGCTACAAAATAATTAATAACTGATAAAAATAAATATCAATAATAAGAAAAACCGAAAATAAACTGAGGTCTAATAAAAAATTCAAAGCAAAACATAGCTGATCACGCTATGGGCCAACGATGGTAGTTAATTTTTACTACAATTTTTGCAACAGCGTCCATTTGGTCGCCGAAGCTGTCTCTTTAACTTAGGCCAACAAACCAGCAGAAAAAACCCCGCCCACTGAACCAATCATCCAATAAAATCCATTCACAGGCCACCACCATCACGCAGGAACATACAACTTCCAGCCAATAACACAACTTATTAACAGCAAAATAAACAGATATTGCCTCAAATGTTGGCCTAAAACTTAGGCTACCCAAGCAGCTGAATGCAAACCGCTTCAGAGAGACTCAAGAAATCATGGGTGATAGGAACAGAGATTAACGAAGTGACGGATCATATAAGGAGCGGAAACTTTCCACTACTCCAGACTGAACCGGAAGGCAGCCCAGAGCAGCTTTGCCAAGTGCTACTGCATTAGATTGGTCTATATTGTTTATAAAATTTGTATGCTATGTGTTTATTCGTTATGTATTTGTATCATCATGTGTGATTGGTTCGCCCCTAATAAGAGGGTGAATGTTCCTTTCCACCCACTATAAAAGGGAGCGCTTATATTGTGTCAATTAAAAGTCTAGTGGTTTGTGCTTTGACATCTCCTTTTATATTGCTAAATAAAATCAGTTATTAAAGTATCTTTTGTGTAACTCTGATATAGCTTGTCTGGGTCGTGGACCCCGTGGAAGTTGTTAACGCCTATTCGGTGTGGACCCCGAAGTGTTAGAGTAGTGAGAGGAGGTGTACGGGAGGTATGCACAGTAGATGTCATTGTGTCAGTGGTAAGAGGACAAAAATCTACTACATAACTATATAGCACATTTCACCTCTCTCCCAATAGTGTTTCATCCTATTCACCAGGCCAACACTTCTAGACATCATACCAATCTCTGACACTACAAATCATGCACAAAACTCATAGACCTCATAACATTGTTAAACCTCATAGTAAACTATATACCAACAGATCCGGCTCACGTATCTCATAGCACTCAATTATCGAGGCAAAAAGAAGAACTCAGAAATGATGCCAGGTGCTAGCAGTACATGACGAGTGATGGGAGTAGACAGGTGCTAGCAGTATATGACAAGTGATGGGAGTAAACAGGTGCTAGCAGTATATAACGAGTGATGGGAGTAGACAGGTGCTAGCAGTATATAACGAGTGATGGGAGTAAACAGGTGCTAGCAGTATATGACGAGTGAAGGGAGTAAACAGGTGCTAGCAGTATATGATTAGTGGAGGGAGTAAACAGGTGCTAGCAGTATATGACGAGTGATGAGAGTAGACAGGTGCTAGCAGTATATGACGAGTGAAGGGAGTAAACAGGTGCTAGCAGTATATAACGAGTGATGGGAGTACAAACTAATACTGATGTGAGTGACACCAACCTGAGAAATCGTACCGCTGTCTCAGCACATACAGAGCTTCATTCATGTATTGTGAGAACTCAGTCATCATTTCACAAATTATGGTGCGGTTGTTTCCAAGACACCTATTCAGTCGATTTAATGTATCCAGGTAGTTATCTCTCTGGTTCTCACCTGCGCAAAGGAACCAGCCATTAAAATACACGACTAGAATAATTGCTAACTGCAACTCTCATAGTTTCTCCCACCTGGTGCACTCCGCTCAACCATTTCAATCAATCACACTCCTTCAACCACAACTTCCAGAAGTCGCAGATAACAGCCAGTCAAACACAAACTCGTAGCTATAGTTGTATGAGTGTTGTGAGCGCTCTCCCGCTGTACACACAGCTTCGACCAAGAAAAGCATTCAGACAGCTGCTGAACAGTTCTAGCCAGTTGTTGAAGTTTCACCACATTGGATTCGGAAACTATCACTCCCAAACAAGGTAAAAAATATCATCTCGAAAGCAGATGTACAAAGTTGGTAAATAAAATGCAATGGAATGTATTCACTAACAGCAACATCTACAATTGCAGCATGCAATACTTCCAACATTGCATTGCGGTCGATTTTAGTAGCAGACTTTTTATTTCTTTTGATTTTTTGTCCCAGTTCAACTCTTTTTACATCCCTTTACCGCCCTACATCAGTGTGTCACTATGATGAGAATGTACTAAACACATAGAAATGTCTCGTCGAAACAAGAACCAACTTATTGTTATGAAGCTGTCTATTTGCTATACGTTTAGGGAAATCGCATTTGAGACTTAGTAGATGAATCCATTGCTGAACAGCAAATGAAGATGGACGCCCAAAAGAACAAATAACATATTAGACTCCTGCAATTGTGATATATACCGTAACATATGCAAGCCTTACAAACAAAAGGTAAAACTAACCTCTGTATGGTGGATTCCTCCTGTTGTTTCTGTCCACCATTGTTCCCCATGGTTCCATTCGTTCACCAACTGTATCATATACACCAAACAACTATATTGCGCTGTAAATGTGTAAGTGAAAGGATATGTATATCGACTAATATCAAGTGGTTAGAATTAGTTATATTATCAGATCACATGACGTACGATATGTCCAAAATTGGATGCAGACCAGACAAACAAAAAGTATAACATAGATCTGTCATCCAGATAGTTTATACTGGCGTGAAGCCTTGTCATTGCAGCTGCCCTCCGTAGCACATCCATTATTGCAGCTATAGCAAATACACAAAAAGCTATATTGCAGTCTTAATGTGTAAGTGAACGTTACAGTAACAGAGGGTACATGTAGCGACACAACCAGGTGTACTATCAAATCACACGAGTTGGGATCACAGAGGTATAAATAGAGGCCTAGGTTTTGTGACAGAATTAGCTTCCAGTTTATTGCTAACAAAATTTTCCTCTAGAACAAACTCATAAGATGAAGCTGCCTCCAATTTATCAACAAATTGTTTATTGACGAGTAACGATTACTCTATTCGTCTACAATAGAGCAACTCAATGGTAAAGCTTTAAATCCCAGAATCTTCCTAATACATATTTTCGTCATGCTATTCGGTGATTTATTGGCTTGATTGGATTGTTGTCAGAATGAGATAGATGTGGCTTTTAATACAAATAAAAAAATATGTCGACTTCCTGGTACCTCCTATAACGTGTCTGATACACTCACTCTTGTACCTGACAAACTGGATACACTTCCTGTAGCAAGTGTTGACCCAGACCTCTAAGTATACCTGTATATGTAAGATATATTCAAGATGAAATGCAAGCCTGACGAACAAAGGATGTAACATACAATAATGTGCTAATGTAGATATCACTGCCTCTGACATTGGCACTGACACTGGAACTGACATTGGCGCTGGCACTGACACGGGCACTGACACAGACACTGGCACTGGCATCGGCACTGACACTGGCACTGACACGGGCACTGATATTGGCACTGTCACTGGTACTGGCACTCTATGTGGCACTGTCTCTGGCACTGCCTCTGGTACTGCCTCTTTCACTACAATAACCATATCATCTACACCAAACAATTGCGTAGTGATATCAATGTGTAACTGAAGGAAATACTCTTACAGGTTATATAATCTAATACTTGTTCTAGACAAGCGCATTAGTATATTGTTGTATATTGTAGGTCAGTGGGTGTAGAACTGTACCCACTGTACTGTGTGGAGTGATGTGGTGAGACATGGTATGATACGGTATGCTATAGTATGCTCTGTTTACTCTGGTACACAATGAAGCCTTATAAGATAAGCTTTGTCAGCAATAGTTCCGTCTCCATATCAAAACACCTAATGGCACTTTCCAGTTAGATCAGAGCCCATGTGAACAGCGTGTGTTTTCACTGTAAATTTTAATGTTCACATCGAAACGAACTGCGCCCTTATGCTATGCTATTCACAAGGGTAAACACTGTCATAGATTAACAGAGTAAGGTATAACATGATTTATTCACTAGAGGCAAAAATTGTTGGCAAAGCTGCAGCATGCTGCAATTCCATAAGTAAACAAAAAATAAGCTGTGCATCCAATTAGCTGGCTCCTGGCTAGTCTTTAAGGTCCTCGGTTCCTGAAAAGACTAAGATCCAATGTTTAGTGCTCATTTGGATTGGAAGTTTGTGGATCCAAGTTTCAGAAGATCTTTAGACTATTTTTCGGTGAACTACTATGGCAACCATCTTGTTGCTGACCCAAGATAGCACCAGACCGGGTATACCCAGCGCTACCCTTTGCCGGGTATTAAGCATTGGTTACACAATACTACGATGCTTTTAGAAGGTGTCATTTACCTATATGTCCTGTGACAGGGCCAAAGAGGTTTGGCGTTCTGCGTACCACCAGCCAGACACACCGCTAGGGTTAAGTACAGATGAGATCCTGGGTGCACGAGAATATGCTTCATTTAAATTCATCACATAGTCACCAAAGGCAGATGTCAGGATGCACATGATCATTAGGTTGTCATAGATATTGTGGTGGAATTTTGTGACCACTACCATTGCGCAAGGTCCCCCTGACAACTGCTGGGTGTCAGGCACGCTTAAACAGAGCCTGGCACAGCCAGAACACAAGCAAGTAAGCCGGTAGAAACCCTACCGACCCTGCGGTATTTAACGCCGGCCCTGCAGCATTCACTGCCGGGCCTGCAGAGGTACCACCGGCCCTGCAGCACACATTGCCGGCCCTGCAGCATGCACTACCGGCCCTGCAGTGCCACTACCGGCCCTTTACCGGGTCGGTGAGGGAAGAACTACTATAGCCTGAAAACCAAAGATGCAGGAGCCCGACTTTGCAGCGTAGCTGTCCTCAGACAAGACCAAAGCCAAGGACCACAAGCCATAAAGACCAGGAAATAGAGCTACTCATTGCACCATCATGAATCAGCAAGATTGACTGATAAGCTCCGCCCCTTACTTCTGGGCGCCTTGCATATTTAACCCTATATTAACCAATGTTGTATCAACTTATTTATATCTCATGTTCTGATTAGTGTAACTACTTCCTGCCACTGCTGATTTGTTGCCCCCTTATTTGGGCCTATATTTTAATCCTGTTCTGCCTATAAAAGGCAGAACCCTTCTCATTATTCTTTGTATTGTATTGGGATTCTGCTTGTGATTGAGCCAAGTAGCACAATACATTTACCGTTATTATACATTGCTGGTTACGCTGTATAATAAACTATGGTATACTCAACAAGACATTGAGTTGTGCGTTTGAGCCGTGGGCTCTGAGAACAGTTGTGGAGTCGGTATACTCCTCTGTTGGAAGTTAGTTAGTTATGTTTTATTATTTTCCTCCTAAAATCATTATGAAATGATGCACCGGAGAGAATTCCACTAGAAAAAATTGTTCTAATAAAATGCAAAAAGAAAAATTTACAAGGTTATTCATTCAGTAATTAAAATAAAACTCTAAAATTTACCATACTTATAGAAAAATGAGCTCATCAATTTCGCGGTTCGACAAACAGGCATAATTGTTGACAATGAGACTCGTGTTCGCCTTCCGGTCTTATAAGTTATTAGCTCTCTGAGCGGATGACCAGGGTTATTATCGATCTTGCTCATTAGCCTTCTGCTAATGTCATCTATGAATGATATCACAGGCTGTAGATTATGATTACTGATTGCCTCATTATAGCTGATATCAGGGTTCACGATCTTTAATGCACGACGCTCGATCTGAGTGATGCGTTGCTGATGATGATCACTGATAATAGTACCCCATACTGGACAGGCGTAGGTGAGAAGCGAGCGTATGTTTGCGGTGTAATATAGGAGAAGGCCTGATGAGTTCTGACCGAGTCTCTTTAGTTCCCTCATGGCATATAGGCGACTTGCGAGGCTATTGCACATGTTGTCGATGTGATGCGAGAAGGTCAGCCTACTGTCGATGGTAACTCCCAGTAGTTTGGCAGTTGTAGAACTTGCTAGCAAGTGACCATCCATGTAAAATTGCGTAATATATTTAGGCTCGGATAGGGTGAAATGAAGAATTTTCGTCTTGGACGCATTCACCAGCATGTTGTTTTCTGAGGCCCAGTCGGTGATGTGATTGAGTTCGTCTTGGAGGCATACTATGTTTGATTGATCTTTCTTCTTGAAACACGAGTATAAAGTCAGATCATAGGCATACTTGACTAGCTTACATTGACCTCTGGAGTGAGGTGTTGTTGGTGGACGTTTGGTCGGCCCCCCAAAATCCACTACAATATGTCCAAGCTTGGGTAATTTTTGCAGTTCACACAACCAGTTAGGCCATTCTAATAACGATCATCGATTGAGGTTAGTAACTAGGATGATAGGTAATATTGAGAGATAGGGCACTTATTTTTCATGATTTGTATTGCGCTCATAATCTAATATAAATGCTAAGAAAGAAATGTTGATTATCACAACAGAAAAGAAATTAAATATACGCAGCTATCAGTCACTATTCTGTAGGAGATCTGCACCCTCTACTATGGACACAGAGGCCAATACTCCGTGTACACTCCTTGCACACACTCCATTTCTACTCCATACACCTGGCGTCTACCCCAAAAGTAAATGCTAATGACTCCATGGGGTCCACGACCATAACACTCTACACAGATGTTAGAAATCAAATACTTCATTCCGCGGTTCCACTTGGCAGTATAGGATGTGTACTACACAAGATCCACTAGACTTCTGCTTCAACGGTGTACCACAACTCCTTTTACAGGAAAATTACCAGAAACTCTCACCTCCTTATTAGGGATCGAGCAAATAACACGTAACAATAGAAACAATGCACAAATGGAAAAATACAATACAAATGCACACGAACAGTAATACCCAATCCCACAACAAGCACACAGGCTGGTAGCTCTCGCTCTTTCGCCAGCCAATCACTGGTGAGTGGAAGTCGTTGATCCTTATAAGGCAGGTGTAGTTCCTTTGTCTCTTTTCCTAAGTACCCCAAACTCTTTCTCTCCTCTCTATAGGTGGGTATTCAGCCTCCTGGTCCTCAGACTTCCTCTTTTGGACGTTTTTTGCTAACCAAGGCAGGAAACTTGGCTCGGTGTAAACTCGGGATAGGTCCATGACAATTTATATGGAGGATACAGGGTTAATGATTGAACCGGTATAGACCGGTATCTTAACCCGGTATAGGTTATACAACTTATGAAGAGGGGATCTTGGGTCCATATAAAAGTTGTACTAGTGGATAGGGAAAGAGTGAAGAGAGAAGTTGAAGCAAAGGGTGGAAGGGAGTGGGGTTATGGTCAATTTAAGTGCGAAATCTCCACAGTTCTACTTGAGCTGATTTAACAGTAAAAGTGGGGATCAGTGCAGGACACTGAGTTGATCGGCTGACATCCCTTGTTGGCAGTGAGTAAGCCAGCAAGTTGGTAATGAGCCAGTAGGTTGGCAGTAAGCCAGTAGGTTGGCAGTAAGCCAATAAGTTGGCAGTGAGCCAGTAGGTTGGTAATGAGCCAGTAAGTTTGTAATGAGCCAGTAAGTTGGTAGTGAGCCAGTAAGTTGGCAGTGAGCCAGTAAGTTGGTAGTGAGCCAGTAAGTTGGTAGTAAGCCAAGAAGTTGGCAGTGAGCCAGTAACTTGCTAACTACATGGTACTTTGTGACATAAACTTCACATTGAACTGTATCCAGCATGATAGCAGTAAAAAAACTGCATTTTAGTGTCTTTTAGACTGAACAGTATTCCGACTTTGGAAGTACATCTGCATTGAGAATGTGCAAATTTTTGCTAAGTGGCCAACATTTCTATACAGCATTTGTCAAAAATGAGCTTGAAATTTATGAGCAAAACTTTAGTTTAGGATAGTATAAAGTTTATCTATGGAACTGGTCTTGAACCAAATGACACGACGGGTGTCGAAGTGATTGAGTTGGGGGAGTCAACTGTAGATGTAATAGACAGAACATAAATATACATAAACGATGCATGCGTGCTAGCAATGTATTATGTGCATAGACACAAACAATGTGTACACTTATCTAAACATAGAGAGATGACCAACCTTCTATTGCTGCCATAAAGTGAGACCTGTCATATACAACCACTACACCATTGCTAGTATATTTCTGCCATTTTCTATTTAGAAGTTCTGTGCCAGCGCAATAGGGTAGTACAATTATACGCCGTTTGATGACATGCTCTAGAATCTGAGTGACACAGTCAATGTACGGCAGAATTATTCTGAAGTTATGATCGCTCATTTCGTAATCGTGTAAAATTTGCAGAAACCTCTCTTCTCCTACTTGACAGAGTTTACAATAGTCTTTGCTCTTTCTACGAGCTCGGTCAAGTGTCTCTTCCAACAAGAAAATATAATCATTGAATGGTTTCTCCACTTGCTTTGCTACCCCATGAAGAAAACAAAATCCATCACCAGAAACATTTACCAGTGATCGGTTCTTTTGAACCAAGAACTCCTTAAGGTATTTTCCACGGGGTGTACAACACTCATTGAAGAGCGCGCTGTCCCTTGCTATAGAATCAGCCATGCTCCGTGTTGTCTGTTGTACTAAGTCACTGCAATGAGAACCAATAAGTTGGCAAAGTCTTGGCTCAGAAACAGTGAATGTTTGTGAACGCAGATATATATACAAACAAATACAGAGTATAAACAAATGTATGTATGTATACAATATTGTAATGGATTCCGGTCTGTTACCACGGACATCCACTAGTCTCGAGTATTCTACCTCTCTCCAGAGGGGACACTGTACTGACCGACAGTGACAACTGTATAGGGCAACCGAATTACCCGGTAAGGCAAGAGCCCATGGCTCAGACAAACAGTACCGAGTAGTGTTTGCTATAATGGCTTTATTACAAAGCTGTCCTGAGGGTAATTATTCCTCTAGGTGTTTAGCAATATAAGAATACATGCTATGGCTCATTGTAATGAATGCACAGATTAACAGTGGGAGCTCTCCTTTTATAGGAGAGCTAATGAACACAAAACATATAAGAGACAATGCACAGGAAGTAATTGAACCAATGACATTAACTATATAAATACTCAACGAATCACAATGCAATGCAAGATAATACAAGGAGGTGCCAAGTGGCTAAGGGCGGAGTCCTTTCTCCTAATTGTCCAATGACGGCTCCTACAGGGTTCCCAGGCTGTATATAGAATTAGGTCCACTAAGTTGGTACTTTAGGGGTAGGCACTTCCTGTTTACGACCTTGACTAAGTTCCTGGACATCTTTACAGATCCTCGTCTAAGGCGGCCATCTTGTGCCGGCCCAGTACAGCTGTACCGGGTCGGTAGAGGTCACTACCGACCCTGCAGGGGTCAATACCGGCCCTGCTTACTATGCTACCGGCACAGTATGACTTCCTACCCAACAGCTATTAACCAAATGCTGTGGGCAGAAGTCTAGTGCATTGCTTCGCAAGGTTTCTAGTGTAAACTACCTGTTTACTCCTAGAGTGCACTGAAATCTACCACAATATATACCTAGACAATATATATTTCTAAGTGTATATAGCATATCTGCTGGTATAATGTATCTCACTCACCAGGTCACTCGTCCTTGAGAGACAAACGATATCATTTACTACTGTAAAACCTGGCTGTTCAGCTTTCAAAAAGCTCGGATTGTACCAAAAGAGAGTGATAAAAGCACTAGCTATATATTTCATCTATATACAGCTATATAATTGTTAACTGTGCACAACATTTATGTATTATACAACAGCATACTGTTGAGAGTTGTCATCTCAATGACTTTACTTTGTCAATTACCATATCTATGATTCTACAATCTCTCACAACCTACCAAATAACACTAGTACTTCTCTCCTCCATCACTGTTGAATTAGTGTGCAGTTGAAAGATCTGCCTCGTGTTGCCTTAGAGCATGCAGGCGCATTCGAATAGCCTTCATAAGTTGTGCCTAATGGGTCAGCTTTTATGGGTATTTCTCAGGAGATCATGTTATATCTGTCGTCAGCATCTTTTGTTCTGGCGTCTTCTATCTGCCTGATTTATAAATTTTGTGCCACCCCCCCCCCCCCCAAAAAAAACGGACAATGTAAACCAATGTTCTGCAGGAGAAAGGGGGCTTTCTGGTGAGGAGGTTAAGACTTAGGAAGTATAGAGAGAGAGGAGGTTAAGACTTAGGAAGTATAGAGAGAGTGAGGAGGTTAAGACTTAGGAAGTATAGAGAGGGAGGAGGTTAAGACTTAGGAAGTATAGAGAGAGTGAGGAGGTTAAGACTTAGGAAGTATAGAGAGAGAGGAGGTTAAGACTTAGGAAGTATAGAGAGAGAGAGGAGGTTAAGACTTAGGAAGTAGAGAGAGAGAGAGGAGGTTAAGACTTAGGAAGTAGAGAGAGAGAGAGGAGGTTAAGACTTAGGAAGTATAGAGAGAGGGTGAGGAGGTTAAGACTTAGGAAGTATAGAGAGAGAGAGAGGAGGTTAAGACTTAGGAAGTATAGAGAGGGGGAGGTTAAGACTTAGGAAGTATAGAGAGAGGGAGGAGGTTAAGACTTAGGAAGTATAGAGAGAGAGAGAGAGGAGGTTAAGACTTAGGAAGTATAGAGAGAGTGAGGAGGTTAAGACTTAGGAAGTATAGAGAGAGAGGAGGTTAAGACTTAGGAAGTAGAGAGAGAGAGAGGAGGTTAAGGCTTAGGAAGTATAGAGAGAGGGTGAGGAGGTTAAGACTTAGGAAGTATAGAGAGAGGGTGAGGAGGTTAAGACTTAGGAAATGCAGAGAGAGAGTGAGGAGGTTAAGGGAGAGGGGGTTGTAAGTGGCCAGAGGTGGATATAGGGAGTAGGGGAGGGGGTTGTAAGTGGCCAGAGGTGGATATAGGGAGTAGGGGTGGGGGTTGTAAGTGGCCAGAGGTGGATATAGAGAGTAGGAGAGGGGGTGGTAAGTGGCCAGAGGTGGATATAGGGATTAGAGGAGGGGGTTGTAAGTGACCGGAGGTGAATATAGGGAGCAGGGAGGGGGTTGTAAGTGGCCAGAGGTGGATATAGGGAGTAAGGGAAGGGGTTGTAAGTGACCGGAGGTAAACATAGAAAGTAGGGGAAGGGGTTGTAAGTGACCAGAGTTGGATATAGGGAGTTGGGGAAGGGATTGTAAGTGACCAGAGGTGGATATAGGGAGTATGGGAGGGGGGTTGTAAGTGGGCAGAGGTGGATATAGGGAGTAGCGGAGGGGGTGGTAAGTGGCCAGAGCTGGATATAGGGAGTAGGGGAGGGGGGTTGGAAGTGACCGGAGGTGAATATAAGGAGTAGGGGAGGGGGTTGTAAGTGGCCAGAGGTGGATATAGGGAGTAAGGGAAGGGGTTGTAAGTCACCATAGGTGGATATAGAGAGTAGGGGAGGGGGTTGTAAGTGGCCAGAGGTGGATATAGGGAGTAGGGGAGGGGGTTGTAAGTGGCCAGAGGTGGATATAGGGAGTAGGGGAGGGGGTTGTAAGTGACCAGAGGTGGATATAGGGAGTAGGGGAGGGGGTTGTAAGTGGCCAGAGGTGGATATAGGGAGTAGGGGAGGGGGTTGTAAGTGGCCAGAGGTGGATATAGGGAGTAGGGGAGGGGGTTGTAAGTGGCCAGAGGTGGATATAGGGAGTAGGGGAGGGGGTTGTAAGGGGCCAGAAATGGATATAGGGAGTCAGAATGGATTAAAAGCTAATTGCTCACACAAACACACTAGAATACTACATTTAACATGTCGGGTATATACAACATCTAACATTTACATTATACACTACATGTATCATGTACAAAATTTACTACGTGTTACACGTACATTGTATAAGCCATATAACATGTACACTATAAACTACACATAACATGTAAACTATAAACCACACATAGTATGTGCATTATACACTACATGTCACATGTACATCGTATACTACATCTAACATGTACGCTATGTACTTCATCTAGCATGTACATAATATAGCACATGTAACATGTACACTATATACCACATGTAACATGTACATGTGACATGTATTTTATGTAATGTGCTACATGTAACATGTACATTGTATGTTTTAAGTTGTAGTGGAGTTTACGAAACACCAACATTGACCACTACTGCTCGAGGTCCCCCTGATGGAGGTTGCCCCAGGCATGACTCACTAAGATACAATAGAACAACACCGGGTTCTATTGAAGTGAACATATTGCCTTGTTTAAGCAATAAGCATTAATAATTGATCATAATGGCACAGGGTATTTACTACCTCGACCCTGGGTAGCTATCCCGAGCCGGCATCAAGATGGCTGACATAGCCTGAGGGAGCAAACATAGCTCAAGAGCATCCAGAGATCATATCCAGAAGCTGGCTAACCTTGGATGTTGAAAAAGTTGAACCAAAGGCTCGTAAAGACCAAGGACCATACCTAGAGAAGATATCAACTTCTTACTGGACAGATAGCCATAGACTCCGCCCCTCACTTATGGGCGCCACTCTAGTATAATCTATTTATTCACATTGAATTGGACACTGTTATTCCGTATATTTTGTGTTGGGTAACTATCACGCTTCCTGTGCATAATGGAAAAGTTCCAGAGTACTTCCTGTGGCTTCCTGTAACTCTACCTATAAAAGGCAGAGCCTGTTTTTATCTTATTGCACTGCCTCTCAGCCTCGCATTGGATTGCCTCTCCGCCTTGCATTGGATTGCCTCTCAGCCTTGCATTGGATTGCCTCTCAGCCTTGCATTGGATTGCCACCTTGTATTCTGACATGAATAAAGGTTACTGTATTTATCACTTGAAACCACCGAGTGTAGATGTCTGAGCCGAGGGCTCGTTACTGTTGCTAAAGTCAATTGCTTGCTTTACAACGAGTTGTTTGTGCCATCCGGGCATGGGGCCACCTCTGGGGAAAGGTAGACTGTTGTTTGTCAGGCCTAGGAAGACTGACTGTTCGGTTGTGCTGGCAGACGGGGAGTTTGTGCAGTGAAAACCCCCTAGCGGAAAGTAATGCGACGTAAAAATCCGCTACAAAGTAACATGCCCTATCTTGTATGCTCTATACAAAATAGCTTCACAACAATTCTATAAAGGTTTATCACAGACCCGAAGGCCTGATGCACATAAAAAAAACAAACACAGGTAAAACACATCTCTGTACCCTGCAGTCTTTTCTTATATTTTGCAAAAGAAATAAAACATTCTTGTTGTTAAATTAAATTCTACATGTTTGCTGTGGATGATGGCTGCATATGGTGGTCTGGGGGTAAACTGCTGTGGATGGTGGCTGCATATGGTGGTCTGGGGGTAAACTGCTGTGGATGATGGCTGCATATGGTGGTCTGGGGGTAAACTGCTGTGGATGATGGCTGCATATGGTGGTCTGGTGGTAAACTGCTGTGGATAAATAGTGCAAAGAGCTCCTTCCCACCCAGCAAGTGCTAGCCACAAGAAAAGGTTGTCATCTGTTTCAGTTTGTTATATTGAAGGAGGCTTCATTCTCTCTGAAACATCACAGCAGTATAAAAATCATATTATTGTTGTGCAAGCACTCGACATTACATGCGGCATATGCATGCGGTACATCTGGTATAATGTATATGCCATGTGTAAGTTACATACATATACATATTTTTTATTCATTTGTTTAACAAGCATGTTGGCAACTAGCCAAGTAGTAATTTGATAGCCAGGCGGTACTCTCCTATGGCACACTTTAAAGCCTTTGTGCACAAATATTGATGAAACTTTGAATTTAGCTGACTTTCACATATCGATAGAAACAAGTGGATAATAACTGTGAATGCCAAAGTTTACTTCTGTCGGAGCAGCCATTCTCAAGAGATCGCTGCTCAAAGATAATTTCAATACATTGTGTGCTACTTCATGGCTGTTACTGTTATGTCTAAGCTATTACTTGGTTGGTTTTTAATAAGGGGACCTCAGTAAAACACTTCTAACTTGCTGGCACAACCAGTTATCGACTATTGTCATACAACAGACTGAGGCTTTCCGCTAGCTCTTTCAATTAAAAGTACAAAATACCCATACTTAGCAACAACAATAAAAATATAGCTTAAATAAAACATAGCTTCAGGTGTTGGCGACGCATATTGTAATGGGTTCCGGTCTTGTTCCACGGATATCCACTATGCTCAAGTATTATACCTCTCTCCAGAGGGCACACTGTGCTGCTCGACAGTGACAACTGTGTAATAATGGAACCAAATTATCCGGTATAGTCAGAGCCCATGGCTCACACAAACAACACTGAGTGTAGTTTGAATACTGGCTTTGTTCTCACAAGACAAAGTCCTAGGGTGGCAATCCACTAGGGTTATTGGCAAGACATGAGAATGAATGCAATGAATAGAGGTAAAGTCAGCCCTTCTACAGGTGAACCGACAGGAAATAATTAGCATATTATATATAAGAGTAATAGCACAGGAAGTTGATAAGCCAATACAATTACATACATAAATAGACAACCAATCATGCGATACATAAGGAGTAAATAGAATAAGCGCCAAGTGGCTAGAGGCGGAGTCCTGTCTCCCATTGTCCAATAAGAGTGTCCTACAGGGTCCCAAGGCTCTGGATAGCTTGCAGTCCTGGCTACTTCGTATATTAGGAAAGGTATCTTCTGTTTTTGACTTAGTGCAGGATCTTGACTGGTTTCAGAAGCCCTGAGTCACCATACCGGATTGGCAGGGGTCACTATTGGCCCTGCACACTGTGCTACCGGCACAGTAAAGCTTTGCCACCAGCACAGCATCTTACCGATGGCTGTAGGTGGAACTCTAGTGCATTTAGTGTGGGGATAGTGTAGTAAACTCCCAGTTTACGATGATTGTTCACCAAAATCTACCGCAATACGCTGCAGTTACTGACTGTACACTTAGCCAATCAATCAATGAACATTTCACTAGACCGATCAAAAGGAATGCCCAGTGTGCACAATACCTACCTAATATAGGCTCATATAGTAGGAGGCAACTTCACACACCATACCAATCATTCACAAATATAATAATCCTTGAGCCAGTAAAATACACAGAAATACTGTGGGAGATTTTAGTGTAAATAACCCCATTGGCTACACCCCTGGCTCCCTCAAAGCTCTCTTGTTGGCCCCCACACCCCAATGCAGTCTACATTTTCATCTTTGTTAGTTGTCACCTCAACCGAGTCCCCCAGAAACTACAACTGAACCCCAAAGTTATATGATAGATGGATGGCAGGTTGGGTGAGGACAACACCAGTCTGCATAAACCTCTGGGGACATGTATAGAGCTATAGCATAGCTATGCCAAATACGGATAAGATTCTCTCCAACAAACTCAAAGTTAGTGGGCCATGATATTAGTGAGCCATGTATAGAACATCAATATAAAAAGATTAAGAACTAGGATCACAGGCTCGGAGACTTACATTAATTTATAAGGAACGGAGACTGGCCTTCCCTGTGAAAACTGCTACATGTGCTTTTCATTCCTAGGGTGGATTCATTGTTATTGTATTGTCATATGTTATGGTATTTGTGATATTATGTATTATTGTATTGTCATATGTTATGCTATTTGTGATATTGTAATAGATTGGAGTCCTCTATTACTGACACAACGGATTCATCTCCTTCTCTCTCTCCTCACACTTCAATGTCTATCCCAAACAGACGCTAACAACTGCACAGGGTCCTCGACCCAAACGTATTACTAGTGTTTCTATCAATTGATATACTTTATTACTACACAAATAAAAGAGTATTTACTACTATAACAACTGCCTGCTCAAGGCACAGCAGCTCTATATATAGAGTAAAAAGGACAGTTTCGTTACCTTATAAGGCACGACAAATAACAAGAGATAATACAAAGAGGGTGCCAATCATAGCACACAATACAAAATACAATAACATGATAAACCAATTGAATTGAGAGCACATGGTATCTTGGGGCTGGGCTCTGGTTCCCACTCTGTACTGTCAGTAGAAACTTTCCATTCCTTATTAGGAAGTGTAACATCCTAGGCTGTGCTCCTGAGAGAGGGAAGGCTCCGGTCTCCATTCTACAAAGGTTATTCACTTCAGGGGGGCACAGGCTCTAGTAATCACTGTGGTTGGACCCAGGGTCGGGGTCCTGACCCGAGGTAGGCCTGGGGTAGATCCGGAGTAGCTACCATTCAGTTATACAGGAGGATACCGGGCCGGGGTACCCGGTATAGACCCGGGGTACCCGGTATCCCTTTTTCAGGGGAATTTAAGCAGCTACGGGGGAGGGAGAGCTCTGGCAGGGTTGTATCTCGTTGCCAGAGGCACCAGGGGTGTAAGGGGGGGGGGGTTTAGGATGGGGGGGGGGTGGGGTGGGTGGGGTGGGGAGGGGTCTGTCACCACTTATTCATCATGCAAATCTCCCACAATATTATGTATTATTGTATGCGATTGGCTCACCCTTTATTAGGGAATGAAGATTTTATAGATATAGTAGGTAACTCTATTGCTTAGAGTTACAAGTCCTTAGAATATTGTGCTATGGAGCTACTGCGCTATAGAGCTACTGCGCTATAGAGCTACTGAGCTATAGAGCTACTGCGCTATAGAGCTATTGTGCTATAGAGCTATTGTGCTATAGAGCTAGTGTGCTATAGAGCTGTTGTGCTATAGGGCTATTTTGCTATAGAGCTACTGCGCTATAGAGCTATTGTGCTATAGAGCAATTGCGCTATAGATATATTGTGCTATAGAGCTACTGCGCTATAGAGTATGCCAGCACTTATCACTTTTTGGTTGAGTTTCTGAATATTCAAGTCTTAAGCAGCAGATTGATGTATTAAATAACCCTCTAGGCCTACTTAGTCATGATTTACAAGCTTGCCAAAGAGCCATTGGCCTCAAATGCTCGTCGCATCAGCTGAAATTTAGCTTATTACAACTTCCATTGATTACCGTGTAAGTCATTTTTGGGTTGTGGATGTGGTCAATTATAATAAATAATAGCAAATTTTTATAAATGAAGTTACATCGTCTGCGTTTAAAATGAAATCTGATTGGGCAATTTATTTAGTCTTAGGTCTACTATAAACCTCTACCACAATAGAAATTAAATATTGCTTTGAACTGATGTGTGGTTTGAAAATGCAGTTTTTTAGGTTGCTCTCCTACTTATTTTCAGTTTTTGCTTTATTGATATAAAAAGCAATCTATGGAGCATGAGTACTGAGCTTGAAGACCAATGTGGTAACAACATTTTGCCCATTTTCAAGTTTTTCTATTTTCTAACAATGAGAGTTTTTAGTTTGTGTGAGAGAAGAATTTTTTGGGTAGCACAAACAGTGTGAGATAACCCCAAAAAACTGACGACATCTCCAACAAAATGAACTTATAGTGAATTGACACCAATGATTTTTTTCTCATCAAAATTTTATCTGAGAATATGTCTGAGCAGATATCTTCCTTGGAAGGGTTGACACAGTTGGTCAAAGGTAACAGTGATCGAGAGTACATCAAAACGATTGAGTTGAAACTGCTCTCTGTACAAATTGACCAACTAAAATCATTTGTGAAATGACTGTAGCCACTTTTTATACTGCCCAGATGCTGATATGGTAAAGGTGACTAAAATTGACATAAAACTTTTTTGAATTGACATAATTCATGATCCACCATCAACTCACTCATCCAGTTCAAGGATAAAATTCCAAAATGTTGTGACATCTGTGTTTTTTTTTAGAAAGTTCATGTGAATATTTGACAAATGTATCTTTTCGAAAGGAGATACAAGTTGTAATCATGGAAAAAAAAGCTTTACAATTATAGTTGTACTTTCCACGAATGCCGTTGTTTGAATAACTCATCTCCTCATTTACTATCCTTCTTTCTACCCATTACTTCTTTTCTAAATCTTCATTGGTTGCTATTTTCATTAACATCTTCAGGTTGAACAAGGACTGAGCTCTCAACCATCTCCGGTGTTAAATGGTTATTATACACCAGAAATTGTGTCACAGCATTTATGTACAACCATAGGCCAACAAGTTAAACAAGATTATACCCACGCCAAAACCATCTACGTACATGCCACTGGCAAACAGTATCAAGCATATTCCTTGGCTAATACACACAACAAATGATCTGGCCCAACATTACTACTTTTCATATGTTCTCAACCGTCTACTAAGTGTGTGTGCAGTCGACATCCTACTAACTGTATACACAGTCAACACTCTACTATGTGTATGTGCAGTCGACATTCTACTAACTGTATACACAGTCAACACTCTACTAGGTGTGTGTGCAGTCGACATCCTACAAACTGTATACACAGTCAACAGTCTACTAGGTGTATGTGCAGTCGACATCCTACAAACTGTATACACAGTCAACAGTCTACTATGTGTGTGTGCAGTCGACATACTGTGGTAGATTTTGGTGAATGTTCACAGTAAACTGGTAGTTTGCTCCACCATTTATCCACTCAGTGCGCGGGCAATGTACCTACAACCATCGGTATGATGCTGTTCCGGAAGCAAAGCCATACTGTGCCAGTAGCACAGTATACAGGGCCGGTACAGGGCTGGTAGTGACCTCTACAGGGCCGGTATGCTGACTCGGGGCCGGCATAAGATGGCTGCCATAGCTGAGGATTCCCGAAACTGTCTAAGACTTTCCACCAAGCCAGGAACCGAAGCTACCTACCTTAACATCTGCGGTAACTAGGACCACAAGCTAACCAGAGCCTTGGGACCCTGTAGAACAGTCTGATTGGACAATAGGAGATTGGACTCCGCCCTTAGCCACTTGGTGCCTTATTTATTTAACCTTTATTGATTGCATGATTGGCTAGTAATTTATATAATTCATTGCATTGGTTAAAAAACTTCCTGTGCTCTTATTGTTATGTTTTGTGCTAATTAAGTTACTGTGAGCTCACCTATAAAAAGAGAGACTTTTGCCTTACTCTTTGCATTAATTCTCATGTCTCGCCGCAAACAAACTAGAGGAATAATTATCCTTTAGGACTTTGTCTTGAGAATATAACCACTTATACAAGCACCACGCTGTATTGTTTGTATGAACCATGGGCTCTTGCCTTACTGGGTAATTCGGTTGCCTGAACACAGTTGTCACTGTCAATCAGCACAGTGTCCTCTCTAGAGAGAGGCATAATACTCGAGACTAGTGGATGTCCGTGGTAAACAGACCGGAATCCATTACAATCCTACTAACTGTATACACAGTCAACAGTCTACTATGTGTGTGTGCAGTCGACATCTTACTAACTGTATACACAGTCAACAGTCTACTATGTGTATGTGCAGTCGACACCCTACTAACTGTACATACAGTCAACACCCTGCTATGTGTACATACAGTCAACACCTTATATGTGTATATACACTTGAGAGGAAAATTAATAATCGTACTGTTGGGCAATGGAGGAGATCTTGTCGGGCATCGATTCGGAGTTTTTTCACACTTGCTCCCTGCAAACAACCATTAATGAGTTAACAATATGTAGCATTGTATGTAATATCGTGGCAAAGTTTTATGTCCTACTACTTGTCCGCTAGGCGTTGTCAACGCACAAACTGCTGTTTGTCGGCACAACGAGACAGTCAGACTCTCAAGGCCTGACAATGAGTAGTCGACCTCTCTCCAGAATTGATCCTGTGCCGGGATAGCCCAAACAACTGTTTGTAAAGAAGAATACTTAACTTTAACAACTTTGGCAAGCCCTCAGCTCAGGCATATACTCGGTGTTTTCGAGTGATATGAATATTTGTTCTTTCCCAGAATAAACAGTTGGCAGTCCAAATAGCAAGCACAATCTGCTGTAGGGTAATGCAATGATCTACACAAAAGCTCTGCCTTTTATAGGCGGATGTAGAGGAAGTGACAGAACGTGTTTGGCCTAGTGTGCCAAACACTCCAATCACACGTAAGTTTAAAACAAATACACCAATAGAATAATACATAAAAATAGCAACGAATGAAATGTAAGTAAACGAGTTGAAGGTAACAGAAATGAGGGGCGGAATCTATAGGCATTTCAACCAGTAACAGTTAAGTATCCCTTTCTCCATAGGTTCTTGGTGTTTTTTGGCTTTGGGTCCTACTTTCTTGACTTCTGAGGGTAGTTAGCTCCTGGATACTGGTCATATAAAATCTTAAGCTAGTTTTTTTTCTCTCAGGCTATATCAGCCATCATGGTGGTGGCCTGGGTTAGCCACCCATGGCCGGGGTAGAAATACCCTGTGCCAGTATAGTATAATACTGGTTCTATTGCATGAAATGTAGCAACTAGGTTAACCGCAATTAATTCCGGGCTTTGTTAATTGTTTCTTAGGCTTGCCAGATGTTTACAGACTATCAAGGGGGACCTTTGATAAGTAGTGGTCACAGTTGGTGACCAGTAAAATGCCCTTCAATACATATTAAGAGCAGATGTGTACTGATTAATTAGTCAATAAAATGTAACATTGCACTGATTAAGTATATAAAACAAAATAACTTCAGCATCGTCAAAATCCTACCGGCAACCATGAAACTTTGGTGTTATTGCGGACTAAGTAGAAAGTGATCAAATAGAATAGAAAAAGTGAAGCAGGAGCAGGCTTTGCAACCGTTGCTGGTTTAGTAGCCAAAGTGTAGCAGAAAATTGTTAAGTTTAATTAATAATATAAGTCTGAACTTTGTACGATTGAATGTTTTTTCCCTAGAAAAACTACATGACCATTTTTAGTTTGAAGCATTAGTTATCTGTGTCACTGGTTTCATATGGTGCAAAGTTTGAAAGCTGTTCTCAAAAATAATTTGATACGAGCAACAGCTTGGATACCACGAAAGTGCTGGAAAATTTATATAAAATCTTGATTTGGTTCTACTATAACTGTAACATAAAGCGGGATTTGTCTTTGTGTCAGTCTGATCACGTAACAAAACTGAGCTTTGACAACAATTTGCTTCAAAAAGAGGTCACAGCGGTTGGATCTTTGCGATAAACCAGCTATACTATGCTTTATAGCAAGCGGAACTATTTCTTATTATCGCCCAGTACTGACTGTCTGCTCCACTAAAATATCTGTCATTTTCTCTTGTGGAAACAACTGCACCTATGTAATTGACCTATTTAGTGCATAACATACAGTCTTGTACATAACATAGTCAGTAGTTATACAAGCAAACTAATAGTACTCACCAGATGGAGACATGTTAGACTGAGGGCTCAGACTTGCTATATAGTTGGGATCATCAGACAAAACTGTACTTTGTCCTTCAAAAGAAACACAAACGGAAAAAAACGGTAAACAATAACTTACTTGATTGTCAGTAAACAACTATGACACTGTTCGTGGTATTACCTGGATATACACAGAGCTGTGACGCAGCATACACATTGTTACGTCGTCGTACCACCAGTATGTCTCTGTGAATGTTGATGTAAGGACCACGGTCAGCTCTAGATGGTGGTGCATAGTCATGCAGTACAACAACGGATATGTCCAGCTCATACAACACTGACAGTATTATACTCTCCCACTCTATCTTCCACATATCGCATCTGTCTATTTCGCTCATCATACTCTTGTATCCTGACAAGCAATGATAGCTGGCTCCACTCCTCAATTCGCTGCTCTTCAGCAGCTGCCGTAAATAGTTTGATTGTAAAGACAGTCCATGGTGAGTGATTCCGAGGTATTCCGCTGACTTTTCTACGCTGTCAAAAAAGCTGTTTGGAGTTGTTGGTATGTGGTAGTACTGTAGCCCAAATCTGTAAAGTTGCTCAGCTGCTGCTTCACCTGGTACAATGGTTACAAAAAGTTACCTCATACTAGATCTACTGCATAAGTAGCTGTAGAGTAGACATGCTAGGAATATACTGTCGCACCCAACTCACAGTTGCCACAAGTTGCCAAGCAAAGCAGTGTATTTAATTTGGTTTGCTTAAATGGCCAATTATGACAAGCACTACAACAGTATGTATGTTCAAGTACGTACGTACCTTTATGAAAAAACTCTATCATTTCATTTTGAGTGCATTCTTCCCAATCTGCTGAGCTCTGCCGACGGACCTCAGGGACGTTCTTGCAAACCTGTGGCAGAGCTGCCTCATAATGGTTACCCAACTTGGTAATAACAACTGAGTCAGCAGTGATGCATTGTTCTGTTGGGTAATGGGAAGGGGACCCCATTCCAGAGACCACTACCACATGCTTTCCTATCGCTGATGCAATTATGTTGGGCATCAAATCCCCGATGTCTGTGTTCCAAACACCTATCTTTTTCATTTGATTAATCATTTGGCGGTAGTTAAACCTAACCTCAGGTAACAAGAACTCTTCATAGACTTCTTTGTTTTGTTCAGCATAAGCACATGATACAACGCGTAAGACACTTTTGTCCATTCCAGCCACTTGCATGGCTATCGCCTCAAACATACAATTGCCATCTGCCTCAGTTTTATACCTCTCTCTCCCCATTGAAGTAATGGTTTCTTCTATGGCGGCTACAATGATACAATCATGTAACAGAAGTGAATTTTTCACAGGTTTAACCATAAAAATGCATCTCTGGCGGTCTTTCAGTTGAAGTAAGAAAGATCTCAAGCACTTCACACCCAACATCAAATGCGTGAGAAATTATGACTTATCTTAGGAGAGAGCAACAGTTAAATGCCATATCACAACTAAGGTTGTAAACTCATAGTTAGTCTGTTTGATTTAATTGATAAAAATAGGTATAATTTCACAGATGTTATAGGATGTAGATTAATCAGACAATGCTGTTGATGGTGAGATAGTTTATTCCATGAACCAGCATGCTGAAACCAGTAACAGAAAGTGATTTCAAGAATTTTACTCATCATGCTATCTGCAGGGAAAAGTTTCAAAAGCGCTAAGCTATTTGACAAGAGTAATTAAAAAAAGCTCTCAGGTTAACAGTACATTTCCCTTTTTCCAAAACAGGTAATTATTATGACTTCAAAAAAGTTACAAGCTATGTTGTCAGTTTTGATGTCAACCACCCAACCGTTAGTAACCCAGGCATTCAGGTATAGCGTCTGCCATCAACAGGTATAGCGTCTGCCATCAACAGGCATAGCGTTTGCGATCAACAGGTATAGCGTCTGCCATCAACAGGTATAGCGTCTGCCATCAACAGGTATAGCGTCTGCCATCAACAGGTATAGCATTTGCAATCAACAGGTATAGTGTTTGCCATCAACAGCCATCAACAGGTATAGCGTTTGCCATCATCAGGTATAGCGTTTGCCATCAACAGGTATAGTGTTTGCCGTCAATAGGTATATAGTGTTTGCCATCAACAGGTATAGTGTTTGCCATCAACAGGTATAGCGTTTGCCATCATCAGGTATAGCGTTTGCCATCAACAGGTATAGTGTTTGCCGTCAATAGGTATATAGTGTTTGCCATCAACAGGTATAGTGTTTGCCATCAACAGGTATAGCGTTTGCCATCAATAGGAATATAGTGTTTGCCATCAACAGGTATAGTGTTTGCCATCAACAGGTATAGTGTTTGCCATCAACAGGTATAGCGTTTGCCATCATCAGGTATAGCGTTTGCCATCAACAGGTATAGTGTTTGCCGTCAATAGGTATATAGTGTTTGCCATCAACAGGTATAGTGTTTGCCATCAACAGGTATAGCGTTTGCCATCAATAGGCATATAGTGTTTGCCATCAACAGGTATAGCGTTTGCCATCAATAGGTATATAGTGTTTGCCATCAACAGGTATAGCGTTTGCCATCAATAGTTATATAGTGTTTGCCATCAACAGGTATAGCGTTTGCCATCAATAGGTATATAGTGTTTGCCGTCAATAGGTATATAGTGTTTGCCATCAACAGGTATAGTGTTTGCCATCAACAGGTATAGCGTTTGCCATCAATAGGTATATAGTGTTTGCCATCAACAGGTATAGCGTTTGCCATCATCAGGTATAGCGTTTGCCATCAACAGGTATAGTGTTTGCCGTCAATAGGTATATAGTGTTTGCCATCAACAGGTATAGTGTTTGCCATCAACAGGTATAGCGTTTGCCATCATCAGGTATAGCGTTTGCCATCAACAGGTATAATGTTTGCCGTCAATAGGTATATAGTGTTTGCCATCAACAGGTATAGTGTTTGCCATCAACAGGTATAGCGTTTGCCATCAATAGGTATATAGTGTTTGCCATCAACAGGTATAGTGTTTGCCATCAACAGGTATAGCGTTTGCCATCATCAGGTATAGCGTTTGCCATCAACAGGTATAGTGTTTGCCGTCAATAGGTATATAGTGTTTGCCATCAACAGGTATAGTGTTTGCCATCAACAGGTATAGCGTTTGCCATCAATAGGCATATAGTGTTTGCCATCAACAGGTATAGCGTTTGCCATCAATAGGTATATAGTGTTTGCCATCAACAGGTATAGCGTTTGCCATCAATAGTTATATAGTGTTTGCCATCAACAGGTATAGCGTTTGCCATCAATAGGTATATAGTGTTTGCCGTCAATAGGTATATAGTGTTTGCCATCAACAGGTATAGTGTTTGCCATCAACAGGTATAGCGTTTGCCATCAATAGGTATATAGTGTTTGCCATCAACAGGTATAGCGTTTGCCATCATCAGGTATAGCGTTTGCCATCAACAGGTATAGTGTTTGCCGTCAATAGGTATATAGTGTTTGCCATCAACAGGTATAGTGTTTGCCATCAACAGGTATAGCGTTTGCCATCATCAGGTATAGCGTTTGCCATCAACAGGTATAATGTTTGCCGTCAATAGGTATATAGTGTTTGCCATCAACAGGTATAGTGTTTGCCATCAACAGGTATAGCGTTTGCCATCAATAGGTATATAGTGTTTGCCATCAACAGGTATAGTGTTTGCCATCAACAGGTATAGCGTTTGCCATCATCAGGTATAGCGTTTGCCATCAACAGGTATAGTGTTTGCCGTCAATAGGTATATAGTGTTTGCCATCAACAGGTATAGTGTTTGCCATCAACAGGTATAGCGTTTGCCATCAATAGGCATATAGTGTTTGCCATCAACAGGTATAGCGTTTGCCATCAATAGGTATATAGTGTTTGCCATCAACAGGTATAGCGTTTGCCATCAATAGGTATATAGTGTTTGCCATCAACAGGTATAGCGTTTGCCATCAATAGGTATATAGTGTTTGCCGTCAATAGGTATATAGTGTTTGCCATCAACAGGTATAGTGTTTGCCATCAACAGGTATAGCGTTTGCCATCAATAGGTATATAGTGTTTGCCATCATCAGGTATAGCGTTAGCCATGCTCTCTTTTGGGTCAACTGCAAGGGCAGCACTTGTTGGCTACATCAGCCGACAGGTACAATTGAAACCCATTACAAGTCCCTCTACTTGCATTGTAGTAGCCATGACAGTACTTTGTAAGCTGTAACCTGCCAACCTATCCCTAGGCATGTGCATTGTTTATTTAGCTATTGTCACCTTAGTAGTGTAATTGAAACAGATCTACATATATAATCAATAATCCTAAAAAATTGTTGATGGTTGGATTGGGAGTGGTATGGAATGAATGAAGGATGGGAGGAGGGGGGGGGGGGGGGGGGTACGCTTTAGTTTTTAGGGTGTCATATTTGCAGTTGGTGTGCCTCAATTTGGCCAGCTGTTTAAACTTTCATATAA
Organism: Cryptosula pallasiana; assembly: GCA_945261195.1. Taxonomy (NCBI): domain Eukaryota; kingdom Metazoa; phylum Bryozoa; class Gymnolaemata; order Cheilostomatida; family Cryptosulidae; genus Cryptosula; species Cryptosula pallasiana. Next base: position 44,726,951 of record OX183135.1, read on the forward strand.
CCTAGAGCTTGTAAAATTTTTATCCTCCTGCTGGGGCATGGATTCTTTACTGCATCGGTCTTTTTAATATAATCGGAGCAGATCTGCGTAAGATGACAGACCTGCCAACATATCAAGTTGATTCACACTCTTTTCCTGTACTGGGTGTAAATTGGTCGTGATAGGAACCTGCACAGGTCTGTCAGATATTTTGTTTACAAACGCATCATATCGATAGGTAAATTTGTCAAATGGTCGTTTGATATGTGTTGTTAATTATAGTTGATACTGTGTCACAGACCTGTCAGATATTTATGTAAACCCTAAGAACAGCTTTTGGTGACAGTTATATGACTAAGCTGGAGGTTTTCTTCCTGGTTTAGATCCCTGTTGACACATTCCCTTCATTTTATGACTCATTGGTTTTAGTAGCTGGTTAAGCGTAATGTTAGTTTTTGATTAAAGCAGAGAGTAATAGATATAATAGATAGTAGCATGCGTAATAGGTAAAATTGATTAAATATTGCAGTGGATTTTGGGGGGCAGACCAAATGTTCACCAACAACACCTCACTCCAGAGGTCAACTTCCAAACGGAGGAGTATATCAACTTCACAACCGTATTCAGAGCCCATGGCTCAAATGCACAACTCAATGTTTCAATGAGTATATCATAATATATTATACAGTTACAACCCAACGAAGTATAATATGTATCGGTAATGTATAATTCTACTTGGTACACTCACAAGCAAAATCCCAATACAATACACAGATTAGTGAACAGTCTCTGCCTTTTATAGGCAGAGTAGCAGAAAACATATGCCCAAGTAAGGGGGCAACAAATCGACAGTGACAGGAAGTAATTGCACGAATAGAAAGGTAAGCTATTAATATCATAATGCAGTATTGGCTAATATAAGGTTAAATGTACAAGGCGCCCAGGAGTGAGGGGCGGAGCTTATCAGTCAACAATGCTGAATCGTGATGGTGCAATAGGTAGCTCGAGTTCCCGGCTCTTACGGCTTGTGTTCCCTGTCTTTGGTCTTTCTGGTGGCTGAAAAGCTGCAAAGTTGGGCTCCTGCATCTTCTGTACCATTTTTGGTTGACAGGCTATAGCCCTTCTTCCCTCACTGACCGGTATAGGGTCGGTAGTGACACGGTAGGGCCGGCAGTGAATGCTGCAGGGCCGGTAGTACTTCTACTGGCTCACTTGTTGGTTTTCTGGCGGTGCCAGGCTCAATCTAGGCATGCCTGACACCCAGCAGTTGTCAGGGGGACCTTGCGCACAGATAGTGGTCATGAAAATCCACCACAATATATAACAGGTAGTGGAGCGTAAAAATAGCATAAGTAAAATGGATAAAACGTGTAATAGATCAATTTTATAATGGATAGTAGAGCGCACAAAGCGTATAAAAAAGAGTAGTAGGGGAAGTGTACAATGAATAAGCATAGATTAAATTAATTGATAGTTGTTCGTTGCTGAATAGCCATGTGTCGAAATACAATTAACCTAATCAAAATATTGGTGTTTGTAGTAGCCTTTTACTGAGGGATAGATGATAATGGAGTAGTCATTTAAAACCGTGCAACATTCAGCATTGCTCTTATATTTTAAAATCGAGAAAATTAATTTTTTCAACAAGTTATTGAAACAGGTAGACGATTTACAATAAATTGAGATACAACATTAACTATCAAGCGAGAGAAGATTACATTAAAAACGAGATAAAAAAGTTAAATCATTCATCTGGTTGTATTGGTTGTTTTGAACTCGATGACTATAATCTTTGTTTTGTAGATTAGGATTCTCTAAGATGTTTCCTTTTGAAACCACCAGCGTGTTATTTTTGACGATTTCATCAGTGCAAAGTTTTTCAAATTTCATAAGAGTCAGCAGGTTTGTCGGTCATGCTTTGAACACCTGCCAACACCTGCCAACACCTGCCAACACCTGCCAACACCTGCCCACACCTGTTGCAGTGTGAATGCAATAATATCGCGTCAAGTATTGCCAAATCTAATTTATGGATTTTATGGAATAATAACGCTGCTTAAAACCTTTCCACATCTGTAGAATTTTCCTTGGGTATGTAAAAAGACCCCATCAATAATCCCTCATATTGCAAGCATCTGTAGTTCAATATAAAAGGGTTTATCACCACCTCTGCTTCAGTAAATTTGACTGATGTACAACTTGAGGAGACTCAATATTAATCACTCTGCCTACTGAAAAATTGAGTCAGACTTACAATACAGATCATCCGCATCATTCGGTCGGAAGTTTTATTTCTTATTGTAGAGATGGATTTTACCAGTCACCGCATGTGACCACTACTTAACAAAGGTTCCCGTAATAGTCCATAGGCATCAGGCAAGCCTAATTGAGCAATCCAACAAGCCCGAGATTGATTGCAGTCACACTAAGGTAAAATAGCAATGGAATAGACATTTACTGCTATACTGGCCCTGCATCATTACTATACCAGCCCTGGGTAACTATCCTTGGCTGGCATCAAGATGGCTGCCATTGCCTGAGAAAAAAACACAGTCTAAGGACCTCTAGGACCCATATCCAGGTGATTATCATTCTCAGAAGTGAAGAAACCAAGATCCAAGGCCGTAAAAGACTAAGGACTATAGGAGAGAGGAGTACCAAGCTATTACTGGCTGGAATGACCATAGACTCCACCCTTACTTCTGGGCACCAGTTTCCTTTAACAAATTTATTCATGTATTATTGGCTAGTATTTTTACATTTCCGGTTGTTGGTCAACTCTTGTAGTTATTATGTGTGATTGAAGTGTTTGGCAAGCTAGGTCAAACACTTCCTGCCACTTCCTGTACCTCTACCTATAAAAGGCAGAGCTTTCTGTCAGTTTATTCCAGTTCATCACATGTCATTGTTGTGTTGCCACCAGTAGTAATATATGAGCAGATCTCCCTACCAAGTGTTTTTTTGTGGATCTGACCCTGGAGTTTAGGCAATGGGTTACGACGTTGGATGAATTCGCCGAGTTTACATTGTATTTCATTTGAGGGGTACTTGAGTGGCATTTGAGTGGCATTTAAGTGGCATTTGAGTTTTGATTAGTTTTTTACTTAATTTGAACTTATATGGCATATAGATTTTGAATGTATGGCATTCAAGTTTTGATAACATTTTTACATAACTCGAGCTCATATGGTATCTTGAGAGAGAAGGGAGAGGAGAGAGGAGAGATGGGAGATGAGAGAGGAGAGAGAGCGGAGAGAGATTTTTTAGTTTTCTATACATTTATGTATTTATGGTTAATTATGTACATATTTATGGCTATATTTATATCTACATAGAGAGAGAGGAGAGAGGAGATATATCTAAATTGAATAAATACATTGATTAAAAATGAATCATTGTATGATTATATACATTTATTACATAATAAGTAAGGAAAATCTCCCCATATAATATAGCTAGAGTCAGTAAATACTAAGTAATACAAAGCACTACAACTTGTAATAAATTCTATACATTCATGTATATATGGTTAATTATGGATGTATTTATGGATATATTTATATCTACATAGAGAGAGGAGATATATCTACATTGAACAAATATATTGATCAAAAATGAAAATTATATGATTATATACCTGATTACATAATAAGTAGGGAAAATCTTCCTATATAATATAGCTAGAGTCAGTAAATACTAAGATGTACAAAGCAATACAACTTGTAATGACATTCAATGCATTCATACATACATACATATGGTATCTTGAGAGAGAGAAAGAGAGAGAGGAGAGAGATCTTTTAGTTTTCTAGCAATTAATGTATATATGGTCAATTATGTACATATTTATGGGAATATTTATATCTACATAGAGAGAGAAGAGAGGAGATATATCTAAATTGAATAAATACATTGATTAAAAATGAATCATTATATGATTATATACATTTATTACATAATAAGTAAGGAAAATCTCCCCACATAATATAACTAGAGTCAGTAAATACTACGTAATACAAAGCACTACAACTTGTAATAAATACAAAGTAATAACAGTTAATGCATAGTTTGTTCCTTTACAATGTTGTCTTTGATGTAGTGATGTTATATCTTAGGAAGGAAGACTTCTGTTCTATGTGCTTTTAATTTCGTAATGAACTAAAATAAAAAAATTATGTATTAGTATAGAATGATTAAGCAAAAATGTAAAATAATTACATGAATTTGAATTATAGTTCTAGTTACATTGGATAGTTTACATTATTAGAAAAGGGAAATAACTCACCAAGTTACATTGTTCAACTTGTTCTTTCTTGAGCATTATTTTCACCAAGTGCTTTTGATTCTCTTTCATCTATCTAAAACAAAACAAAAAATATTTGCTTTATAAATATGTTGTAAAAAAATACACTAATTACACCAAAAAAGTGATTTTTTTTTACCTGAAAAAATGTATATGTTCAACATTTTGTTGTAAAAACTACGTTAATTACACCCAAAAAGCCCTTTTCTTTACCATGAAAATGTATATATTCAGCATTTTGTTGTAAAAAATACACTAATTACATCAAAAAAGTCCTTTTTTCACCTAGAAAATGTATATATTCAGCATTTTGTTTAATTTATGGTAAAAATTAGTAAAACTCACCTATAGTGATATGATTGCCTTGAGTTATAGATTAGCTTTTTGAACTCTTGTTCTGGTCAGTTTTTTTCAGCATCATCGAAATATAATATAAGTAATTTTTAGAGTCTTCATTGGTTTGGTATCATCTAAGTAGGTGATAGATCTTGAAAGAAATTCTTGCTGTGTTGGAGAAGTGTGCTGTCTTCAGAATCCATGTAGTTTGAGTCTTCATTGATTTGGTATCATCTAAGTAAGTCGTAGATCTTGAAAGGAATTCTTGCTGTGTTGGAGAAGTAGACTGTCTTCAAAATTCATGTAGTTTGAGTCTTCATTGGTTTGGTATCATTTAAGTAGGTGGTAGATCTTGAAATGAATTTTTGCTGTGTTGGAGAAGTATGTTGTCTTCAAAATTCATGTAGTTTGAGTCTTCATTGGTTTGGTATCATCTAAGTAGGTGGTAGAGCTTGAAAGGAATTCTTTCTGTGTTGGAGAAGTATGCTGTCTTCAAAATTCATGTAGTTTGAGTCTTCATTGGTTTGGTATCATCTAAGTAGGTGGTAGATCATGAAATGAATTCTTGCTGTGTTGGAGAAGTGCGTTGTCTTCAAAATCGATGTAGTTTGAGTCTTCATTGATTTGGTATCATCTAATTAAGTCGTAGATCTTGAAAGGAATTCTTGCTGTGTTGGAGAAGTATACTGTCTTCAAAATTCATGTAGTTTGAGTCTTCATTGGTTTGGTATCATTTAAATAGGTGATAGATCTTGAAAGAAATTCTTGCTGTGTTGGAGAAGTGTGCTGTCTTCAGAATCCATGTAGTTTGAGTCTTCATTGATTTGGTATCATCTAAGTAAGTCGTAGATCTTGAAAGGAATTCTTGCTGTGTTGGAGAAGTAGACTGTCTTCAAAATTCATGTAGTTTGAGTCTTCATTGGTTTGATATCATTTAAGTAGGTGGTGGATCTTGAAATGAATTTTTGCTGTGTTGGAGAAGTATGCTGTCTTCAAAATTCATGTAGTTTGGAGTCTTCATTGGTTTGGTATCATCTAAGTAGGTGGTAGAGCTTGAAAGGAATTCTTTCTGTGTTGGAGAAGTATGCTGTCTTCAAAATTCATGTAGTTTGAGTCTTCATTGGTTCGGTATCATCTAAGTAGGTGATAGATCTTGAAATGAATTCTTGCTGTGTTGGAGAAGTGTGCTGTCTTCAAAATCGATGTAGTTTGAGTCTTCATTGATTTGGTATCATCTAATTAAGTCGTAGATCTTGAAAGGAATTCTTGCTGTGTTGGAGAAGTATACTGTCTTCAAAATTCATGTAGTTTGAGTCTTCATTGGTTTGGTATCATCTAAATAGGCGATAGATCTTGAAAGAAATTCTTGCTGTGTTGGAGAAGTGTGCTGTCTTCAGAATCCATGTAGTTTGAGTCTTCATTGATTTGGTATCATCTAAGTAAGTCGTAGATCTTGAAAGGAATTCTTGCTGTGTTGGAGAAGTAGACTGTTTTCAAAATTCATGTAGTTTGAGTCTTCATTGGTTTGGTATCATTTAAGTAGGTGGTGGATCTTGAAATGAATTTTTGCTGTGTTGGAGAAGTGGTTTGGTATCATCTAAGTAGGTGGTAGATCTTGAAAGGAGTTCTTGCTGTGTTGGAGAAGTCGACTGTCTTCAAAATTCATGTAGTTTGAGTCTTCATTGGTTTGGTATCATCTAAGTAGGTGGTAGATCTTGAAATGAATTCTTGCTGTGTTGGAGAAGTGTGCTGTCTTCAAAATTGATGTAGTTTGAGTCTTCATTGGTTTGGTATCATCTAAGTAGGTGGTAGATCTTGAAAGAAATTCTTGCTGTGTTGGAGAAGTGTGCTGTCTTCATCTTCATTAGCTTGGTATCATCTAAGTAGGTGGTAGATCTTGAAATGAATTTTTGCTGTGTTGGGGAAGTATGCTGTCTTCAAAATCTATGTAGTTTGAGTCTTCATTGGTTTGGTATCATCTAAGTAGGTGGTAGATCTTGAAAGGAATTCTTGCTGTGTTGGAGAAGTGTGCTGTCTTGAAAATTGATGTAGTTTGAGTCTTCATTGGTTTGGCATCATCTAAGTAGGTGGATCTTGAAAGGAATTCTTGCTGTGTCACATAAGTAGGAGAGAAAGTCATGTTGTTTTACATCTATCGTTGGTGTTGATAGATCTTGACCACATGTTTATAGTCTTTGCTACTGCTGCATTTCGTCTCAAACAAGAGTCCAAAGTAGACATCATAACTACAAAATACAAAAAATTGTTACTTACAATTGATTCATTTATTTTCATTGGCTTTATCTACATAGAGTAGCGAAGAAAAAGTTTGTGTGGGTATAAAACTATCTAGTAGAGATAAATTTATATCTAGGTTCAACTAGCATTGAATAATTATTATTATTTTGTTAATAATAAATAAGTAGAGTCGGCTACTTTACTAGAGCTTGGACAAACACTTATTTTAAAAATGAATAATTAGAGCTTTCTACTAGTGTTAAATAATTAATGATAATAATTTACCTTATCACCACTTAGAGCCAGATGATTTAATTAACTAAAGACAAATAATTATTTTAGCAATTCTTACCTTGATGCTGGATGTTCTCGTAGTAGCTGTAGTAGATGATGGTTCTCCGCTTGCTGTTGAAGAACTGGATGCTTTCTGTGTGAAAACAGTGGCTCTTAAATAGCTAAAGTTGCACTGATTAAACCCTATGAATCAGCATTTTTTTCCAATGCTTTCGCGGGAATAAATAGTTTATTTTCACGCGAATAGAAACCGTTGCTTTCGCGGGAATAAATAATTTATTTTCACGCGAATAGAAACAGTTGCTTTCGCGGGAATAAATAGTTTATTTTCAGGCGAATAGAAACCGTTGCTTTCGCGGGAATAAATAATTTATTTTTACGCGAATAGAAACAGTTGCTTTTGCGGGAACAAATAGTTTATTTTCACGCGAATAGAAACCGTTGCTTTCGCGGGAATAAATAATTTATTTTCACGCGAATAGAAACAGTTGCTTTCGCGGGAATAAATAGTTTATTTTCACGCGAATAGAAACCGTTGCTTTCACGGGAATAAATAATTTATTTTCACGCGAATAGAAACAGTTGCTTTCGCGGGAATAAATAGTTTATTTTCACGCGAATAGAAACCGTTGCTTTCGCGGGAATAAATAATTTATTTTCACGCGAATAGAAACAGTTGCTTTCGCGGGAATAAATAGTTTATTTTCACGCGAATAGAAACCGTTGCTTTCGCGGGAATAAATAATTTATTTTCACGCGAATAGAAACAGTTGCTTTCGCGGGAACAAATAGTTTATTTTCACACGAATAGAAACTGTTGCTTTTGCGGGAATAAATAGTTTATTTTCACGCGAATAGAAACCGTTGCTTTCGCGGGAATAAATAATTTATTTTCACACGAATAGAAACAGTTGCTTTCGCGGGAATAAATAGTTTATTTTCACGCGAATAGAAACTGTTGCTTTCGCGGGAATAAATAGTTTATTTTCACGCGAATAGAAACCGTTGCTTTCGCGGGAATAAATAATTTATTTTCACGCGAATAGAAACAGTTGCTTTCGCGGGAATAAATAGTTTATTTTCACGCGAATAGAAACCGCTGCTTTCGCGGGAATAAATAATTTATTTTCACGCGAATAGAAACAGTTGCTTTCGCGGGAACAAATAGTTTATTTTCACACGAATAGAAACTGTTGCTTTCGCGGGAATAAATAGTTTATTTTCACGCGAATAGAAACCGTTGCTTTCGCGGGAATAAATAATTTATTTTCACATGAATAGAAACAGTTGCTTTCGCGGGAATAAATAGTTTATTTTCACGCGAATAGAAACTGTTGCTTTCGCGGGAATAAATAGTTTATTTTCACGCGAATAGAAACCGTTGCTTTCGCGGGAATAAAGAATTTATTTTCACGCGAATGGAAACCGTTGCTTTCGCGGGAATAAACAGTTTTTATTCCCGCGAAAGCATTGGAAAAAATGCTGATTCATAGGGTTTACTCAGTGCAACTTTAGCTATTTAAGAGCCACTGTTTTCACTTAGAAAGCATCCAGTTCTTCAACAGCAAGCGGAGAAGCATCATCTACTACAGCTACTAGGAGAGCATCAAGGTAAGAAACGCTAAAATAATTATTTGTCTTTAGTTAATTAAATCATCTGGCTCTAAGTGGTGATAAGGTAAAAAATAATCAATAATCATTTAACACTAGTAGAAAGCTCTAATTATTTATTTTTAAAATAAATATTAAAAACTTGTGAAAATGAACTGGTAACATTACGTCGACTGAAATAATGCCTAAAACGTCTCGCATAAATTTTGGTCTGACCAAAAACGGACTGAAAACCTTTACCTTTAGAGCGAGTACAAAATTATCATAACTTGGTCAAGAGAACGACTCCATATCGTAATAGGAGGATAACTCCACAGTGCAACTAGTTGAGTTCTTCAACTAGCGTTAAATAATAATTTTAATCACTTACCTTAATACAGAAAGTCTCCTAGTAGTTGTAGTAGATGTTGATACTTCAGTCACTGTTGTTGGAGTGGATGCTTTCTGTGTAAAAGCGATGCTTCTTATATAGCTAGGTTGTACTAGGTACCGATTGACACGAGCTGATTCCAATGAAAAGCCTTTATAATATATAAGGTCTTTACGTAGAAAACTCACACGAAAACTAAAAAAAAAAACATTCTTTGCGGGAGTTTTCCGTCTTATATGTTATAAAGGCTTTACGCAAAAAACTCACGCGAAAACCAAAACTATATAAAAACTTCTTCGCGGGAGTTTTCCTTCTTATGCGTTATGACAGCTTTATGCAAAAAAAATCACGCGAAAACGGGAAAATAAAAAAAACTTCTTCGCGGGAGTTTTCCTTCTATGTACTATAAAGGCCTTGCGCGGAAAACTAACGGTAAAAAAAAATTCCGTGAGTTTTCTGCATAAAGCCTTTATAACATAAAAGAAGGAAAACTCCCGCGAAAGAATTGTTTTGTATTTCCCGTTTTCGCGTGAGTTTTCCGTGTAAAGCCTTTATAGTATATAGAAGGAAAACTCCCGCGAAGAGAATTTTTTTACTGTTCAACTTTTCGCGTGAGTTTTCCGCGTAAAACCTTTATGACTTATAAGAAGGAAAACTCCCGCGAAGAATTTTTTTTTCAGTTTCGGTTTTCGCGTGAGTTTTCCGCGTAAAGACCTGCTTATATATTATAAAGACTTTTCATTGGAATCAACTCGTGTCAATCGGTACCTAGTACAACCTAGCTATATAAGAAGCACCGCTTTTACACGGAAAGCATCCACTTCAACAACAGTGACTGAAGGATCAACATCTACTACAACTACTAGGAGACTTTCTGTATTAAGGTAAGGAATAATAAATAACTATTTAACACTAGTTGAAGAACTCAACTAGTTGCACTATGGAGTTATCCTCATTATACGATATGGAGTCGTTCTCTTGATCATAGAAGTATCTCTCCTAGATAATTTTATGCTCATAGAACCTATCCTGTTTGCGCTCAAGATCGCAGTCTTTTGGCATTGATTGACAGAATTGTCGTAGGTCCGAGAGAAAAAATAGGTTGGCCTTAAATGACATCTTGAACGACAGGTTGATTTAGAACTTTACAGCCAAAAAATGATTACAACTTTCATTATTGTATTGTTTTACTTTATTATCAACAAATAACAGTTATTATTCATTGTATTTAATATGAAAAATAATTTTTACTGATAATGATTATTATTCTTATTATTATTACTATTGTTAATATTATTGTGATTTCATTTGGTTTTCATTGTTACTTTATTGAATTTTGTTCAAGTCTTGTGATCTAAATAATAAAAGAATGATAAATATTTATTTACCACTAGTTGAAAAACTTACCTACTTGCACTATGGAGAAAATAGCCTCCTACAACCAAATCCGTTTGTGTTACAAACCCTGTCTTTGGATATTGATAAAAATGTTATCTTCTTTGTATTATGATTAAATAATAATAAATAGCTCACATTTTTTAAAATATTTCTTATTTTTTGTCTTTTTAGATTGGATAGTTAAGATGGCAATTTTTGTATTTTGTAGACACGATGCCTACTTTGGACTCTTGTTTGAGACAAAACGCAGCAGCAGTAAAGACTATAAAACATCTGGATCAGATCCAATTGAAGTAATTGCAGATAACTAAAGGAATAACATGTACTACAGCATACAGAGTGAACAAGGTGTGTGTAGATTATTACTCAGTCTCATTACACTACTATTACTAAGAATTATTGTAGGTGTTGGATAAAGGATTAAGCAGTAATGTATTAGCAAGCATTAGCAATAAACATAGACTTTTCAACAATGACATTAACCAAAAAAAATAGTATAACAAAGTCATGTTTGAGCTAATAAGTTGTTGCTAAGATGTTTGAATTAACAACTAGGTAGCTAAAATAAGTTTTTCATGAGGATCTCCTGACAGTTGTGATTCCTTGAGTGGTGAGCAGACTTTTAAATCTACTGTAGTTATCTTTTGTTGATCTTATTGAGTCTTTATCAGTTAGTACATCTTGCAACAAATTCTTTGATAGCTTAGCGCTAAGCCATCTTCCCTTGAGTTTTATCCTGTCAGTATCCAGATCGTATTTTCCAGAATCTCTCAATTGATACAATATTTTTACACCTAACGCTTGATTGTCTTTACTAGCTGTCATGTCGGATACTTTCTTTTTAAACTCTTCTAATTGTTGCATCATTCTCTCCGAATCTCTATTGCTATCATCGTCAATTGTGTTTCTATCAAACGATGATGGTGAGAGCTTTGGTGTTTTAGCAGAGCTCCAGCTCTTTGGTTGCTTGTACTCTCCCCTAATCTTTCCAACATCACTCCGATAGGTTTTTGTGCTTTGAACATTTTCATTTGTCTTTTTGCGCTCAAGCAACTCGTTTTTGATTCCCATTACTATTTCATTCGTTTCAACCAAAATATTTTGGATTTTCTCGATATCTCTCACCATTTTGTCTTTTGTCGGGTTGTCATACAATGATGACGCAAACTTGTCTTGGTCGGTTGATTTAGCCCCACTGTTCTTTTCCATCAAACTATGATACTCCTCTTCTGATATAGCAAAATAACGTTCACCATATTCAGGAAGTACCATTTTGTATTGATATTAAAACCTGTGCAATCAGGATGATTATAGGGTCTAAAAAAAGCTACCTCTCCCAATCTGCATTAAAATTTGTTGTTTGTCAGCAATCAGTGTTTGTACCTCCTTGAAGCGCTACTACCTAATAAACTGAGTTGTGTACTGATTAGTTATTTGTAGCTCTTTTTGAAGCTTCCTCTCTCCTCTCTCCTCTACCAAATACTCCTCTCTCCTCTCTTGCAGTTATTTCCCAAATACTGTAAATTTTAACCATCTAGAGGACTAATTTGGTGATTTTCCAACATATTTTATAGCATTCAATATAGTTATTATGTCATAAATGTATATTATTCAATCTAGATATAAATATATCCATAAATATGTACATAATTATCCTTATATACATGGTTGTATAAAAAACTAAAAAATCTCTCTCTCCTCTCTTCTCTCTCCTCTGTACATAGCTATAAAATGTTAATATGGACATGAATTTGGACATGCGCATGTACATAAATATGAACATAGGTATGTACATAAATGGACATGAATATGGACATGTACATAAATGGACATGAATATGGACATGAATATGGACATGAATATGGACATGAATATGGACATGAATATGGACATGAATATGGACATGTACCTATTCATGTCCATTTATGCACATGTACATGAATATGGACATATGCGTATTTACTGACTCTAGCTATATTATATAGGAAGAGTTTCCCTACTTATTATGTAATAAATGTATATAATCATACAATGATTCATTTTTGATCAAAATATTTATTCAATGTAGATAGATCTCCTCTCTCCTCTCTCTATGTAGATATAAATATACCCACTCTTCTCTCTCCTCTCTCTATGTAGATATAAATATACCCATAAATATGTACATAATTAACCATATATACATGAACGTATAGAAAACTAAAAAATCTCTCTCCTCTCTCTTTCTCTCAAGATACCATATGTATGTATGCATTGATTGTCATTACAAGTTGTAGTGCTTTGTATTACTTAGTATTTACTGACTCTAGCTATATTATATATAGGAAGATTTTCCCTACTTATTATGTAATCAATGTATATAATCTTATAATGTTTCATTTTTGATCAATATATTTATTCAATGTAGATAAAACTCCTCTCTCTCTCTCTTCTCTCTCCTCTCTCTCAAGATGCCATATGAGTTCGAATTATGTAAAATATTATCAAAACTTAAATGCCATACATTCAAAATCTATCTGCCATATGAGTTCAAATTAAGTAAAAAAATAATCAAAACTCAAATGCCACTTAAATGCCACTCAAATGCCACTCAAATGCCCCTCAAATAAAATACGATATAAACTCGGCGAATTCATCCAACGTCGTAACTCATTGCATAACCCCCAAGGCCAGATCCACAAAAAAACACTTGGTAGGGAGATCTGCTCATATATTACTACTGCCACCTTTTATTCTGGATAAGAATAAATGCTTTTACTACTCCAAAGCACTGAGTGTATGTCTGAGCCGCAGGCTTGTTACGGTTGTTAAAGTTGAGGGTTTTCCTTTACAGCTAGTTTCGAGTGCCATGCCGGCACAGAGTTACCTCTGGGGAGAGGTTGACAGTCTATTGTCAAGCCTTGAGAGGCTGACTGTCTTGTTGTGCCGGCAGGCAGCAGTTTGTCAGTGACAACGTTAGTAGAGAAGTAGCAGGATGCCAAAATCCGCTACAATATTAAATTAGTTATTCTCTTGGTGCCTCCCAGAGTTATATCAGAAGGAAATCTGATTGGATGAAGGAGCAGTGGTTTGTTTCATCAAATCCTAAGAAAACTACTAGCTTTGGCACATCCATTCGCATCAGTCCTAGCCTGTCAGTGCCCTTTTTACTCACTAGCGATCTGACTTGACTCTTGTTACTAAACGTTTCGACCGTGTAGTGGATAGCTAATAAGTCTTTATAGACCTCTCCAGATAATATTTTAATAGAAGTTATCTCCAAAAGCTATGGCGCTTGATTCAAACGAAGCAGTTGAAACTTTCCAATCATCATTCTTTCATTTAGTTGGCTAAAGCTCAACAAGCTGGCGGCTTTTTTGCCAAGCACGAAATGCTTGAACTAGAAGATCTTTTAGAGAAAAAAGAGAAGTCGTACATTTTAGCATCACGAAACCTCCTTTACTTTGGTCCAATTCTTCTCAGTCTTGTTTGTCATGGATGAAACCGTATTTAAACTTTGCGGAACACTTTGATAGTAGCATCAAATAACTTCAAAAACAATGAAATGACATGGATAAGCTGAGAAACATTCCCCAAAGAATGGCCCAACAGGATTAGCATGGTGGAAGATGATGAAGAAGAAGAGGTTGAGCTACAAGCCACCCAACCAATCTCACCCCCGGCACACCAGAGCAGCCCGTTCAGCCAAACCAGTAGAGCCTACCCATCCAGCCGAGCTAGTGGCACCCACACCCCAGCTAGGAGAACCAATGGTGGACAACCATTCCTTGCAGGAAGAGAAAGTCACCAGTTAAGGCTGGTTCACATACATATTGTGGATTCTCGCAGATCCTCGTACGGCGATCTGCGATGTATGTGAACCTGGATTTTCAGTGGATTTTATGACGTCGCACGCTGTCGCAGAGGTTCGTAAAAAAGTTCAGCCGGACACACTATCCTGCGACCGTCGTACGATAGGGCGTACAATTTTTGTACTTTCTTTCTCAAAAACCACAGTTAGGTCAAGGTTACTCATGTACACGTGACTGCCATCAAAAATTATAATGAATAATAAAATTATTATTGTTTAATTATAAACATCAATTATTATTTATTATTAATTTTCCGAATGAAATATTGTGCAGGATTTTGTATATTTATGGTAGCTATGCACCTGCACAACTTCCTACAATTACAATGCAAGTTCTGAGTGGCTTGTTCGGCCTTTTCTGTTAGTCAGTAAATGCTGTAAGGGTGGACTTGTCAATCCCGATATTTGCATAAGGGCAAAATGCTTGGCACCATATTGGCTAGCGAGTGTACGCAGCAAAGGGCCGAAACGACCGATCACTTTCTACCAAGGTTTCTACTACACAGATAGTCGGTTAGTGCAAGTCGTAGTCTGTTCTCTGTGCTCCTGCTTGTACTATCCTCTTCAGTCAGTGTAGTGTAAATAACTTCTGAGAGTCAGGGAAACTGATTTATTTTATCGTGACAGCCATTTAAATATAAGAGGTAAACAAAGAAATCGTAAGTCACGCCTTAAGGCCTGGCTACACGATCGCGAATTCCGTGCGCTATGCTTTGTGCCATTTCAATGCACTAAAAGCTAGGTGCTACACGAACGCAAGTTCTGTGCATTGAACTACCAATAGTAGTAGTGTAGCTAGTTAGCCGTGGTCTTGTTAGTAGTTTTTATTACTAGCGGTTGGATCGAAATCACTGAAGCGCGCCTAACTGGATTCACTGTAGACTGCTTTAGCTAATCACAATCAATATTGCACGGCCCACTGGACAAAGCACACCGCATAATTTAAACATGTCAAAAGTTTGCAAAACGGACAAAACTCAGGCCAATCAGCAAAATGCGTTGACCTTTCGGAAAGTTTGTGCAAAAACGCACAGAATTTGCGATCGTGTGATACCAGACAATACTGGACTACAATTCTGTGCGAACTTGGTTAAATAAATAATTAATAATTCTAAAACATATAATTGTCTTTCTTAAAAATATCTAGAGTATATATCGATAAAAATATGATGTGAATGTACATGAGGTTGCCTGGGTAACAATCGTTTGTAATGGCGTCCCCTACAATATTATGATAGTTTATTTAAATGTATAAATATATATTATATTATCTGTAAACTTTTATATGATAGCATAATTAGTATATTATTGTAAATTGAGAACAACAAATTATATATTAAGAAATTGCAGAAAAATAATAATGTACCATTAAACAACAATTATAAATTTAATCGAAAGATATGGAATAACAATTAATGATAATATGAGTAACATATAATAAAATTGTTAAAATTGTGAAAAATAATAAATAGGTCGGTGAAATTAAACAACGATAATTTGTTTAGTATATATATAACCATTGGTCGGTGAAAACGGGCCATAGACTTATAATCCCTGGGGTGTTATGGGTCTATGAGACGGGCTTTGAGATTTTATTACCTCCCAGTCAAGAGAGTGATTATACCTCTTGCGATTGTGAGTTTGCTAAGTTTATGTTAACATGTATCGCAGATCGTAATACTAGGATCTGCGATTACTTGCGAGCATATACAATGTGTATGTGAGCCAGCCTCTACTGCGTGTAAATGTTAAGATTGACAACGAATGAAAAAAATTAAGAGTCGAGGGCGAAAGCGCAAACACTTTGGAGAAGAGTTGCACAGTTGTTTTGCTATTGGACGGCTTTATTTTTCAACTCAAATCTATTCTTTTACACTGACAACATTGGTGAATGCATCGGTGTAGCGATGGAAAGAGACAACACCTTATACTCTACATTTATTGCATAAATTATACGAATGCGAATCACAATACTTGTACGCGAATCTAGCCTTCTGACTTTTTGTATTGCCGAATATTCGTACCTTGAAATGCCTTTTACATTTGTATAAACCAAGAAACAATGAATGTATAATCATGTAATACTACAACAAAATATAACCAAAATGAAAAGGATTGTGTATTCGGAGCTAGAAAAGAAACAAAGGGGCTCACCAGAAATGTTCTCTAACGGTCGCAAACTGCTATAAAAGAACTCTTGGTTGCAAAGACTTTCAACTAGTAATGCATATTTTTTAGTCAATTTTTAAAAGTCAGCTTATCAGGTTTTTATTTTTATGCTTAGTAAGAAAGATCAATGTGCTTTGCCTTCCCACATCTGGCAATTATAATTACGAACGCAATACCGCTGAAACTATAGAATACCTCAAAAGATATAAAAACCTTCCAACAACTTCACCAACATCTCCAACTCCAACTATGGCTCCAAAAAACTTTAAAACTCCCATATGTACAACTTTTACCTCAACTTTATGACAATCACAACTCCAGAGACAACTACAACTCCAGAGACAATTAGAACTCCAAAGACAACTACAACTCCAGAGACAATTACAACTCCAGAGACAATTACAACTCCAGAGACAATTACAACTCCAGAAACAATTACAACTCCAGAGACAATTACAACTCCAGAGACAACTACAACTCCAGAGACAATTACAACTCGAGTGACAATTACAACTCCAGAGACAATTATAACTCCAGAGACAGCTACAACTTCAGAGACAACTACAACTCAAGTGACAATTACAACTCCAGAGACAATTACAACTCCAGAGACAATTACAACTCCAGAGACAACTATAACTCCAGAGACAATCACCACCTTAGAGACATCTACAACTAATAATTGTACTTGCAAAAGACATTACACGTTATGCAAAAACAATTTGACAACAAATACAACTCCACCACCTTTCTATAGTGTTTTCAGTTATAACAACATAAAATATGTTTCAGAAAAGAGTCTGTTTGCGTTAAAAAACAATGAATGGAAAAGATTTTCTCATTATCATTCATCTTGAATGTAACAATATTTCTTGTGTGTGCGTGTGTGTGGTTGTGTGTGTTTATTTCATCACAAAAAACAAACAAATGGAAAGCGAAGAACAACAAATCAGAAAGAGAAAAATTTTCAAGAAAGAAAATGAATAAAGCTTGATGATGAGGCCCACATGCGCAGTAGCACTGCAGCTAGTCGAGGAGCTGGGTCTGAAAAATTCATCTACTGCTGTTTCTCCCTACCTTAAGGCCTTGCAACATGATTGAATGTTGTATAAATAAAATTTTTTTAAACGGTTTATACACTTAACATGTATTATATACTTTATCTCTTACACATTTTATCCATTTTATGTTTTTTTTCTATGCTGTACTATCTATTACCAGCTCTACTATCCGTTATTCTTTCTAATCAAACAAACATAACACTCAACTTGCTACCAAAACAAACAAATAAAAAAACAAAGGATGCTTGTCAACAGGGACCTAAACTGAGAGGAAAACCGCCAGCATAACTAAATAACTTTCACCAAAGATTATTCTTACGGTTAACATAAACATCTAACAGGTCGGTGAAATAGTATCAACTCTAATTAGCATCTCAAATATCAAACAACCATATGACAAGTCTAACTATTAATATTGTGGAAGATGTTTATGCACCAAACCTGTAAACACTGACCTCCACAGGCCCTTATCTGCCAGAAACTGTTGCTGTGGGCCAGAGACACCCCTTTAATGTTGATTAGACATGAGCAACAGGCAACTGGTTGTCCATATTGTCAGCAGTAGAGTGAGAAGTGCTGCATTCCCTGTACTATAGATATGACAAGACGGGTAGTAACCCTGACTGGGCCGGTGGTGACCTTTACTGGGCCGGTATCAACTTCACTGGGCAAGGGTCAAAAGAACGACCTAGCCCAAGAACTTGAAAACAGCCATGGAGCTGCAGAAGGTCAAGTATGTAACCTACCTACCTCCAAAAGACGAGAAAGAAGAATGCCAGCCTATAATCTAGCCCTAAAAATTATCAGAAGTTGGGTGTATACATCAACTGACTATTACTCATTTACTCTGCCCCTTTATTAGTGGGCACTTGTTCTATTTAATCATCTGCTATTACTATTTTATTTGCTACTATATTTAACCCTGTATTATCATTGGCTGAAATCACTTCCTGTGTACATAATTGGTTATCATGTGAGTTTGTAGCACATGATTGGCCTGTGACTATGCTAGCTTCCTGTACTCCAGTTTATATAAGGTTAGAGCTTGCCTATACTCTTTGTACTTGTATGTTATATATACTCTTTGCACTTGTATGTTATATATACTCTTTGCACATGTATGTTATATCTACTCTTTGCACTTGTATGTTATATGTACTCTTTGTACTTGTATGTTATATCTACTCTTGCCAATACTCTTTGTACTTGTATGTTATACCTACTCTTGCCTATACTCTTTGCACTTGTATGTTATATCTACTCTTTGTACTTGTATGTTATATCTACTCTTGCCAATACTCTTTGTACTTGTATGTTATACCTACTCTTGCCTATACTCTTTGCACTTGTATGTTATATCTACTCTTTGCACTTGTATGTTATATCTACTCTTTCCTATACTCTTTGCACTTGTATGTTATATCTACTCTTGCCTATACTCTTTGCACTTGTATGCTATATCTACTCTTGCCTATACTCTTTGTACTTGTATGTTATATCTACTCTTGCCTATACTCTTTGTACTTGTATGTTATATCTACTCTTTCCTATACTCTTTGTACTTGTATGTTATATCTACTCTTTGCACTTGTATGTTATATGTACTCTTTGTACTTGTATGTTTTATCTACTCTTGCCTATACTCTTTGTACTTGTATGTTATATCTACTCTTTCCTATACTCTTTGTACTTGTATGTTATATCTACTCTTTGCACTTGTATGTTATATCTACTCTTTCCTATACTCTTCACACTTGGATGTTACATCTACTCTTGCCACTTCGCTTTGGCAGAATACCTCCCTAGAGCAGTATATACAGAATACAATAAATGTATTTATATCACAGCAACCAGATTAGTTTGTCCGAGCCGCTGGCTCTCCTTGCTAGCAAATGGATGATCAGTGAACGCTTCTCTGATGACAGGTGAGGCATGCTGACTGGTGGAGAGTATGCCACGAAAGATCGAAGCTGTCATCAAAAACAAAGGGCAGCCTACTAAATATTAGTGAGAGATCACCGACCACCAATAAAATCAACCCCAACGGCCCTTTTCAGAGCCACCAACTTTTATCAAGGAGTTTGTTCACTGATAAGTTTAATATGCGGCCTACAGCAAATGATGCATGGTACAGATCCCATAACCGTGTTCCATTTAAACTCGTTGGATTCTGGTAGAATTGCAACTCTGCCTGGCCCATTGGAAAGTTTACAACTTTTTCTTTCCAAAAATGTTTGATTTGTTGGCGTTAGCAGCAAAACAAATAGCATAAATGTGTATGTTATCCAAATGGACATACAAAATTCTAGGCATCCTTAAAGGGTGTCATCAGCTCTGTATATTAATCCTTCTCACTGCTCAAAGTCATTGAAATTTATTAATATGATCTTTGGATATAATTTGGCCCTTCATAAGAACCTTAGAGACATTTAGCATAACAACCTACCCTTGAAAACATAACGATGAAACAGTGTGCAATATACAGTTCACGGTGTGTAATATACAGTTCATGGTGTGTAATATACAGTTCACCGTGAGTAATATACAGTACATAGTGTGTAATATACAGTACACAGTGTGTAATATACAGTACATAGTGTGCAATATACAGTACTGTAATAGATGTGAGTCCTCTATTACTGACACAATGGATTCTCCTCCTCTCTCTCTCCTCTCACTTCAAGTTCAATCCCAACAGACGCTACCCACTGCACAGAGTCCTCAACCCAAACGTATTACTAGTGTTTCTATCAAACAAATATACTTTATTACTACACAAATAAAAGGGTGCTTACTACTATATCAACTGCCTGCTCAAGGCACAGCAGCTCTTTTTATAGAGTGAAAAGAACAGTTTTATTACCTTATAAGGCAAGATCAATAACAAAATACAATACAAGGAAAATGCCAATCATAACACATAATACGAAACACAATAAAAAGATAAGCCAATCAAGTAGAGAGCACATGGTAGCTTGGGGCTGGGCTTTAGTTCCGCTCTTTTCTGTCAGCACAAACTTTCCATTCCTTATAAGGACGCGCAACATCCTAGGCTGTGCTCCTGAGAGAGTGAAGGCTCCGGTCTCCATTCTGCCAAGGCTATTCACTTCAGGGAGGCACAGGCTCTCGTAATCACTGTGGTTGGACCCCGGGTCGGGGTTCTGAACCGGGGTAGGCCCGGGGTAGGTTCGGGGTAGGTTCGGGGTAGCTTCCATTCATTTTTACAGGGGGATACCGACCCGGGGTAGCCGGTATCCATTTTTCAGGGGGATTTGAGTAGCTACGGGGGAGGGAGGGCTCTGGCGGGGTGGTAACTCATGCCAAAGGCACCAGGGGTGTAAGGGGGGGGGGTTGGATAGGGGGGGGGGGGGGTGAGGGGGGAAGCCTGACACCACTTATTCACCATGCAAATCTCCCACAGTACATAGTGTGCAATATACAGTACATGGTGTGCAATGTGCAGTGAATGGTGTGTAACATACAGTGCCTAGTGTGTATATAACTAAACTAACCTTCTAGTTCCTCAGATACCTCAGAGGTAACTCCTGGCCAACCATACTCAAAATCTCCTCCTACAAGTTATTGTGTTCGTACATATTCATGTTTAAGTACAGACACATATACATGTATGTGCGCAGACACATATACATGTATGTATACAGCAGTGTTAATTATGTTAACATCAACGATCACACATATACAACATGAAATATCAAAATTAGCAGAAATATAAATGCAACATGTAATGTATAAGTTAGTACTAACACCAATGCAACATATATTATATAAGTTAGTACTAACACCAATACAATATATATTATATAAGTTATTACTAGCACACATACAACATATATTATATAAGTTAGTACTAGCACACATACAACATATATTATATAAGTTAGTACTAGCACACATACAACATATATTATATAAGTTAGTACTAGCACACATACAACATATATTATATAAGTTAGTACTAGCACACATACAACATATATTATATAAGTTAGTACTAGCACACATACAACATATATTATATAAGTTAGTACTAACACACATACACCATATATTATATAAGTTAGTACTAGCACACATACAACATATATTATATAAGTTAGTACTAACACACATACAACATATATTATATAAGTTAGTACTAGCACACATACAGCATATATTATATAAGTTAGTACTAGCACACATACAACATATATTATATAAGTTAGTACTAGCACACATACAACATATATTATATAAGTTAGTACTAGCACACATACAACATATATTATATAAGTTAGTACTAGCACACATACAACATATATTATATAAGTTAGTACTAGCACACATACAACATATATTATATAAGTTAGTACTAGCACACATACAACATATATTATATAAGTTAGTACTAGCACACATACAACATATATTATATAAGTTAGTACTAGCACACATACACCATATATTATATAAGTTAGTACTAGCACACATACAACATATATTATATAAGTTAGTACTAGCACACATACAACATATATTATATAAGTTAGTACTAGCACAAGTACAACATATATTATATAAGTTAGTACTAGCACACATACAACATATATTATATAAGTTAGTACTAGCACACATCGGTCAATCTAGAGATGAATCCAATTGAGGCATTCAGTCAGACAGACTTCCAAAAGTAATGGTAGGGGAAACCAGCACTTCAGAAGAAGAAAAAGCAGAAAAAAACCCTACCGGCATCGCAGATACTGTGGGAAATTTTTGTGACAAAAGATAATCCAGACCTCTGCCCCCACTGTCCCCTTACTCTAAATTCCCCCTACACCCCTTCACCTATCCCCTAACACCAGTTTTAAGTGCACCCGGGATATTTCCTTCGCAGCATACAAGAGCTATGCGGGTTAAGGATACAAGCTATCCCTGGTCTACTCCAAGCCTGTATAGACCCTGTATAAGGTGTACATAGTATAGAGAGCCTACTCCGGGTTAACCCAGGTTGGTATACCAGACCAGCAAACAAAGATGGCTGAAAATAGTAGCAAAAGGCCCCAGGAGATGGATCCTCACTAATAAGGAAAGAAAGATAGGAGACTTCTAGCCATGGAGTAGCATCTAAGGAACTTAGGAGACCTAATAAGGACTGGACGATTCCACTGCTCACAAAAGAGCATGAGAAAGCAGCCCAGAGCTGCTTTACCACATGCAGTCACTTTGATTAGCTTGCATTGTTTATACTTTTTGTGTTATGTGTATTTATTCGCCATGCACTTATATTGTTGTATGTGATCGGCTCACCGGCCTGATAAGGGGTTTAGTGTTTTTCTTCTTTTCCTATAAAAGGAGCTTTTGTACTGCGTCAGATCAGACGTCTTATGGATTGTGCATGGCAGCTTTTATTTTGCTAAACAGAATCAGTTAATAATCTATTTATTCGTGTAGCTTTGGTGTAGTGTGTCTGGGTTGTGGCCGCTGTCGAAATTGCTAACGCCTATTTAGGGTGAACCATGAAGTGATGGAGAAAAAGAGGTGTAAAAGGAGGTACACAGAATGGATGCTGTTGTGTCGGTAGTAAGAGGACAGAATCTACTACAATACTATATCAGCCCTGCAGATACTATACCGGCCCTGCAGATACTATACCGGCCCTGCAGATACTATACTGGCCCTACAGATACTATACCAACCCTGCAGACACTATACCAACCCTGCAGACATATACCAGCCCTGCAGATACTATACTAGCCCTGCAGATACTATACTGGCCCTGCAGATACTATACCGGCCCTACAGATACTATACCAACCCTGCAGACACTATACCAACCCTGCAGACACTATACCAGCCCTGCAGATACTATACTAGCACTGCAGATACTATACCGGCCCTACAGATACTATACTGGCCCTGCAGATACTATACAGGTCCTGCAGATACTATACCAGCCCTACAGATACTATACCAACCCTGCAGATACTATACCAACCCTGCAGACACTATACCAACCCTGCAGACACTATACCAGCCCTGCAGATACTATACTAGCACTGCAGATACTATACCGGCCCTACAGATACTATACTGGCCCTACAGATACTATACCGGCCCTACAGATACTATACCAGACCTGCAGATACTATACCGGCCCTGCAGATACTATACTGGCCCTGCAGATACTATACCAGCCCTGCAGATACTATACCAGCCCTACAGATACTATACCAACCCTGCAGATACTATACCAACCCTGCAGATACTATACCAGCCCTACAGATACTATACTGGCCCTGCAGATACTATACCGGCCCTACAGATACTATACCAGACCTGCAGATACTATACCGGCCCTGCAGATACTATACTGGCCCTGCAGATACTATACCAGCCCTGCAGATACTATACTGGCCCTGCAGATACTATACCAGCCCTGCAGATACTATACCAGCCCTGCAGATACTATACCAGCGCTGCAGATACTATACCAACCCTGCAGATACTATACTGGCCCTGCAGATACTATACTGGCCCTGCAGATACTATACCAGCCCTGCAGATACTATACCAGCCCTGCAGATACTATACCAGCCCTACAGATACTATACCAACCCTACAGATACTATACCAACCCTGCAGATACTATACCGGCCCTACAGATACTATACTAGCCCTGCAGATACTATACCAGCCCTACAGATACTATACTAGCCCTGCAGATACTATACCAGCCCTACAGATACTATACCAGCCCTGCAGATACTATACCAGCCCTACAGATACTATACCAACCCTACAGATACTATACCAACCCTGCAGATACTATACCGGCCCTACAGATACTATACTAGCCCTGCAGATACTATACCAGCCCTACAGATACTATACTAGCCCTGCAGATACTATACCAGCCCTACAGATACTATACCAGCCCTACAGATACTATACCAGCCCTGCAGATACTATAGCAGCCCTGCAGATACTATACTGGCCCTGCAGATACTATACCAGCCCTGCAGATACTATACCAGCCCTACAGATACTATACCAACCCTGCAGATACTATACCAACCCTGCAGATACTATACCAGCCCTACAGATACTATACTGGCCCTGCAGATACTATACTAGCCCTGCAGATACTATACCAGCCCTACAGATACTATACCAGCCCTGCAGATACTATACCAGCCCTACAGATACTATACCAACCCTACAGATACTATACCAACCCTGCAGATACTATACCGGCCCTACAGATACTATACCAGCCCTACAGATACTATACCAGCCCTGCAGATACTATAGCAGCCCTGCAGATACTATACTGGCCCTGCAGATACTATACCAGCCCTGCAGATACTATACCAGCCCTACAGATACTATACCAACCCTGCAGATACTATACCAACCCTGCAGATACTATACCAGCCCTACAGATACTATACTGGCCCTACAGATACTATACTAGCCCTGCAGATACTATACCAGCCCTACAGATACTATACCAGCCCTGCAGATACTATACCAGCCCTACAGATACTATACCAACCCTACAGATACTATACCAACCCTGCAGATACTATACCGGCCCTACAGATACTATACTAGCCCTGCAGATACTATACCAGCCCTACAGATACTATACTAGCCCTGCAGATACTATACCAGCCCTACAGATACTATACCAGCCCTACAGATACTATACCAGCCCTGCAGATACTATAGCAGCCCTGCAGATACTATACTGGCCCTGCAGATACTATACCAGCCCTGCAGATACTATACCAGCCCTACAGATACTATACCAACCCTGCAGATACTATACCAACCCTGCAGATACTATACCAGCCCTACAGATACTATACTGGCCCTGCAGATACTATACCGGCCCTACAGATACTATACCAGACCTGCAGATACTATACCGGCCCTGCAGATACTATACTGGCCCTGCAGATACTATAACAGCCCTGCAGATACTATACCAGCCCTACAGATACTATACCGGCCCTGCAGATACTATACCGGCCCTACAGATACTATACCAGACCTGTAGATACTATACCGGCCCTGCAGATACTATACTGGCCCTGCAGATACTATACCAGCCCTGCAGATACTATACCAGCCCTGCAGATACTATACCAGCGCTGCAGATACTATACTGGCCCTGCAGATACTATACCAGCCCTGCAGATACTATACTGTCCCTACAGATACTATACTGGCCCTGCAGATACTATACTGGCCCTACAGATACTATACCAGCCCTGTAGTACTATACCAACCCTGCAGATAATATACTAGCCCTGCAGATACTATACCAGTCCTGCAGATAATATACTAGCCCTGCAGATACTATACTGGCCCTACAGATACTATACCAGCCCTGTAGTACTATACCAACCCTGCAGATACTATACTAGCCCTGCAGATACTATACCGGCCCTGCAGATAATATACTAGCCCTGCAGATACTATACTGGCCCTGCAGACACTATACCAGCCCTGCAGATACTATACCAGCCCTACCGATACTATACCAGCCCTGCAGATACTATACTGGCCCTGCAGATACTATACCGGCCCTACAGATACTATACCAGACCTGCAGATACTATACCGGCCCTGCAGATACTATACTGGCCCTGCAGATACTATACCAGCCCTGCAGATACTATACCAGCCCTGCAGATACTATACCAGCGCTGCAGATACTATACCAACCCTGCAGATACTATACTGGCCCTGCAGATACTATACTGGCCCTGCAGATACTATACCAGCCCTGCAGATACTATACCAGCCCTGCAGATACTATACCAGCCCTACAGATACTATACTAGCCCTGCAGATACTATACCAGCCCTACAGATACTATACCAGCCCTGCAGATACTATACCAGCCCTACAGATACTATACCAGCCCTGCAGATACTATAGCAGCCCTGCAGATACTATACTAGCCCTGCAGATACTATACCAACCCTGCAGATACTATACCGGCCCTGCAGATACTATACCGGCCCTACAAATACTATACTAGCCCTGCAGATACTATACTGGCCCTGCAGATACTATACTGGCTCTGCAGATACTAAACTGGCCCTGCAGTGACTTTTACTAACCCTGCATTGCCATACCAGGCAGGCAACAAGATGGCCCAAAATAGCTTAAATAGCCTCATAAGGACAGATCCAGGATCTGCCTATTTTTACATCCTACTTGGTTTTGACTTACGACCTGCCTGTCTTTACATCCTACCTGGTATTGACTTACGACCTGTCCATCTTTACATCCTACCTGGTATTGACTTACAACCTGTCTATCACATCCGAGCTGACACTCCAAAGTTAAGTTTGCATTTAACGTGTAAATTACAAAAGGTGATCTTTCTTACCTCTAGCATTTCCACAAGGTAGTAAATGATAAGGGAGTTGTGACATCTTTTATCTGTATATTTTGGACACCTGATCCAGCAGCATCCCTACAGGTATGATGAACCGGTTTAATTTACAACAATTTATGTGCCCATGTAGTATAATAGGTGCAGATCTCAAGTAAGTTTTGGGATAGCTTTATGGGTGCATTCTATTAGCTCTGCCATTGGTTTGTTTGACCTATTTTGAGGTTCAATCCACGGGTCTGATCCACAGCCTCGACAACTCTTGACACATGGTGGATTTTTACTTTTACATTTTTTCTAGTTTAATAAGAGCAATTCTATGATGGACTAAACCGGACAATCGGGGTTTTGGTCCATAAAGTGCCATTTTGTGTGAACCAGGTACCAGGAGAATCCAGTAGGTGTATTTTTATATGCACTGGGTATAAGTATCTGGTTTGTAGATTGACACTATCGAATTAATGCGAAACGTGCCAGAAGAACCCA
The DNA here is from genome assembly GCA_945261195.1 of Cryptosula pallasiana. NCBI lineage: Eukaryota > Metazoa > Bryozoa > Gymnolaemata > Cheilostomatida > Cryptosulidae > Cryptosula > Cryptosula pallasiana. The sequence goes on from OX183135.1 coordinate 44,754,458, forward strand.
CCAATTGTCTTTTTATTTGCACCAGGTATGGAATCCCGATTTGTAGAGTTGTAAAAAGTGTGATATATATAGTTAGTAGGGAGATCTGCTCACATGTTACTACTTATATATAGTTGTTTGAATATCTCTACATAGCAGCGGTAAGTGAAATGAAAAGTTATTAAATGCTACATCCACTGTTTTATTACACTCTACTAGGTTCCGTTGAGACCCCCGTATGAATAGAGGGTCTTTCAGCATAAAAGTATGTGAGCCTTTGGTCGATGTACGTAAGTGACGTAATCTTTCTGTCGTTAACTCCATGACTACAGATAATAAAAATGTAAAGGTTATGAGGAAAACTGATGCAATGGAGAAGAAAATAAGATATTGCGATTTATGATATCGAATTGATTAATTGGAAAACATTGCATACCGTAGTAGGAAAGTGTAGTTTCAAATTTGCAAGTTTGGAAGTTATAATTTCGTATTTCGCTGATTCTCAGCTAGTTTACAAGTTTACAAACTTACAATAATGTGGTTTACAAGCTGTAGGTTCACAATTCACTAGTTTGTGAGTTATTAGTTAGCAAGCTACAAAGTAACCCTTTTCAAATTAACAAGTTAACAATCTTGCAATTTTTCACTACAGTTTATCAACTTATGAGTTTTAAATTTACAACTTTAAAAGTAGTTTAATAAGAGCAGATTTCCATCTGGGTGTTTAAGGACAACATGATTCTCCTGGTTTCAAGTGCTTTTTTGAGCGCGAGTGTCCATAAGAACCTTTAGAGCTACCTTTTTGTGTACACCAGATATTGATTATCCAGTTGATAGTGTTGCATTTTTATATTGTATATGACTGTGATTATTATCTATGTATTTATTGTGCAGGGATTGTTTATATTGGGGTTTGTATCACGATTTTGACTGTTGGACTGATATATTTTGGTACAAACTAGATAATTTATTATTGGTTCCTGATTCTTTTGTCTAAATGGTAACATATGGTTGTACAAAGTAATAGCCATTGTATTAAAGTATTGGTTTTATTACAGGTATATGCACAACGTGCAAAAAAATAAAATTACGGTAAGCCATTCTATTGAACATACAGGCATTTTTGTTTCACAATATACAGGTAAATACTGACGATTTGAGGTTTGATAGCACACCAATATTTTGTTGTCCATTTATAATGAATTAAATTCTTAAAATAAGTTGTATCTCAAGCTGGCGTTTGAATCTTTCTTAAATAGCTATTGACATCTACAATACTTGACATACGTAGCACAAGATGAAGCTATTGACATCTACAATACTTGACATACGTAGCACAAGATGAAGCTATTGACATCTACAATACTTGACATACGTAGCACAAGATGAAGCTATTGACATCTACAATACTTGACATACGTAGCACAAGATGAAGCTATTGACATCTACAATACTTGACATACGTAGCACAAGATGAAGCTATTGACATCTACAATACTTGACATACGTAGCACAAGATGAAGCTATTGACATCTACAATACTTGACATACGTAGCACAAGATGAAGCTATTGACATCTACAATACTTGACATACGTAGCACAAGATGAAGCTATTGACATCTACAATACTTGACATACGTAGCACAAGATGAAGCTATTGACATCTACAATACTTGACATACGTAGCACAAGATGAAGCTATTGACATCTACAATACTTGACATACGTAGCACAAGATGAAGCTATTGACATCTACAATACTTGACATACGTAGCACAAGATGAAGCTATTGACATCTACAATACTTGACATACGTAGCACAAGATGAAGCTATTGACATCTACAATACTTGACATACGTAGCACAAGATGAAGCTATTGACATCTACAATACTTGACATACGTAGCACAAGATGAAAATTGACAGCAAATGTTTTTTATATTGCATAAACATAGAATGATTGTACAGTAATTAGGACGCAAGGTTATAATGCATAGTATATAGTATATAATAGCATATAAAGTTAGATGGAGTGATTATATACGGATCGTACACTCCAGTATGTGCATGTATCTAGTGATTTCTCTTTCCTGTATAATAGCACGTTTTACAAGAAGCATGATATATAGGTGCTTAGTCGTTTTTGGCTCGATATTCCACATGTATTGGAAAGTAGGGAAAGTGTAAGAAAATGTCTTTGGTATTGAATCTATTTCGCCTTTTAGTTTGGCCATAATCAACAAGTATTGTGACGTGCAGAAGAGAACAACTCGCAAAATCACTAGCTTGTTTGATTTATTTGGTATTACCATGTCTTTGATAAATTCCTGATACATCTGAAGAGTAAATTCTTTTAAATATAGTGTTTTTGATGCTGGTGTTATGCTCATATTGAAGTAAAAAGAAAATATAAAACTATTATAAATTATAATAAAATTAAAGCAAAATGGTGAAGGTAAATAATTGATAGGTTTTAGCTACCCTAATTATGAACAGTAATAGATACGAAAAAGAATCTATTGTACTATGGAATAAAATTGCATTCATCACCAAATACTTTGCAGTCTCGAGAGCAAGCTGAGTAGGCTCTTGGAGTACCCCTCCTTTACAGCACAGCTTGTTGAGTTCTTCAGCTGGTGTAAAATAACTATTTAATAACTCTCCCCTTATTGTAAAGAGTCTTAGTAGTTGTAGTAAATATTGACTCTTCAGACAGTGCGGCTGGAATGGATGCTTTTTTTGTAAAAACAGTGACTCTTACATGGCTATTAAGTTCTACCCAGTAACCTACCCCTACAGCCAATGAAAATCTTCACTCAAAAAAGTGCATAAAACTGTTTCTTCATGGGAGAATCAAATTATATCATAAAAGGATTTTCGCGCAACCAAAACAGATTTCTTCGCATGAAAATTACATTATGTTGTATCATGATTTTTGCACGACTAGCAGGGTTTTCTTTGTGCAGAAATCACTATTTAGTAACAGGTATTTTTGCGCATCAAAAAGAATTTTTTCGCCTGCAAACTACAATATATTATATAGGGGTTTTTTCATGTGAGGACTCTCTTTGGCTGTAGGGACAGGTCAGTTGGTACAACTTTAGCTATTTAAGAATCGCTGTTTTTACACAGAAAGCTTTCACTCCAGCAACAGTGACGGAAGGAAAAACATCTACTGTGTTTACTAGGACTATCAGAAATGTGAGAATTAGCAAGTAATAATTTTGCACTAGTTAAAAAACTCAACTAGTTGCGCTGGCGAAGCTGCACTCCTAGAGCCTCGCCAAATTGCTCTCAAAACTGAAGAGTCTTTGGAGTTGACAAATTGAATTCTTTTTTTGTCAAAAAAACAACAACTGTGTTCTAATTATTTACCATTAATTGTGCTTAGACAGTTCACACTGTGGAGAAGTTTGCCCTCAAGACTGCAAAGTCTCTGGCCTTGATAAAATTTACTTTTTTTGTCAAAGAAGCAACAACTGTGTTCTAATTATTTATTATTGATTGTATTCATAGGTGTATTCTAGAGCCTAGTCAGTTTGCTCTTAGGACTACAAAGTGTTTGGAGTCGAAAAAACTAGCTTTCTTCTCAGAGAGGCAACAACTGGGTTTTAATCATCATATTTCTAGCCACTAGATTTTAGCTATTTACAATTAAACAACAATAAACACCCATTTTTTATGGAATGACTAGCAAAATGAATGAAAGTCAATTGACAATTTTAGCTCAAGAGGTCCATAAATTTCTTTTTCCATTAACGACGCAATCACTGCTGATGCTGCCAATCGATGAAGTGGGAGAATGCAAATTTGATAAAATCCTATTTCCCAACTGCCCTCTACGCTTCCAACCAAGAAAATTTAGCCCTGAAGACTTGAAAAAATGCAAACAAGATCAACACAATTTAACTATGAATGATGGTGATGAATGATCTTACAAAAATAGCTCTGATGGGTGTTTAAAAAGACATTCTTGCTGCCATGCCAAGATAACCTTTCACAAAGTCAGCGTAAATAACTTAAGAGCTCTCACCCATAAGAGTGCTTCTCTACTAAGCACCGTGGGTGCACACCAGCGACAAACCTTCAAAAGCCAAATGTAACCTCATGATTTACCCATGCCATATGTAACCTCATGATCTACCCAAGCCATATGTAACCTCATGATCTACCCATGCCATATGTAACCTCATGATCTACCCATGCCATATGTAACCTCATGATCTACCCATGCCATATGTAACCTCATGATCTACCCATGCCATATGTAACCTCATGATCTACCCATGCCATATATAACCTCATGATCTACCCATGCCATATGTAACCTCATGATCTACCCATGCCATATGTAACCTCATGATCTACCCATGCCATATGTAACCTCATGATCTACCCATACCATATGTAACCTCATGATCTACCCATGCCATATGTAACCTCATGATCTACCCATGCCATATGTAACCTCATGATCTACCCATGCCATATGTAACCTCATGATCTACCCATGCCATATGTAACCTCATGATCTACCCATGCCATATGTAACCTCATGATCTACCCATGCCATATGTAACCTCATGATCTACCCATGCCATATGTAACCTCATGATCTACCCATGCCATATGTAACCTCATGATCTACCCATGCCATATGTAACCTCATGATCTACCCATGCCATATGTAAGCTCATGATCTACCCATGCCATATGTAACCTCATGTTCTACCCATGCCTTATGTAACCTCATGATCTACCCACGCCCACAGTTATGGATGTGTTACCTGTCGAGTTCTACAATGAGCACTATCACCTACAACTATCAATCGGAAAAGAAGTCAATTTGAGTGAAGAATGATGTCCCAAGCGTGGTAGGAATGCTCATGAGCAAACTTAAGCAAACGGTTTCAGTGGTCTTGATCTATATTGCAGAGACAAAGAGTGGAGAGGCACTGCAGGGCTGATGCCCACAGCAGCTTTAGCCTATAATGTGTTGATGAACAAGAGCATGGAGCAGCCACATGGAGCAGCCACATGGAGCAGCTACATGGAGCAGCTACATGGAGCAGCTACATGGAGCAGCTACATGGAGCAGCTACATGGAGCAGCTACATGGAGCAGCTGCATGGAGCAGCTACATGGAGCAGCTACATGGAGCAGCTACATGGAGCAGCTACATGGAGCAGCTACATGGAGCAGCTACATGGAGCAGCTACATGGAGCAGCTACATGGAGCAGCTATAAACCACTTCAATGTTGCTCACCTGTGCCATTTTCTACCAGGGAATGTCACAAGTTACAAAAACGTGGGTTTGTTGAAAAAATATGATCCTTAATGGCGAGTAACCGGTGAGAATTTGGTGGCTTAGTAGAGATGCATGATGGATGGAGAGTTTTTGATTGGAGGTGTCTACATGTCTTTTCAAATTAGCCATAGCTGCCGTCTCACACAATTTAGAATTATTGCATTCAATCAAATGAATGAAACGCCCGACTTTACAATTTCTTACAACGTCGACTCACAACTCTTCAAGCCTTTCTTCAAGCCTGCAATCTGCTAGATGATGCATCTTATCATGAATGCCTGTTCTAATTTGACAATGCCGAAAAAGAATGTTGTGTGAAACCAAAATTCAAAGTTCCAGTCAACAAAACAAAGTTTGCTGTCTAGTACATCTGGCTATAAGATTTTTATGTTATAGATATTTTTTCTGCGCAAAATCAAAAGTAAATTATAACTTCGAGTAGAGTTTATGTGGGTTTTAGATCAACGCAAATATTGATTCCCGAAAGAAACTTTACGCATAGTCAGAGATGGCTTTGACATTAACATCGAACGTTTCAGTACCGCTAGATATTAGTTTTTATAAGACTCCACTTATTATATCTGTTTTAGGCTTAATAAAGCAAACCACTTAACACAATAGAATAAATAGAAAGCTCAGAGTTGCTGAGTTTGAATGATAGCTTGAAGATTAAAACTTAGTGGCTATTCAAAGAACAGTTACTGAGTAAAGTTGAATGCGACAGGTTGACCTTTAGCACTGCCAGCATATATTTATAATTACGTATATTTACATATCAAATGGGAGACATTGAAGAAGCAAAGTACATGTAAGTTACAGTTTTTTGTGTATTTGTATGTTAATTGAACTTTTTGCTTTTTGGAAATGCTTGTTGCTATTTTCATTTAATTCATTTGTTTTTAGAGGTGCTTAAAATACCTCAGTAACAACATATATAGTGGTATAAGCGGCCATCACACCAAGATTGGTGAGTTCGTTGATCGATTGTACAATTCTTTTGTTTTTGGCTTAAATCAATTATTGTGTAGCAGAACCTAATATGTTATTTGACTAATGATTGGATGTAACTTGTAATGTATAATTTGGTGAACTATTTGTCTTTTTTCTGCACTATATGTTCTTTTATATTATAATATGCATTATGTTGCAAATTGTTACAGGTTACAAAAACAAGTTTAATGAATAAACATTTGTTGACCATAACACCAGCCGCTCATACTGCCACAGTAACCAATCCGTGACCAAAGACGTACTAGAAGGAGATTCCTCTGTATGCATCTACCATGGCTGATCCTGAATCACTGAAGAAAGGACGTACTTCTCACAAAGCTAAAGTGACATCGGCAGCTAACAAACTGCGAAGTACTGTTAACTCCAACAATCCTGGTCTTATTTATCAATACAGCTTTGGACTCACTGCACCATGCCTATGAGGAATTCTGCATTGCTGATCTTGAATACAAAGAGCTGATTGAATCTAAACCAGAGGACTATGAAGAATATCAAACTGTTGGCAATCTTAGCTTAGATGAATATTCCGACAAGGTATTAGAGATTTATAATGATGCTATCTCATCTGTATTAGACATTAGTAACAAACCTGTTGAAAACATTTGTATACTAGCTATTTCAAATATTAAGAAATTCCTTGAGGAGTTGTCTGCATTGCAATCAAATTTCAATTGTGACACTGCTTCTAAGCTTTTAGAAAAAGCTAATCATTGTCTTAGGGAGTGTAAGGATACTCTTAAAGAGTTTACTAGCTTAGCTGATAAAGGATTAGTTCTTGAATTGGGTAGTTATGTTACTGATTTAGAACTTGGCATACTCAAAGCCGAGCTAATTGTAAGTAAATCCAACACTGCGCAGCTGCACGAACAAGACGATGCTTTGAATGAACCTAACGGTGAAAAACTTTCTTTGACCTCTGATAGTGGGCGGGCTTTCCCGGGGTCCTCTGCTGGTACTTATGTGCATGGCTCTGCTGCTTCTGGCCCAAACGCCTCAGGAAGGCTAACCGACTCGGGTGTTCGTTTTTCAGTTGCGCATGAATTTGAAAGCGAGCAAAATAGGCCTATGTTTAATTCTACAACATACAGCACTTTACCACATCAGTCTTGTACTGGCCGAAGGTACAAACAGGCTCCTATACCATCATTTGATGGTGATAGGTCCAAATGGGGTGAGTTTAAATCTCTTTGGTTAAGATATGCTGATAGTGAGTACCAACATGAAAGTGACAAAGCTTATGCACTCAGTTTAGCTTTAAAAGGTAAGGCCAAGGCTTTAATTAAATCTATTAGGTCGGACCAACAGAATGCTCATAAACGTATGCTAGAGAGACTAGATAAAGTCTATAGTGATGTTAGTCACTCACTACAATATTGTTATAACTATTTAAAGAGTCTCAAATCAGTAAAAGAGGGAGATTACTCTTCTCTTGTTGAATTTATTGGAGATGTAGAATCTGTATATAGCCAGCTAGGTGATATTAAGCAGCTTAGTGCTATAACCATGTATCAAATAGATGAGATATCTGATCTCCTCCCTCACTCGATAGAACGGGAGTGGCTTAAAGTGTATCGGGGCTTAGATGAACAGAGTAAAGTTCATCCGTTTTCTGCTTTCATGGATTTTCTAGATAATGAACGAGATATTGCCTTTCGTAAAAGTGAGCGCAAATCACTAAAACCTGATCGCTCTATTAAACACGTCAAAACTTTTCAGAGCCAATTTCAGCAGTGCTCTAATTATGCCTCTTCTTAAGATAACAACCAGCTTTTTTGTGTCATTCACAAGCTCAATCAGACTCATAGTACAGCTTTTTGTAGAAATTTTAAGTCAATGTCAAGAGTTAATAAGCTTGAATCTTTGAGAAAATCTAAATGTTGCTTCAGATGTTTTGGCAATCACTTTAGAAATGACTGTACAGTGAATGATTCATGTACCATTTGCAAAGGCACTGATCATCATGTTTTGTTGTGTAAAGGTCAGATAAATAAAAGTCATCAACCTAACAAACCTATCTCTAGTGATAATAAACCTAAATCTTCTCATGCACAGGCTGAGTGCAATGCAAGTGGAAATGCTACTTATTCAATCTATCCCATCTCAGAAGTTCAAGCTCCAGACAGACAGCATACAGCTGTGGTATTTTTTGATGGAGGCTCCAGTGCCTCATACATTACTCATAGGGCTGCTAATCGCTTACACGCAAAGAAGTTGGATTCTTTCGTCTTAGATGTGTCTACCATGGGTGGAATCAGGACAAAGTATAACACTTGCCAGTATAAGGTTCTATTAAGAGCAACTGATGGAAATCTGCACAAGATACTTGCTTATGGAATGGAGAACATTACAGGACCAGTGGAACCACTTGATGTAGGAGCTTTGGAACAATTGTTTCCAGACAGGAAAGTGGCAGGATTAAAACGCAGGAGTTCAGAGGTGGATATTCTCATGGGAAACGATCACTGTGGCCTGCATCCAGAGCATGTTTTGGAAACAGCTGGCAATCATCTGAGGCTAGTGGAAGGCTTGCTGGGCTGCACCGTTCAGGGAACACATCCCAAGCTTTTGAATACCACATCCATGCTTATACATTTAGATGTTGACAGCATAGGCAACATATCACAAGTCTGGGATGAGAGACACACAAAAGACAGCCATCATGAGTTAAAGGCTTACACACAATCTAACTTAGCAGGGTGTAAAGAGTATGTCAATCAGTTTATCCGAGGAGAGGAAATGGGTACAGAGATAAATCCTAAATGCGGAAGTTGCAAATGCTCAAAATGTCCAGTGGTTGGACACTCATACTCATTCATAGAACAACAAGAGTTGGATCTCATTAGAAGGAATCTTACATATGATGAAGACAATAAAAAATGGATTACTACATACCCGTGGACTAAAGACCCTCACACGCTTCCAGACAACTATTTCTCAGCTTTGGCAACACTCAAGAATACAGAAAAGACACTTAAAAGGGACTCAATGTGGGCAAAGACATATTCTGATCAGATAGAAGACATGGTACAGCGGCAAGTGGCTCGCAAACTTACCGAGACAGAACTAGAACAATGGGTAGGACCAAAGTTTTATATTAGTCATCTCGCGGTAAAAAACCCGAAATCATCATCGACTCCCGTTAGAATTGTATTCAACAGTAGTCAAGTATTTAGAGGAGTATCATTGAACTCGTATCTTGCCAAAGGTCCAGATTCATATTTGAATAACCTAATAGGTATTCTACTCAGGTGGCGTGAGGGCTCAGTAGCAATGGTAGCGGACATTAGAAAAATGTATAACAGCATTTTCATTGAAGAAACTGAACAGCACACACACAGATTTCTATGGCGTAATCTTCAGGACAGAGAGCCAGATGTCTATGTGATACTGCGTGTGAACATGGGGGACAGACCGGCTGGGGCCATAAGCACGGAGGCTCTGTACAAAACTGCAGATTTGTTTCAGGATAAACACCCAGGTGTTGCTAGGTTATTACGTACTTCAACTTACGTTGATGACATCGTGAATTCTGTCTCATGTCAGGAGTCAGCTCTGCAATTAGCATCAGACACCAACACAGTCTTAGGGCAAGCGGGATTTGAAACCAAAAGTTGGCTATTTAGTGGAGAGGGTGCTGCACGCATAAACTTGGATCCTCCTCCGTCAAACAGAACTGAAAATGTCACTAGGGTGTTGGGTGTCACCTGGGAAACAGTATCGGATACAATTATGTTTAACGTCAATGTGAATTTCTCCAAGAAAAGGGGAGGCCTCTACATAGAACCAGATCTCAAACCAGAGGAGATATCATATTCTATTCCTAATATTCTAACTCGAAGAAAAGTACTAGAACAAGTAATGAAGGTGTACGACCCTCTAGGATTTCTGAATCCATTCCTTCTATCTGCTAAACAGAGGTTAAGAGAAACCTGGACTCAAGATTTAAGATGGGATGATCCCTTACCAGATTCTCTCAACAAGAAGTGGATAACATTTTTCTCTCAGCTTGCTGGCATCTCCGAAATTATGTACGATAGATGTATTCAGCCCAAGGAACCAGATGGAAACCCAGTTTTAGTCATATTCTGTGATGGTAGTGATCAAGCCTACGGAACGGCAGCCTATGTGAGATGGAAATTATGCAATGGCTCATTCTGGAGTCGTTTAGTTTTCGCTAAAAATAGGATAGCACCATTAAAGAGAATTAGTACACCGCAGATGGAACTCAATGGAGCGGTATTGGCTAAGCGAGCAAGGAAGATCATAGAGAAAGAGATGAGGCTCAACTTTGAACGTGTGATATATCTCACCGATTCGGAGATTGTGCTATCCATGTTGAACAAGTTGTCAACACGTTTTCGTCTTTATGAGGGTGTAAGGATTGGAGAGATCCAAGCGGCAAGTGAGGGAAAGATGGAAGAATGGCATTGGGTCGATGGAAAGCAAAATATAGCTGACTATACAACGCGGCCAAAAATACCCAGAGAGATAGGAGGTGGCACTCCATGGATAGAAGGGCCCGAGTTTCTTTCTCAACCCATAGACCAATGGCCCATCAAGACATATAGCGAACTAAACCAAGTCGATTCTCTTCCCGGAGAAAAGTCCTTAGCTGCAAGTGTGAATATCAAGGTCATGCAGACTATTGGGTATGGCAGATTTAGCTCTTACAGGAAACTACTGTGGACAGTGGCGAAGATTATTGGTTCAGCTAAAGCAAGATCTTTCAAAGGTGGTTCTGACATGAATATCACTCCCCAGCTGCTGTATAGTGCAAGAACATTCATTATTAAGGACGTACAAAGGACCATGGATGAGCTTTCTACCAGCTCAAAAGGACGGTATAAACAGTTGAAACCTGTCAAGAACAATGATGGCTTATGGAGCATTGGAGCAAGACTATCAAGTTTTAATCCATTTGCAAGAGATCCTTCTGAGAAATTACAGTTTCTTCTACCATCAGATCATACATTCACTCGGTTAGCAATGACTGATGCTCACATTGAAAGTGGTCATAAGGGAAGAGATGCAACACTCGCTCGTTTTAGACAACATTATTGGACTCCAGCAGGATTGAAGTTAGCTAATGCTGTGAAACGCAACTGCCAGAAATGCAAACTACGAGATCCACAACTCATTCAGCAAGAAATGGCCAAGCTGCCTATTGACAGACTACAGCCATCTCCACCATTTAACAAGGTCATGCTAGATTATTTTGGGCCCTTTAATGTTAGAGGAGAAATTCAGAAAAGGATTAGTGGAAAAGTCTGGGCTGTGTGTTTGACAGACTTATACTCAAGAGCAGTACACATAGAACCAGTGTATGGATATAGCACTAAGGAATTCATCATGGCACTAACTCGGTTTGCTTGCATACGAGGGGGGCCGGAAACTATTTATTCGGATCCGGGAAGTCAAATTGTAGGAGCTGAGAAGGAGCTGACTGAAGCATGGAATCAAGTGAAAAAGGAAGAAGTGTTGAAGAATAGTACATTAAAGGGTACAACATGGAAGTTCGGTGCAGCAGACAGTCCATGGAGACAAGGAGCAGTGGAATCCTTAATAAAGTCTGCTAAAAGGTCATTCAAGTTTTGTTTAGACAACAGGCGTTTGGCACCATCAGAGTTCAACACTACATGTTATCAGGTAGCTAACATGATGAATGAACGACCAATAGGCATACTGCCTAGCAGTGACTCGGTAATAAATTTGTTAACCCCTAACACATTGTTATTAGGTAGATCATTGGCAGAAAATCCAGGTAATCTTTATGAAACTAAGAGTTATAGGTCTAGTTTAATTAGTGAGGTTACACTAGCTTTCTGGAAACGATGGCAGGAGCTTTATGTTCCATCTATCGTAAGGCAAGGTAAGTGGTTTAGAGATTCGAAGAATCTTTCTCCAGGCGACATTGTACTTGTTTCAGACTCTAATGTGCTCAAGGGGCAGTACACAATTGCTGTGGTAAAAGAAGTTTTTCCTGGTATTGATGGTAGAGTTAGAACAGTATCTCTAGAATACAAGAATTTTAAGACAGGTGAAAAAGTAAATGCAATATCGTGGATCGTGTAGCTCGAGAACTATCACTCGGAGTGTGCAAAGGTTGGCTTTGTTGGTCTCGGTTCAGGAGTAGGGGTATGGCGTGAGTGCTGGCGCGGGACGTCTGGTGAGTGTGTTCACTGGTTAGAGGTGTTGAATTAATGGAAACTATTGGACATTTCCGCGAAGTTTTTCTGCGCGATTGCTGCTCAGTGTTGGGTTTATACATAGGATATTATTTTGTGTTGTTTTATTTTGGTTATATTTTCTGTAATTTACTAACATGCAATAATTTTTGTCGATTAGTCTATTGTGTCAATCCCTGTGGTAGGAGTGTTTTAGGCTTAATAAAGCAAACCACTTAACACAATAGAATAAATAGAAAGCTCAGAGTTGCTGAGTTTGAATGATAGCTTGAAGATTAAAACTTAGTGGCTATTCAAAGAACAGTTACTGAGTAAAGTTGAATGCGACAGGTTGACCTTTAGCACTGCCAGCATATATTTATAATTACGTATATTTACATATCAAATGGGAGACATTGAAGAAGCAAAGTACATGTAAGTTACAGTTTTTTGTGTATTTGTATGTTAATTGAACTTTTTGCTTTTTGGAAATGCTTGTTGCTATTTTCATTTAATTCATTTGTTTTTAGAGGTGCTTAAAATACCTCAGTAACAACATATATAGTGGTATAAGCGGCCATCACACCAAGATTGGTGAGTTCGTTGATCGATTGTACAATTCTTTTGTTTTTGGCTTAAATCAATTATTGTGTAGCAGAACCTAATATGTTATTTGACTAATGATTGGATGTAACTTGTAATGTATAATTTGGTGAACTATTTGTCTTTTTTCTGCACTATATGTTCTTTTATATTATAATATGCATTATGTTGCAAATTGTTACAGGTTACAAAAACAAGTTTAATGAATAAACATTTGTTGACCATAACACCAGCCGCTCATACTGCCACAATATCCACTTTCATTCTTTGAATTAAGAAATATTGTGTTACTTCATATTTTGAAGCAAGTTTGTTTGTTTTGGAGAATAAAATAATAATATAACAGTTTATTGTGGCAAATTATTTAACAGAGTGGTTCCTTACACATGCACTCCATCTATATCTTCTAGCATATTGTATCGTGTGAACTCGCAGTTAGGATAGGTCTGTAGAATAAATCTTCCTATCAGGTGATCTCCTACCTCATCATTTCATATAGCTAAATCACTTTGCACAATATCATTCATGCTCCATCCTCTGTGTCTCAGTAAACAACAGAACACACGCAGTATTGGCAGAATACATTTAACAGAAAATTTTGCAACCACTTTTCGCTAATCTGTATCAACAAGTATCAAGAAGCAGGGTGTATCTATGTGCCAGCAGTAGCCATTTGTGTCAACAAGTGATAATATTGAAGATCAGATTCTTGTTATGAACTTTGAAATAAATAAGTAAAATAAACTAATGTCAAAGTTACGCAATGCACTTAAAAAATATCAAAAACATTCTTAAGCATCTGCTCCTAGTATACTAAAAAAAGTAGAAAATCATGTGCCAAGAGTGGGAAAAGGTGAAAACGTACCAAGAGAAGAAGTAACCATGTGCCAGAAGTCAGGGAATAGAAAAAAGTATCAAGAACCGTTTTTGTGTAAACACCTGTCAAGGCTGCGAATCAGATCCGTGGATTGAACCTCAAACTAGGTCAAACAAACCCATGGCAGAGCTATTAGAATGCACCCATAAAGCACATATACTGGACTATTACTCATGAGCAATAGCTCACACAATCATGTGAAACGCTTCGCTTTCTATGTACGTCAACTTTTGACCGGTGAAACCCAAAAAGTGACTAGTTATTGTTTTTCAGCCAAAAGTTTTAAGTTAAAAAAACTTGACTTTATATATTTAAATTTACAGTTGCTTTAATACATCCCCTTTAATACAAAAACGTTAAAACATACAGTTTAATACATGCACATTAATACATACAATGCAATACAATGCAATGCAATACATACACATTAATACATCAATGCAATACATACACATTAATACATACAATGCAATACAATACAATACAATACATACACATGAATACATACACTTTAATACCTCAGTTTTAATAAATTTAATACAAACACTTTAATGCATGCATACACGTTAAGAGTATTCACAACCTGCTCATCGAACTGAATACAGAAAATAACAGGTGTTCGTAATTCAGTACGTCGCGTATGCAACGGAACATTAGTTTAGAACAACATAAATATTCAATGAAATTTTATAGTTTACTGAACAAATCATAAAGAAGATGACACCAAATTTTTAAAATAATCAAGAAAATAAAAAGTTTTGAACTGCTATAAACTGGGATAGTTTTTAAAACTGTTCTACTGTTTAGTAAATTTTGAACCCTTGCAATTATTTTGAATTATTTTTCAGGGATATAAAACCGGTCTCAGAACATGAGAAAAATCCACTCACTCGTTATTATTTATTTAGTGTTCAGTTTCCTTCGCGACCTACGAACAATATAAATAAATACTTGCCGATTATTTTTTATTCAGTGAGCTGCTTTTTGTTGACCTGCGAGTTCCAAACCAAACGATTATTTATTGATAAAGTTTATTGCCAGTCTGATTATTTTTAATGCATTGTGTTTGGCGAACAGAGGTCAGAGGTCGCGAATACTCTCTTTGATACATACACTTTAATACTGTGGCCGATTTTGGTGCAGGTCAGTTGTAAACTACTTGTTTGCTATCAGAACACTAACTTAAGTGTGCTAGAATTTCATCCCAGAAGCCCTTCCGACAACTTACAATCAACAAATTGACTATGGCAAGCCCCAGGAGAAAGATAGTAAAGTGGCCAAAAGCCCCCAGTACCCCAACACTTCCTGTGCTTCCTGTGGAGGTAGACCGAGGGAGTCAAAGTTGTGGAGAACTTTGCAGTACAGAACAACCACTCATAGCCACTACACTCACCACCAGCAGGATGACAAACCACTGCCTAGAGTTAGAGAATGAAGAGGAAATTCTGCTGCTGGAGCAGACCTCAAGGATTATTCAGCAGCAAAAGCATTGAGCCGGAGCTACATCCAATGCCTACAACAGGGATGTACAAGGAATCTCCAGCAGAAAAGGCAGCTTAGCAGGAGCAGGCTGGAAGAGAGGAAGATGGTGAGCATCTCAACTCTTTGCAATTTTGAAATTGTTGTTTGAAAATTGCTCGGCGGGAAATCCGCTAGCTTTACGAAGAGGCCACCCACCTAGCTTTGTTAAATCTATGTAGAATTGTTTACCAATAACTGGTGTTGTTGGATTGCATGATGTTTTATAAAAAAGGCTGAGTCCCTTGTCCAGGAGGTAAGTTAAAAAAGGTCAAGAAATTACATGTCCCTTCTGGCCCGGGTTAACTCCCTACTGGCCTGGGGATTCTCTATGTGAGCCCAGGGGGTGGTTTCAATTAGAAGTTAGTCCTAACTGGTCCTATAACCAATTAGTGACAGTTTTAAGACAAATCTAGGCCCAAGCTAATCTTGTTTCAATTAGGTGGTCGCTAATTTAGACTGTCGTTAGCTAATAAATAATTACTGCAGATGACCATTGTGTATTAGACCGAAGCATCAGCGATCGCAGACAATATGCTTGCTATCACTTGGTCGTGTAATTGCACTAAGGCGAGACTACTGAAACCACTAAAATTTTCCCAGAAACGGCCACACTGAAATTTGATTATTATTATTATTATAATAGCTTGTAGAGGAAATGTTAAGGCAACACAGGTCGACCATATTACATTGTATCACTGCCGAACGGCATACTTATTCAATATTCTAGAACCTGCCGAACTGTACACCAGTTACATTCACACATTTACCTATTTACATACTTGCACTTATTTTCTTACATTTTATTGTTTGCACATATTGTTTATTTGCATACATGTGCTTGGGCAGCCAGCCGTGCTGCCAAGCACCACCCAGTTCTATGCTATCATGTTCTATTGGTGTATGCTCAGCCAATCTACTGTACAGGCGGAGCCTGCCTTTGTATTCATGTCTGTCAATCTTATTATATAATCTTTTCTAGTATAAATACCCATGTCATGTTGTAATAAAATCAGAGTAAGCCTGACACTCTCACTTGCTTGTTGATTCGCACGCATAAGCGCACTTATGCTAAAGCACAGGTAGCTTAGTCAAAAAGACACAAGTAAGCTCTTGCACTGATTGCGCTGGCAGAGGAACTTACAAAGTTCAAACACTTGCACAATAAACTTGGACAGAGAGATTGCACTGAAACAAGTCGACTAGCAACTAGGATAATAGTCAGTAGAAAGTGGTCAGTCGATTCAACTCACACTGCACTTGACCTACGGGCAAGTGATACTGGAACGATTATTCGAACGGCTAGTTCGACCTAACACACCTATTCCGCCGAATAGAAAATCAGTGGAAAGTGAGAGAGTTGTGACAACTCCTCACTGTGTATTGCTTACGGGCGTGCAACGCTGCAAATTCTATTCCTCTGGTTTAGGCTGCGGGCGAGTTGGAAGGCGTACACTGCACTGTTGTAACTCACTTACTACTGTGGGTCGCTGTACAGGTGACAGCTACCACTTCACCCTAAATTCCTGTACAAGCTTTCAAATAGCCGCCTTTAAAAATTGTTTATTTATTAGTTTATCAAAGTTAACAATTTTTTTAACCATATTTATTGCTGCTATAAATGTTGCTGTTGTTTTTGAGATAGTTTGATTGACGAGTTCTAATACAAATGCAAGCTAAACAATATAATTGTTTTTCGAAGAAATGGCCGCAAAAAAATTTGGTTTAGATTGTCTTGGCTATTTCAAATCATCGTATTTCCTTCATTTTTATTTTCTAACCACAATTATTATTTTATCAGACATCATTTGCCAATATCTCACACATTTTTTTCATTATAATTTATATGAGATCATTATTACATGTAAATAAATGCTAAGAACCTTTCTATAACCACGAGTGAGTGGTTATAGGATCGGACCTAAACTAGTCATAAAGCAGTCGTTAGATTTTGTAATTAAAACGGTCCTAAATGCCTATGACCATGTAGGTCTAAATTAACGACCAAAACGGCCTTAGGACACTTTTATGACGCTAATTGAAACCACCCCCAGGGTAGCTCTCCACTGGCCCGGGTCCTCCAGAAACTCAATCGTGGAAGACTGGAAGTGCACAAGGTGTTTATCAAACTTCAAGGCAATACCGGCATAAAAAGCCTGTGATGGAGGCCAAGGGTGACAGCCGTACAACGTCGTCACCACCAGCTTTTGTGCCCACTGCACTGTGCGCTACACCCTGGGTAGGACAGTAGTTCGGACCCCTATGGTATCGAGTGAGAGCAAGGAGAAGGAGGGAAAGAGTTTGCACTCCCCCAAGAATGGACGAGGCTCTCCTGAGATAATAATACAGAAGGTTTTGCCGGCTGCGGGACTTCCAGGGCCAGTGTTGTCTACGATACACAATCTTGTACCACAAAATGCCGAGCCACCATGTTTGCAGACAAACAAAACGCTGCCTGACGATAATGTTTTACCTACTGCTGTAGAGTCATGGTCTTGAGTGGATGTGAAGGAGTAAAACTACACTTGCACCAAGTGTGCCCATGAGGTGAAAAATATCTGGCAGCTGAGGGTTCGCACCCTCCAACACTAACTGAGACACTACTGTCACTGCCACTACGCCAGTGAAAGCTGGGATGAGTTAAACTCCCATCAGAGCAAGTTTGATGCACCTGGAGACTATATCCACCATCTAAAAATGGCGATCATTTATACAGTTGATCACCCCAGCTACACCAGGTTCTGCCAATTCCTTAGATGAGAGGACCCACCTAAGTTCAGACAATGCCGGCCAACTCCCCAGGGGGAGTTGGCCAAAGTACCAATCAAGAAGAGACCGGGATTCCGGTGTGAAGCAGCGCACAGAAGAACGCAGAAGACCAGGTACAAAATACTCAAACGGGCAGTTAGCCCGCCACCGACTGCATCCATGCCGCCGGAAATTTCTTAAGTGAAGCCAAAGGAGGAGCTATACCAAATCATACCAAGCCATACCAAGGCCCTCGCAGGCCTTCCTTCATCATAGTGACCCAATAACTAGCTCGATTGATAAGCACTACACCACCTTAGAGGAGTAGTTGAGTGAGCTGAGGAGACTGCTGATAAGCGAGACACTCTCTAGCGGGCAAATGGTGAAGGTTACTGCCGAAGTAGAGGGGTTGCGCCAGCAAGCGGCCAACCTGAGGAGTGCTTTCTTTTAGAGACAACGAGCTTTATATAATTATACAGATGCTGTTTACTTACTTGCCTGTAAAAACATATATATAACCAAATATATTTTAATCAGGGTAAGGAGATACCCCCACACATATTGCTCTTGCTGTGTCGTACTTAAAGACAGGGTATGTCTCTAATGGAGAGAGGTATGTGGTAGATTTTGGTGCATGTCAGTAGTAAACTGCTAGTTTGCTATAAGAGCATCAACATAAGCCGGCTGAAAATCTGCCCCCCGCACTTGTAAAAGTGCTGTGTCGGTAAGATGAAGTGCTGTGTCGGTAGCACAGCTTACAGGGCCGGTCTTGACCCTTGCAGGGTCAGTAGTAACCCCCTGATGGACGCGGTATGGTGATACTGGGCCAGTACAAAATGGCCCTTCCTTGGATCATCGGATATATCAACCACAGACTAGGTATAGCCTCGGGACCCTATGGGGTCTGTGATTGGACAATGGAAATTATGACTCTGCCCTTAGGCCATTTGGCATCATTAAATTTTGATCATGTTCTATCGTATGATTTGTTAACTATTTATATGTCCAATACTATTGTTTTATTTACTTCCTGTGCATGGCTTCTTATACATAACATGTGAATTACTTCCTGCTAGCCTACCTATATAATGTCTCGAGCTCATGTGTTTCTTTGCTTTCATTTATTCATTAATGTGGTGACAATCACCCTAGTGGAAAGCTACCCTAGGACTTAGGTACTGATGAATAAAGCCACAAATCAAACAGAACTCTGTAGTTTGAGCCGTGGGCTCTGTGCTTGCCAACTGTCCGGCAGTGACCGATCATAGTTGTAACTGTCATACCGGCACAGCGTCCCCTCTGGATAGAGGTATAAAACTTGAGTTTAGTGGAATGTTATCGAAACCCGATCAAAATTCATTGAAATACATAAGCTTTAACACATGCAGTTTAAGGAACACACTTTAACACGTGCATTTTAAGACATACACATTCATACATACACTCTAATACACACACTGCTACAGTAATATAAATAATGGCATTCAAGGTGGAGATGGCAATAACATCAATACCAATTATGTCTGTACCACTGAAATATTTCTATCTGTAGGTTATAGTTAGCCTTTACCTTTTTGGTGTTTTATTGGTTACTATTTGAAGAATTCGATCTGACATCATCAACAAGGGGCACTTTTTTAAATGTCTCACATGTTCAATATTGTCAATGATCTATGAAAACAAGTCGTTCAGCATTCACAACTGATTAATTCCTTCAACTAGTGCGTTTTCTTGTCTTGAGTTGCCAATGCTTTGCTCAGGGGTCTACCGCTGTCCCTTCTCTCTACCCCATCTACCTACTGTTGTCTCTTCTCTGTACCCCATATATCTACTGATGTCCCTGCTCTCTACCCCACCTACCTACTGCCGTCTCTTCTCTTTACCCCACCTACCTACTGTTGTATCTTCTCTTTATCCCATCCATCTACTGATGTCCCTGCTCTCTACCCCACCTACCTACTGCCGTCTCTTCTCTTTAGCCCACCTACCTACTGTTGTATCTTCTCTTGACCCCATCTACCTACTGTTTTCTTTTCTCTGTACTCCATCTATCTACTGATGTCCCTGCTCTCTACCCCACCTACCTACTGCTGTCTCTTCTCTTTACCCCACCTACCTACTGTTGCATCTTCTCTTTATCCCATTTATCTACTGATGTCCCTGCTCTCTACCCCACCTACCTACTGCTGTCTCTTCTCTTTACCCCACCTATCTACTGCTGTCTCTTCTCTCTACCTCACCTATCTACTGATGTCTCTTTTCTCTACCCCACCTACCTACTGTTGTCTCTTTTCTTTACCCCACCTATCTACTGCTGTCTCTTCTCTCTACCTCACCTATCTACTGCTGTCTCTTCTCTATACCTCACCTATCTACTGATGTCTCTTTTCTCTACCCCACCTACCTACTGTTGTCTCTTTTCTTTACCCCACCTATCTACTGCTGTCTCTTCTCTCTACCTCACCTATCTACTGTTGTCTCTTCTCTATACCTCACCTATCTACTGATGTCTCTTCTCTCTACCTCATATATCTACTGCTGTCTCTTCTC
The DNA here is from genome assembly GCA_945261195.1 of Cryptosula pallasiana. Lineage (NCBI taxonomy): Eukaryota > Metazoa > Bryozoa > Gymnolaemata > Cheilostomatida > Cryptosulidae > Cryptosula > Cryptosula pallasiana. The sequence goes on from OX183135.1 coordinate 44,775,218, forward strand.
TATACCTCACCTATCTACTGTTGTCTCTTCTCTCTACCTCATATATCTACTGCTGTCTCTTCTCTCTACCTCACCTATCTACTGCTGTCTTCTCTCTACCCCACTTATCTACTAGTGTCTCTACTCTCTACCCCACCTATCTACTAGTGTCTCTACCCCACCTATCTACTGCTGTCTCTACCCCACCTATCTACTGCTGTCTCTTCTCTATACCTCACCTATCTACTAGTGTCTCTACTCTCTACCCCACCTATCTACTAGTGTCTCTACTCTCTACCCCACTTATCTACTGATGTCTCTTCTCTATACCCCACTCATCTACTGATGTCTCTTCTCTCTACCCCACCTATCTACTTCTGTCTCTTCCCTCTACCCCACCTATCTACTTCTGTCTCTTCCCTCTACCCCACCTATCTACTGATGTCTCTTTTCTCTACCCCACCAATCTACTGATGTCTCCTCTCTCTACCCCACTTATCTAGTGTTGTCTCTTCTCTTTACCCTGCTAATCTACTGCTGTCTCTTCTCTCTACCCCACTAATCTACTGCTGTGTCTTCTCTCTACCCCACTTATCTGCTGGTGTCCTTTCTGTTTGCCTATATATCTCCTTCTACCCCTTCTATTTTACCCTGAGTCTATCATCACTCCTGTTTGCTTTACTATGTAATTCAAAAACATAATTTCAAAAATTTTTTATTTGACAAAAATTCAATGCTATCGAAACATTAAGACTTTCCAGTGATAAAAGCTTCTTATGCTTGGCTATATTAAGTGAACGAATATCATTTTCAAATGTCAATCCCATATTAGTGTTGTTGGTAGTATGTGGTCAGCGGCAGATAGAGACAGAGATTACGGCATCCTTGCTTTCTCTACAAACCAAGCACATGAGTTCAGTGTGTGCTATATACCAACATATTGGTATTACACAAGATTCAATGGTAAGTTTGAGCCATACTTGATGTAGGTGAGTTTTCTTTACTTGATGTTCCTCCATCACCTCTCACAGGGCTACCGCCAGGTCCTCCTACAGTTGTAGACAATACATACTTTGTACATCATGCTGCTTTTTAGCTTATACAAATATACAAAATTAAATGACAGCTAAACACTGCTAAAGGTGTTATTATAGATATAATTCGAGCAAGGCATTATGAGCTGAGCTGTCAAATCAACTGTAGCATACACTGCTAACCAACAATTTCCTATCAAGTTATCTCCATTGCTTCTTACCAGTTCTCGAAGCTGCTTCCCCAGTACCTCTATTGCCTATGTATGCTGGATCATCGGACACTATCGCACCTGGGTCTAAATGATCACCACATTGACAATTAAAGCAAAAGACAATTGAAATGACCTAAGCTACTTTTGCCATAAACAGCAGTCGGCAAGTTGTTGCTAAGGTTGATACAAACATGTACATGCACCTGAGCAGCCTACCTGGGAACATACAGGGTTTGGAACCACAGTAGAATCCATTCGGTTTTTTGACAATTAATACATGCTCGGTCCTATTTGTGTAGGCTCTTGGGTCGCGCCTAAGAGCCGCTTTATAGTCTCGCAGTACAATGATCTGCATTCCAATACTCTCATACAGAGAATCAAAAATCAACTGCAGCCACGTCTCTCTCCATTCATTATTTCGTAAAACATTTTCCGAAACATCCTGATATTCCGAATGACATTGATACTCTTCGGGGTTCTGTGTGAGTGCTTCATGAATTACTTGACGAACTAGGTTTCCATTTAACTTTGAGCCTTCATACTCGTAGCATAATTCTTCCAAATGCTCTGAGGCTATGGCTATGCTGTCAAAGAAGCTGTTTTTTGTTTCAGGCACTTCGTCAGTCTGAAGGCCAAACCTGTAGAGTTGTTCGGCAGCTGTTTCACCTAGCACAACATAGACACATTGTATCACTGTGACATTACTGTATGAGGCGAACAACGAGTGTCACTGTGACACTATTGTACAACGTGAACATAGTGTCACTGTGACATTACTGTACAACGTGAACATAGTGTCACTGTGGCATTAATGTACAACGTGAACATAGTGTCACTGTGACATTACTGTACAACGTGAACATAGTGTCACTGTGACACTACTGTACAACGTGAACATAGTGTCACTGTGACATTACTGTGCAACGTGGACATAGAGTGTTACTGTGAAATTATTGTTCAGAGTGAACATAGAGTGTCGCTGTGACATTACTGTACAATATGGATATATTGTGTCATTGTGTCACTGAGATAGATAGTCTCAGTCATTACTGCACAACACCTACATTACATTTTATTGTCTCAATTGCAATATATGTCCTCATTTTACTATGGGGCAGTGTGCTAGGGTTTTGTTAGCTTTAACACATTGTTGAGGTAAGGGAAAAAAACATGGGGGCACGTGAATAGTAATGCAGGCGCAGATTTCGGTCAAAAATTGAGAAGATTTTTTTGAGGACCAGTTAACAGTTATACCTGAATCTTTCCCCCACTGGACATATGACTTTTTATTACTTTTTAAATATTTTTTTCCTGACACAAACTACTTTCTGTTCTTATTTAGTGTAATGGGAGTAGATCTCAGTCAAAAACTGTGAATATTGTCTTTTGAGGATCATGTAACGGTTATGCCTTATAGTGATTCAACTTACAGTTACCCTCAGGATCTAATTCTCGATTTAAGTCCTTGTTGTTTTTATGCTACAAAGCTCTGACACGAGTTTCTTTTAAATACTAATGTGGAGATTTATGCCACGGATCCTATCTCTAGTTCTGACAAATGTTTACACATGGATGGCAGTAGTAAGATACGTGCAGGTCTCTGTCATGGAGTCTAAGGAGAAGGTTCTCCTGGTTCCAAGTGTACTTTTAGTTGGCCCCCAGTTACCATGAGAACCTGTGAGGTACGCTGTTGTGTGCACCAGGTGTTATAGTTTTGAATGTTTGCTAGTATTTATTGTGTAGGGTTTGTTTATATTGTGATTTTTTTTGATTTAGATGCATGGGTTTGATTATTTTCATGGGTACTGTTTGTTGTGCAGTGTTTTCTTTTTATTATTGGATGATGATTTAGATTGGGGGTTTGAGTATTGTATAAAAATGGAGCGTTGTATGATTGTATAACTTTATTATATAGGAAAAATTATATATAGGCATGGAATACTTCTATCATAGGTTCGAAAGTATGTACAGAAGAAAAATGTTCTCATCTATTTGCACGTGTTTATAAACATGAGGTTGGATTTTGGACCAAGATTTAATAGTCCAATTCAATTGATAAAATTTTTGAAAAAGTTCTTTATCTCAAGTGTTTCTTTTTTAATTTTTCTTAACTACTCGTTAATATTTACAATTTTGCCATTTTTAGAATGGTATCAAAATTGTTTTTGGACATAATATGAAAGATTTCTACTGCATCATCTTGTTGAGACATGCTTCGTTCATACTGAAATGGTGAAAGTTCTCCGTACAGAGCTCCCATATTTAGCAAGTGTTGTGTGATGCAAGATATTATGGCTTGGTATGTCACTTGATGTACTGATTTCTGCTGAACAATTGCATTATCTCTTCCGTATTTGTGACAGATTTATGGATTGGAGTCTTTTATGTATAGCGTTTTTGATGACATATTGATCTAAAATAAAAATACACGGATTAGTAAAGGATAGTAAATATTGAGGTAGAATAATAAGGGTTTTTTTAATTTTCAACTAGCGCTAAATAATATTTTTATTAACTTTTACCTTATTACCGATAACGCTGCTGATAGCTGTGTAATGAATACTGTAGTGGATGTTGTTTCTTCAGAAGCTATTGCTTTGGAAACTGTTGCTGGAGAGAAGGATTTTTATGTAAAAACTGCAGTTCTTAAATATTCAAAGTTACACTTATTGAACCTACAACCAATGAGAATACTCTCGCAAAAACCTCTTTGTAATGATTTAATTCGAGCGAAAACACTTTATAATATATATAGATTTTTCGCGCAAATGGTAAAAAATAATTTTTTGCGCGAAAATCTGTATATATTATAAAGGGCTTTTCGACCGAAGAATGTTGTTTTTTTGCAAAGAATGCGTTTTTTATAGACAAAAAGTGTTGTTTTTTTCAGACAGGTAATGTTGTTTTATTCACGTGAAAAATATTGTTTTTGCGCGAAATCCTCTTTAATTTATATAAAGTTTCCCACGCGGGAAAAAAATTTTGAAGGCATTATAAAGGGTTTTCGCGCAAAGAATGTTGTGTTATTTACGCAAAAATTATTGATTTTTTTCGCTCGAAGAATGTTGTTTTTTTGGTCGCGCAGAGTATGTTGTTTTTTTTCACTCAAAAAATGTCATTTTTTTTCTCGCGAAGGATGCTGTTTTTTTTTTTGCGTGAAAAATGTTTTTTATGCGCGCGAAGAATGTGTGTTTTTTCAGACAAAAAATGTTGTTTTCTTCGAGCGAAAAAAGCTGTATGTGTTATAAATGACTTTTGCGCAAAGAATGGTGTTTTTTGAGGAAATAATGTGTATTTCAGAGGAAAAATGTCATTTTTGCGGACAAAAAATTTTGTTTTATCCACGTGAAAAACAGTTTTTCTGCGCAAAAACTGTATATATTATAGAGGGTGGAATAATGAATAATGTTGTTTTATTGTGCAAAAAATGTGTTTTTTTCAGACAAAAAATGTTGTTTTTTACCCTCTTTATACTATAAAAAGTTCCTCACACGGAAAATGCTTTTTATGCACGGAAATTAGTATATATTTTAAAGGGTTTCCGCACAAGTTTTTCCAGAAACCAGAGATCCGCGAGTTTTTCTATATGAAGGTTTTTTATTCGCACAGAAAACTCAAACCTTTTACGTGGAAACCTTTCGATGGGTTTTCGCGATAGGTTTTCGAGCTGTGAATGGTGTTTTCACGTGTTAGCAATGTTCTGATTGAGCTGTGTGAACCTTGAACTAATATAGTACTACTAGTGTTGGTCAACTAGTTAGTTAGCAAAATCCAATGAAGATAGTTCTTTATCTATTTGCACATATTTATAAACATGAGGTCTGATTTCGTACCAAAGATTTTTAGTCCAAGTATACATAGACTATATAAGAGTTTATTATACTATTTGGAATAGTTTAGATAATTTTACAATGAACTGTAGAAATAGTTCACTAGTTATCACCAGCGCTGAGTCCCACTTAAAAACCGTCAAATTCCTCTTGTAGGAAATCTTTAATATCAGATTCAACATCAGTTTTGCTCTGGTTGACCCGACAGGAAGTGGAGTACAGGTTCAGTCGGGGTCGACTGCTCCAAGGGATAGAGGAATTGACGGTGAACCCCTTGGGGTTGAGTTGGAGCCGATGGATGTGGTTCGACAGGGTGTTGGAGGTGCAGAGAGTCCGGAGGACGATCTGATGGAAGTTGCTAATGGTTTAGAGAAGGTAGACTGAGAGCTGTGGGGTTGATGAGGTAACGAGGGACAAGTATTGAGGTAAAAGTATTAATAAGGTATGTACATGTTACAGGTAATTATCTCAGGTATGTATGGTGTGTGGCTTTGATTTCACCCCCTGGTATTTAGGCTTGACATATGATTTAAGGCTAGTGCTTCAGCTATCCATGATTAGTTAGGCTTGATCGCACGCAATGGTAACTGGTTCCATAGTATGATGTCAGCTTGATTGCTCACTGGGTTTATCACAGGGGGGGGGGGGCATGTTGGATAACGAGTTTGTGTGTTATAGGAAGTTCAAGGTTATAACATAGGTTTTATCGGCATTGGCTTCACAAGGAATACGGACACACATACAGTTACAGGAACTTGGGTTAATTGGAGGAGTTCTTCTTGAGTTGATATCTAGCGACGAGTAGACGTGTTTTTTGTGTCTCTTCAAACCCTTCATCTGACAAAGGTTTCTGTGTTATTATTGATAGGTTTGCTATTGTAAAGGTTTTCTGGGTTGGTATGACGACAGAGCCTTCACCGACACCTGTTTGAGAGTAGCTGGTGAACTGTATAGAGCACGCAGGGTTCACTGAACCAATTAATTGGTAGCGTAGATTCTAAGTGCAAGGCAGATGATCAGTTATACTAGGCTACCGACAAGGTGGTAGTAATCTCCTATGTATACGGTGATGATAAGTCTATAACAATGTCAATCTGGTGACTTGGTGTTTTCTCCTAACAAAGATCTGGTTCATTGCAGACAGATCCGGTTTCATGTAAGATTCACAAACTAGTTTGCAAGCATGTGTATAGTTCACAATAACACATTATAGGCAGTTTCGTGACAATGTCCAAGAGTGTATAGTAATCTCTAAGAACGTGTTATCGACAATTTGTACTGTAGGCAAAGCAGTGACATTAACAGAAGAGTTGCAGGTTTATCAACAGTATATGTACTAACCAGAACATACAAAACCTCACTGAAGTGTACAATAGCTTGACGATAATTAGAACCCACTAATTCAGTTTAAGACTTGCGAGAATACACTATACGTTAACCCAAACGTACCCAGGTGCATCCACTACACTACTAACTCTGACTATACTGGGCGACCTGTCCTTTTATTTATGCAGTTACATAGCAGTTGAAAATCACACAATATAATTGGCTAAATAAAATACAACATGATTGGTTAATATAAACAGGCTCATTAACAACTATGTGCGATGGCGCAAAACATGAAATATTTACACAATGATAGAACAGACAAGCAACAGCTACTCCGCCAGCGTCAATAATAATAATTATATAAGCAAGTCAAAATGGCTACCAGGAACTGCTTCGCCTCGCTTTCCTTAGCTCGACCTTACAAGGCTGTACATTTCTCGGTTAGTAGAACGGAGGCTCCACCTGTTGCTAGGTTCCCAAGGTTAGTTCATCTGCTTCTAGTAATAATAATATCTCTGACTCGTCGTCAACGCATGGCTGCTCCCACAGTTCTATTACACTATTAGGTACACACCTGTCTTCACGTGATAGGTTGAATCATTAATATCTCAAAAACTGACACAATATTAGTTAAAAAATTATTTTTACTTCAATTGTTATCAAAAGATTTAAAGTATCAATATATAGTGTTATTTGTGGAAAAAACGTCAGATTTTTGTTTTCGGCGTTGCCCTAATTGTCATCAGTAATAATAATAATTTTCAAATCCGAATTACAAGTTGTTTTGACCAAAAAAAACTCATGGAAAATCTATTGTAAATAAATAATGATTTTTAAATACAATAAATAATAAATAGCCACTGACTTAGTCTCATTTGGAGTATTTTGCATAGGTTACATTTAGCACTAATTGATGCTAAAAAAGACAACTCCAGCTAACGAATTGCGTTTCAATCGCTGAAACGCGAACTTTAATTAGTTGGTAGACGAGAGAAGCTACAGTTGTATGTCATGTACAAGTCTTGTCTTGTCATGTACTATAGTCTTCAGCACAAAATTTAATATCAAACACCATCAACGTGAGATGCATGACAAAAGCTTGGCAAAAACAACTATGATATTTCAAGCCGTATAAATGTGATATGTGCTCTAAAGATTTTACAAGAAGAGATAATTTCAAATGACACCAAAACACTCACGTAAACAAAAAAAATTGAAAGTTCTGTAAAATAAAACTATTCTTTTTGTGATCACGCTACTACCAAAAAATATTTGTTATAGCAAATTGGTGTATTCACATAGGTTGATTCTATAGAAAGTACAAACATTACAAACATATAGATGTTTTTAATATAACACGAGTGAAGATGTTTCGTCAAAATTGGTAAATCGTCGTTTATAAGTTGGTAAAATTTTATTTTGTGATCCGCACTACCTAAACAACTAATGTTTTTGAATTTATACAACTACTAGTTATTTTACTTGTACATACTTTACATATGTCTATTACAAATATTTACCACTATTATATTTTATCTATTATAAATAAGATACACTTTATGAATGTAAAAGCACTTTGTTAAAAAACAAAACTCACAACTGGATACGTGGTTCTGACAAGAGCACAAACAAATATCAAACCCAACGATCCTCTTGTGTCGAAAGTCCGTGTGTCAGCAATAAAAAGTATCAAAGATCATAAAGTGCAAGGAGCCATGATGGACATAAACAAAAATGTAGATGGACATAAACGGAAATGTACATAAATGAACAGAAATAGACATAGATGGACAGAAATGAACATAGATGGACAGAAATGGACACAGATGGACAGAAATGGAAAAGTTCATTTATATACATGTTCATTTACGTAAATTTCCATCTATATACAGGTTTATTTATGTTTATATCTATTTCTGTTATACAGTTTGTAGGTGGATGTAAAATGTGCAGTATGTACATGCATGCATAGTTTGTATGAACATGTACAAACTGTACATACAGGTACAAACTGAACAAGTAGAAAATCCAGGTGTCAATAGTAAAAGAGAGAATAAAAAATTATGAAGAAAGAGGCTGTAGGTATGTGGCAGGAATCAGGGTATAAAAATATGTATCAAGAGCCATCCATGCGTAAACAACTTGCAGGACTGGGGATTGGATCCGTGGCATAAACATAAACCTCCATATTAGTATTTAAAAGATACTCATCTCAGAACATTGTAGCATAAACACAACATGTTAACAAGGACTGTAAATCGGGAGTTAGCTACGGAGGGTAACTCTAGATTGAATCACCATGAGGCATAACTTTTACATGATGTTCCAAAAACAAACTCCACATTTTTTGATTGAGATCTGATCCTATTACACTAAAACAATAATAGAGAGGAGCATGTACCAGGAAAAAATATTTAAAAAGTAATAGAAAAGTCATGGGTTGACAGGGAGAAAAGATCGAAGCATAACTGTTATGCTTGGTTTAAACGGTCGGATTTCAGCCATATTAGGCAGTCGTGTTATGAATCTGGCTGAGAACCGATGCACTTCCGACCAGTTTAATCAGCAGGAGTTGAGGCGGATCGGATAGTCAATTTTGTGATTTGGTTTCAAAGCACTCCTGGTTTAAACGATCAGGGCTCTTAGCAGTTTTATTATTATTAATATTTATCATTATAATTGCAATAATAATAATTAAAATAATAACAATTACTACTATTATTGTAATTGGTATTATTTATTATCATTATCCCTATTATCAAACCTACCACAACCACTCGACATCGTGAGCGGATTGTTATCACTTGATCGATTTGCAGGCTGTCTCTCATCAACCAATGACAAGAACAACTGCTACTACTACTATGTGGTGGATGGCGTTCACAAATACAAAAAATTATCGCCTCGTGGGCTACCATGCGATCATTGTTGTTCGTTCTGTAGTCTCATGAGATCTTGCTCTAAATACGTCTGAAAATATGACTGGCATTTCTATGTCGGAGTTACGGCAACCATTGCCTCACTTGCGGCTGGAAGTTCGTCTAAAATGTGACAGCTTTATTCAGTCAAATTTGGTGCCGTATTGAGAACACATGACTGCACAATATGGCTGAAATACGGCCGTTCAAACTAAGCACTACCTGCTTAGATCCTCAAAAAAATCTTCTCAAGTTTTGACTGAGATCTACTCCTATATTACTACTCGGGTGTATGCTAAGCACAGAATGAGAGCTTACCATATTCTTCAGAAAATTTCCTCAACCTTTCACACATCGTTTGGTCATCCACCGGAGGTGCTGCTGTTTGATCAGGAAGCTGTCCTTGAGGTCGTACTTGAGGTTGTCCTTGAGGTCGTACTTGAGGTTGTCCTTGAGGTCGTGCTTGAGGTCTTCCTTGAGGTCGTCCTTGAGGTCGTACTTGTGGTTGTCCTTGAGGTCGTACTTGAGGTTGTCCTTGAGGTCGTACTTGAGGTTGTCCTTGAGGTCGTACTTGAGGTCTTCCCTGAGGTCGTACTTGAGATCTTCCTTGAGGTTGTACTTGAGGCGCAACTCGACGTGGATCAGGAGCTCTAGGATCGACGACAATAGCTTGTTCACCTAGTTTGGTAAAAGGTCTTACACCATTTAGAAGTGCTGGCATGTAGTGTTCGAACTTTTTTACGACAACGATAGACTTATCTGTAATGGGCTGGGTATCTGGAAAATGTTGAATAGGCATATTCGCAGTAATAACAGCTATGTGCAGGCTAAATGCGTTTGCTATTACCAGAATCATGAAATCTCCCATGCTGTTGCTCCATGTCGTATTGATCTTCATATGACTAACCATTTCATCATAAGTAAGCAGCTTATTTCCGACTTGGTCAGGTACGTAAAATGGAGTGTAGTGATCTTTATTATCCGCGGCGTATTGCATGGAAATAGCACGCAATTGAAACTTGTTATAAGCTTCAAGGTACATGGACACAGATTGAAACATACAGTCTCCATCACCTTCTGTGTACCACATAGTTCGGTTCATTCCCTGGAGAATATTGAAGATTATCTCTGCAATTAGAAAACAAATGCACATGTTTATACTTTATGTACATGGTTACACACATATATTGTATGTACTTGGTTACAACACACATATATTGTATGTACTTGGTTACACACATATATTGTATGTACTTGGTTACACACATATATTGTATGTACTTGGTTACACACATATATTGTATGTACTTGGTTACAACACACATATATTGTATGTACATGGTTACAACACACATATATTGTATGTACATGGTTACAACACACATATACTGTATGTACTTGGTTACACACATATATTGTATGTACTTGGTTACACACATATATTGTATGTACTTGGTTACACACATATATTGTATGTACTTGGTTACACACATATATTGTATGTACTTGGTTACACACATATATTGTATGTACTTGGTTACACACATATATTGTATGTACTTGGTTACACACATATATTGTATGTACTTGGTTACACACATATATTGTATGTACTTGGTTACACACATATATTGTATGTACTTGGTTACAGCACACACATATTGTATGTACATGGTTACAGCACACATATATTGTATGTACTTGGTTACAACACTCATATTGTATGTACTTGGTTACACACATATATTGTATGTACTTGGTTACACACATATATTGTATGTACTTGGTTACAGCACACACATATTGTATGTACATGGTTACAGCACACATATATTGTATGTACTTGGTTACAACACTCATATTGTATGTACTTGGTTACAACACATATATTGTATGTACTTGGTTACAGCACACGCATATTAGGCATTTTCGGATCAAGAACGTCCATGCCTTGAAAAAATTGGCACGGGAAAGCGCTTCCGAATGCAATTTTGACTTTCATTCCTGGCATAATTTCTATGCATGAACGTTCAAAATCAAAAGTTCACTTCATCGGAGTTATCTTCTTCTTTTTTTCTAGTGTCGCAGTGAATAGTAAAAGACGCATCCTGCTGAGGTGACAGCTTTTTGGTTATATTGTGCAGGATTTCACTGTGTGAGTTGGTAGCTCGGCCTACCTGCACAACTTCCCGAACTGAGTTGGCAACTATGTCTATCGCTGAGCAATACAACCCGCCCACAGGTCGACTAGTATCCTTGGGAATGGTGTGTAACCATTCCTATTTTACTAGTCTAACTGCCGGTTGCGTTAGCTTGTTTCAGTGTGCAAGCAGAGGTCGAACTTTGAAGGCGAACTAGTCAGAGCTAGGTTCGGCCAGCAGAGGTTCGCACTGTTCTGCAGAGTGCAAGTCAGTGACCGAACTTTGAAGGCGAACTAGTCAGAGCTAGGTTCGGCCAGCAGAGGTTCAGGCTGATCTGCTTGTATATTACTACTCGAGTAATAGAGCATTCGGTGTACGAGCATGTACTAAGCGCAGTGAAGTTATTATTGTTAGAGACAAAGAAACTTCTGAGAGTGGGGCAAGCTGACTCTGATTTATTGCTGCCTTAACACGGCTATTTATAAAAGGAGTTACATAATAATAAATTGGTACACAAGACATGACAAAAGAAATGTAGTAAGGCACGCCTGTTAAGAAAGGCTAGACAAATAGAATGATAGTGGGTTGGCTTCACAGCTACGGCTGGATGCACTCACATGTGCTACATATACAATTGTGTGTAAAATAGAATTGATGCGATAGTAACAGAAATAAACATAGAGTGAATAGTCTTAGAGTGTGAACATAGAACGAATAAGTAGTGCTACCGTGTAAACATAGAATAATAGGTGAGTGTTATCGTCAGCACCGTCCGTCACACTATATTATAAAAAAGTAAATAATAATTTTGATAATTATTACCAGTTACTTATGTGTTTTACTAATTACTATTTTTCATTTTTAACAATGTTTATTATCAGTTGGTTGGTGATGTTTGGCTATTTGAACAATTGTTTTTTTTTACTAACTTAAGTATAATAAAATAATTAAAAAGACTATAAGAACTTATTATAATAATATTAATGATGATATCATTTGAATAACAGTAATATTAATAATGATTATCATACATTTTTCTTATATTATAATTATTTATTACAATTTTATTTTAATTCACCATCCTCAGTAAAATGTGTCCAAAAATAATTTCAACATCAACATGCTTCAAGACTTGTAATTATTTATTTTATTATTATTGTTAGAAATGAAACTTGAGGCCTCATCACTCTTGTCTTGTTATTGTAACTAACGTAAAAGGGCTCATTATTTGCAAAAATATTTATTATAGGAGAACTCTACGCATTCGGATCAAGAACATCATAGGGTGGACGACCCCCTGAACAATAAAACCACCGTTCAGCATAGAGTTCCAAAAAACAGGTTTTGTACTGGCCGAAAAACGAAAATTTCGCCCATTTTGGAATGAACGTTCTCGATCCGAAAATGCCTATTGTATGTACATGGTTACACACATATATTGTATGTACTTGGTTACAACACATATATTGTATGTACATGGTTACACACACATATTGCATGTACTTGGTTACAACACACGTATTGTAATGGATTCTTGTCTGGTTACCACGGACATCCACTAGGCTCAAGTATTATACCTCTCTCTAGAGGGGAAACTGTGCTGATTGTCAGTGACAACTGTGTTCAGGCAACCAAAGTACCCGAAATAGCAAGAGACCATGGCTCAGATAAACAATACAGCGTAGTGCTTGTGTACGTGGCTATATTCTCAAGACAAAGTCCTAGAGGGTAATTATTCCTCCAGGGTGTTTGTGGCAAGACATGAGAATGAATGCAAAGATGATAGCAAAACTCTCTCCTTTTATAGGAGAGCTCACAGGAACTAATTAACATAAAGTATATAACCATAAGCGCACAGGAAGTAATCTAGCCAATGCAATCAATTGTATAAATAGTGATCCAATCATGTAATGCAAACAAGCTAAAGGGTAAAGGTGCTAAGTGGCTAAGGGCGAAGTCCTGTCTCCTGCTATCCAATTAGAGGTCCTGCAAGGCTCCCAGGCTATAGTTAGAATACGGTTCATTAAGTCGGTAATCCGAGGAAGGGTAGTTCCTGTTCCTGGCCTTGACTGAGTTCCTAGATGGTTTTGCAGTTCCTTGGCTATGTTGGCCATCTTGTGCCGGCCCAGTATAACTATACCGAGTCGAAAAGGGGTCAATACCGGCCATACAGGGGCCACTACCGGCCCTGCACACTATGCCACCGGCACAGTAAGACTTTTCACCTGTACAACAGTTGACGGAAGTAGTAATATATGAGCAGATCTCCCTACCAAGTGTTTTTTTGTGGATTAGACCTTGGGGTGAAAACAATGGGTTACGACGTTGGATGGATTCGCCGAGTTTATATTGTATTTCATTTGAGGGGCATTTGAGTGGCATTTGAGTGGCATTTAAGTGGCATTTGAGTTTTGATTATTTTTTTACTTGATTTGAACTTATATGACATATAGATTTTGAATGTAAGGCATTCAAGTTTTGATAATTTTTTTACATAATTATATACATACTTGAGAGAAAGAAAGAGATAGAGGAGAGAGAGGGAGGAGAGAGGGAGAGGGAGAGGAGAGAGAGATTTTTTAGTTTTCTATACATTCATGTATATATGGTTTATTTTGGACGTATTTATGGGTATATTTATATCTACATAGAGAGAGGAGATATATCTACATTGATCTTCCTATAAAATATAGCTAGAGTCAGTAAATACTAAGTAATACAAAGCACTACAACTTGTAATGACAATCAATGCATACATACATACATATGGTATCTTGAGAGAAAGAGAGAGGAGAGAGATTTTTTAGCTTTCTATACATTCATGTATATATGGTTAATTATGTACATATTTATGGGTATATTTATATCTACATAGAGAGAGGAGAGAGGAGAGTGGGTATATTTATATCTACATAGAGAGAGGAGAGAGGAGATCTATCTACATTGAATAAATATATTGATCAAAAATGAATCATTGTATGATTATATACATTTATTACATAATAAGTAGGGAAAATCTTCCTATATAATATAGCTAGAGTCAGTAAATACGCATATGTCCATATTCATGTACATGTGCATAAATGGACATGAATAGGTACATGTCCATATACATGTCCATATTCATGTCCATATTCATGTCCATATTCATGTCCATATTCATGTCCATATTCATGTCCATATTCATGTCCATTTATGTACATGTCCATATTCATGTCCATTTATGTACATACCTATGTTCATATTTATGTACATGCGCATGTCCAAATTCATGTCCATATTAACATTTTATAGCTATGTACAGAGGAGAGAGAAGAGAGGAGAGAGAGATTTTTTAGTTTTTTATACAACCATGTATATAAGGATAATTATGTACATATTTATGGATATATTTATATCTAGATTGAATAATATACATTTATGACATAATAACTATATTGAATGCTATAAAATATGTTGGAAAATCACCAAATTAGTCCTCTAGATGGTTAAAATTTACAGTATTTGGGAAATAACTGCAAGAGAGGAGAGAGGAGTATTTGGTAGAGGAGAGAGGAGGCTTCAAAAAGAGCTACAAATAACTAATCAGTACACAACTCAGTTTATTAGGTAGTAGCGCTTCAAGGAGGTACAAACACTGATTGCTTATAAACAACAAATTTTAATGCAGATTGGGAGAGGTAGCTTTTTTTAGACCCTATAATCATCCTGATTGCACAGGTTTTAATATCAATACAAAATGAATCTTCCGCCTTTAAAATATGATAAACGCTATTTTGCTATACCAGAAGAGGAGTATCATAGTTTGATGGAAAAGATCAGTGGGGCTAAATCAACCGACCAAGACAAGTTTGCGTCATCATTGTATGACAACCCGACAAAAGACAAAATGGTGAGAGATATCGAGAAAATCCAAAATATTTTGGTTGAAACGAATGAAATAGTAATGGGAATCAAAAACGAGTTGCTTGAGCGCAAAAAGACAAATGAAAATGTTCAAAGCACAAAAACCTATCGGAGTGATGTTGGAAAGATTAGGGGAGAGTACAAGCAACCAAAGAGCTGGAGCTCTGCTAAAACAACAAAGCTCTCACCATCATCGTTTGATAGAAACACAATTGACGATGATAGCAATAGAGATTCGGAGAGAATGATGCAACAATTAGAAGAGTTTAAAAAGAAAGTATCCGACATGACAGCTAGTAAAGACAATCAAGCGTTAGGTGTAAAAATATTGTATCAATTGAGAGATTCTGGAAAATACGATCTGGATACTGACAGGATAAAACTCAAGGGAAGATGGCTTAGCGCTAAGCTATCAAAGAATTTGTTGCATGATGTACTAACTGATAAAGACTCAATAAGATCAACAAAAGATAACTACAGTAGATTTAAAAGTCTGCTCACCACTCAAGGAATCACAACTGTCAGGAGATCCTCATGAAAAACTTATTTTAGCTACCTAGTTGTTAATTCAAACATCTTAGCAACAACTTATTAGCTCAAACATGACTTTGTTATACTATTTTTTTTGGTTAATGTCATTGTTGAAAAGTCTATGTTTATTGCTAATGCTTGCTAATACATTACTGCTTAATTTGTATATATCCACAAGAAAACTAGGGTATTTGGTGAAGTATTCTTTTATTCCATTCAATTTTCATTAATTTTATTTGAATTGAAGTATTATTTACAATGGTTAGAATTTATTAAAATTGCTGCTCAATCCTTTATCCAACACCTACAACAATTCTTAGTAATAGTAGTGTATTTTTTAGTTTTTTGTACAACCATGTATATATGGATAATTATGTACATATTTATGGATATATTTATATCTAGATTGAATAATATACATTTATGACATAATAACTATATTGAATGCTATAAAATATGTTGGAAAATCACCAAATTAGCCCTCTAGATGGTTAAAATTTACAGTATTTGGGAAATAACTGCAAGAGAGGAGAGAGGAGTATTTGGTAGAGGAGAGAGGAGAGAGGAGAGAGAGAGAGAGAGGAGGCTTGAGCGTAAATATTTCTTTTAGTGATTTACATAATAGGTATATTGAATACTATAAAATATCTTGGAAAATTGTCAAATTAGACCTCTAGATGGTTAAAATTTACAGTATTTGGGAAATAACTACAATAGAAAACATTATGAATGTATGGCATTTAAGTATTGATAGTTTTTTACATAATTCGAACTCATATGGTATCTTGAGAGAAAGGAGAGAGGAAAAGAGGACAGAGGAGGGGAAATAATTGCACTCAAATGAAAAAAATAGATGAAGCTAGATATTCATCTATTTGTATATATCCAAAAGAAAACAGGGGTACTTGGTGAAATATTCTTTTATTCCATTCAATTTTCATTAATTTTATTTGAGTTGAAGTATTATTTACAATGGTTAGAATTTATTAACATTACTGCTCAATCCTTTATCCAACACCTACAATAATTCTTAGTAATAGTAGTGTAATGAGACTGAGTAATAATCTACACACACCTTGTTCACTCTGTATGCTGTAACACATGTTTTTCCTTTAGTTATCTGCAGTTACTTCAATTGGATCTTATCCAGATGTTTTATAGTCTTTGCTGCTGCTGTGTTTTGTCTCAAACAGAAGTCCAAAGTAGGCATTGTGTCTACAAAATACAAACAATTGATTGTTACAATTGATTCATTTATTTTCATTGACTTTATCTACATATACATAAAGTAGCGAAGAAACAGTTTGTGTGAGTATGAAACTATCTAGAGCATAAATATTTCTTTTAGTTATATATATTTACACTTATTATGTTTACCATACATGTAATCAGCGTTAATTTTTGATTTTTGTTTAAAAACTATTATTATTTCTGGTAAAAAACTACATTACTTAAGTTTTACAATCATATAAATGAAATTTGTGTCAATTTAGCATCTACTGCATTATATATTTACAATATTACTTTGTAAATATTAGTGAAAGAAATTATGAAATACCTGCGAGTAATTAAGTAATTCAGTAAGGAAATTGATTGGAATCGTAGTAATATTTTTCAAATACAACATTGCTTTGCAACGACTATTAATGAAAGCGATTATGAAATGTTGATGAGTAACTAAGTAATCTAGTAAGGAAAACTGATCGAAATCACGGTAATATTTGTTAATAGATACTTGCGACAGGTTTTATCAACGAAAAAGTCAAGCGATTTTCAAATGTTTACGAGTAACTAAGCAATTAAGTAGAAAAAACTAACAGAAATCACGCGATATCCGTTTTTGAAATATTTACGATAAACCAAATTGGGACATTGCTGTTATCAACCAAAAGATCAAGCGAGTATCAAATGTTTACGAGTAACTAAGTGATTCAGTTGGCAAAAACCGATTGAGATCATGTGACATCCGTTACAAATATTTACGTCAAGTTAGCAACGGAAAAAACAAAATATTTCTTAGAATATTCGCTATAGCAAGTTACGATAATTTTGTACTCGCTCTAAAGGTAAAGGTTTTCAGTCCATTTTTGGTCAGACCAAAATTTATGCGAGACGTTTTAGGCATTATTTCAGTCAACGTAATGTTACCAGTTCATTTTCACAAGTTTTCATTATTTATTTTAAAAATAAATAATTAAAGCTTTCTACTGGTGTTAAATTATTATTGATTGTTTTTTACCTTATCACCACTTAGAGCCAGATGATTTAATTAACTAAAGACAAATAATTATTTTAGCGTTTCTTACCTTGATGCTCTCCTAGTAGCTGTAGTAGATGATGCTTCTCCGCTTGCTGTTGAAGAACTGGATGCTTTCTATGTGAAAACAGTGGCTCTTAAATAGCTAAAGTTGCACTGATTAAACCCTATGAATCAGCACTTTTTCCAATGCTTTCGCGGGAATAAAAACTGTTTATTCCCGCGAAAGCAACGGTTTCCATTCGCGTGAAAATAAATTATTTATTCCCGCGAAAGCAACAGTTTCTATTGGTGTGAAAATAAATTATTTATTCCCGCGAAAGCAACGGTTTGTATTCGCCTGAAAATAAAATGTTTATTCCCGCGAAAGCAACGGTTTCCATTCGTGTGAAAACAAATTATTTATTCCCGCGAAAGCAACGGTTTGTATTCGCCTGAAAATAAATTATTTATTCCCGCAAAAGCAACGGTTTGTATTCGCCTGAAAATAAATTATTTATTCCCGCGAAAGCAACGGTTTGTATTCGCCTGAAAATAAATTATTTATTGCCGCGAAAGCAACGGTTTGTATTTACCTGAAAATAAAATGTTTATTCCCGCGAAAGCAACGGTTTGTATTCGCCTGAAAATAAATTATTTATTCCCGCGAAAGCAACGGTTTGTATTCGCCTGAAAATAAAATGTTTATTCCCGCGAAAGCAACGGTTTCCATTCGTGTGAAAATAAATTATTTATTCCCGCGAAAGCAACGGTTTGTATTCGCCTGAAAATAAATTATTTATTCCCGCGAAAGCAACGGTTTGTATTCGCCTGAAAATAAATTATTTATTCCCGCGAAAGCAACGGTTTGTATTCGCCTGAAAATAAATTATTTATTCCCGCGAAAGCAACGGTTTGTATTTACCTGAAAATAAAATGTTTATTCCCGCGAAAGCAACGGTTTGTATTCGCCTGAAAATAAATTATTTATTCCCGCGAAAGCAACGGTTTGTATTCGCCTGAAAATAAAATGTTTATTCCCGCGAAAGCAACGGTTTCCATTCGTGTGAAAACAAATTATTTATTCCCGCGAAAGCAACGGTTTGTATTCGCCTGAAAATAAATTATTTATTCCCGCGAAAGCAACGGTTTGTATTCGCCTGAAAATAAATTATTTATTCCCGCGAAAGCAACGGTTTGTATTTGCCTGAAAATAAAATGTTTATTCCCGCGAAAGCAACGGTTTGTATTCACCTGAAAATAAATTATTTATTCCCGCGAAAACAACGGTTTGTATTCGCCTGAAAATAAATTATTTATTCCCGCGAAAGCAACGGTTTGTATTTGCCTGAAAATAAAATGTTTATTCCCGCGAAAGCAACGGTTTGTATTCGTCTGAACATAAAATGTTTATTCCCGCGAAAGCAACGGTTTGTATTCGCCTGAAAATAAATTATTTATTCCCGCGAAAGCAACGGTTTGTATTCGCCTGAAAATAAAATGTTTATTCCCGCGAAAGCAACGGTTTCCATTCGTGTGAAAATAAATTATTTATTCCCGCGAAAGCAACGGTTTGTATTCGCCTGAAAATAAATTATTTATTCCCGCGAAAGCAACGGTTTGTATTTGCCTGAAAATAAAATGTTTATTCCCGCGAAAGCAACGGTTTGTATTCGTCTGAACATAAAATGTTTATTCCCGCGAAAGCAACGGTTTGTATTCGCCTGAAAATAAATTATTTATTCCCGCGAAAGCAATGGTTTGTATTCGCCTGAAAATAAAATGTTTATTCCCGCGAAAGCAACGGTTTCCATTCGCGTGAAAATAAAGTATTTATTCCCGCGAAAGCAACAGTTTCCATTCGTGTGAAAATAAAATATTTATTCCCGCGAAAGCAACGGTTTGTATTCGCCTGAAAATAAATTATTTATTCCCGCGAAAACATTGGTTTGTATTTGTGTGAAAATAAAACTTGTATTCCCGCGAAAGCAACGGTTTCCATTCACGTGAAAATAAATTATTTATTCCCGCGAAAACACTGTTTTTTATTCACGCGAAAAAACAGTTTATATTCCCGCGAAAGCATTGGAAAAAATGCTGATTCATAGGGTTTTATCAGTGCAACCTTAGCTATTTAAGAGCCACTGTTTTCACACAGAAAGCATCCAGTTCTTCAACAGCAAGCGGAGAAGCATCATCTACTACAGCTACTAGGAGACCATCAAGGTAAGAGATGCTAAAATAATTATTTGTCTTTAGTTAATTAAATCATCTGGCTCTAAGCGGTGATAAGGTAAAAACTAATCAATATCAATAATTATTTAACACTAGTAGAAAGCTCTAATTATTTATTTTTAAATTTTATGCTAGTTTGAGACAAAACGCTGTATATAAAGCCAATGAAAATAAAAGAATCAATTGTAACAATCAATTTTTTGTATTTTGTAGACACAATGTGTACTTTGGACTCTTGTTTGAGACGAAATGCATCAGTAGCAAAGACTATAAAACATCTGGTTAAGATCTACCAACAGCACACTTCTCCAACACAGCAAGAATTTCTTTCAAGATCTACCACCTACTTAGATGATACCAAACCAATGAAGACTCAAACTACATGAGTTTTGAAAACCAATGAAGACTCAAACTACATGAATTTTGAAGACAGCATACTTCTCCAACACAGCAAGAATTCCTTTCAAGATCTACCACCTACTTAGATGATACCAAACCAATGAAGACTCAAACTACATGAGTTTTGAAAACCAATGAAGACTCAAACTACATGAATTTTGAAGACAGCATACTTCTCCAACACAGCAAGAATTCCTTTCAAGATCTACCACCTATTTAGATGATACCAAACCAATGAAGACTCAAACTACATGAGTTTTGAAGACAGCATACTTCTCCAACACAGCAAGAATTCCTTTCAAGATCTACCACCTATTTAGATGATGCCAAACCAATGAAGACTCAAACTACATCAATTTTGAAGACAGCACACTTCTCCAACACAGCAAGAATTCCTTTCAAGATCTACCACCTACTTAGATGATATCAAACCAATAAAGACTCAAACTACATGAATTTTGAAGACAGCATACTTCTCCAACACAGCAAGAATTCCTTTCAAGATCTACCACCTACTTAGATGATACCAAACCAATGAAGACTCAAACTACATGAGTTTTGAAAACCAATGAAGACTCAAACTACATGAATTTTGAAGACAGCATACTTCTCCAACACAGCAAGAATTCCTTTCAAGATCTACCACCTACTTAGATGATACCAAACCAATGAAGACTCAAACTACATGAGTTTTGAAGACAGCATACTTCTCCAACACAACAAGAATTCCTTTCAAGATCTACCACCTACTTAGATGATGCCAAACCAATGAAGACTCAAACTACATCAATTTTGCAGACAGCACACTTCTCCAACACAGCAAGAATTCCTTTCAAGATCTACCACCTGCTTAGATCATATCAAACCAATGAAGACTCAAACTACATGAATTTTGAAGACAGCATACTTCTCCAACACAGCAAGAATTCCTTTCAAGATCTACCACCTACTTAGATGATACCAAACCAATGAAGACTCAAACTACATGAGTTTTGAAAACCAATGAAGACTCAAACTACATGAATTTTGAAGACAGCATACTTCTCCAACACAGCAAGAATTCCTTTCAAGATCTACCACCTACTTAGATGATACCAAACCAATGAAGACTCAAACTACATGAGTTTTGAAGACAGCATACTTCTCCAACACAGCAAGAATTCCTTTCAAGATCTACCACCTACTTAGATCATATCAAACCAATGAAGACTCAAACTACAAATTTTGAAGACAGCATACTTCTCCAACACAGCAAGAATTCCTTTCAAGATCTACCACCTACTTAGATGATACCAAACCAATGAAGACTCAAACTACATGAGTTTTGAAGACAGCATACTTCTCCAACACAGCAAAAATTCCTTTCACAAGAATTCCTTTCAAGATCTACCACCTACTTAGATCATATCAAACCAATGAAGACTCAAACTACATGAATTTTGAAGACAGCATACTTCTCCAACACAGCAAGAATTCCTTTCACGATCTACCACCTACTTAGATGATACCAAACCAATGAAGACTCAAACTACATGAGTTTTGAAGACAGCATACTTCTCCAACACAGCAAAAATTCCTTTCAAGATCTACCACCTACTTAGATGATGGCAAACCAATGAAGACTCAAATAACATGGATTTTGAAGATAAGATGATAGCAAACCAATGAAGACTCAATGTTACACAACATTACTTTCTCTCCTGCTTAGATGATACCAAACCAATGAAGACTCAAACTACATGGATTCTACTTCGATGATGCTGAAAAAGAAAACTGTCCAGAACAAGAGCTCAAGAAGCTAATCTATAACTCAAGGCTATCATATCACTATAGGTGAGTTTTACTAATTTTTACCATAAATTAAACAAAATGCTGAATATATACAATAAAAAAGTACTATTTAGTAAGAGTTTGTAGTTGTTTTAAATTTCTGTTTAACCATTCTATACTAATACATAACTTTTTATTTTAGTTCATTATGGAATCAAAAGTACATAGAACAGAAGTCTTCCTTCCTAAGTTTGTATTATTTAATATTTACTGACTCTAGCTATATTGTATGAGATTTTCCCTACTTATTACACAATAAATGTATATATTCACATATTGTTTCATTTTTAATCACTGTATTTATTCAATGTAGATATATCTCCTCTCTCCTCTCTCCTCTTTTTATCTCTCCTCTCTCTCAACATACTCTCTCCTCTACCAAATACTCCTCTCTCCTGTCTTGCAGTTATTTCCCAAATACTGTAGATTTTAACCATCTAGAGGTCTAATTTGGTAATTTTCCAACATATTTTATAGCATTTAATATACTTATTATGTAATAAATGTATATTATTCAATGATGTAAATGTAAATATATCCATAAATATGTACATAATTATCCATATATACATAAATGTATAAAAAACTAAAAAAAATCTCTCCTCTCTCTCCTCTCTCTTCTCTCCTCTCTCATCTCTCCTCTCCCCTCTCTCCAGAAGATTTTCCCTACTTATTATGTAATCAGGTATATAATCTTATAATTTTCATTTTTGATCAATATATTTGTTCAATGTAGATATATCTCCTCTCTCTATGTAGATATAAATATAGCCATAAATATGTACATAACTAACCATATATACATGAATGTATAGAAAACTAAAAAATCTCTCTCCTCTCTCTCTCTCTCTCTCTCTCTCTCTCTCTCTCTCTCTCCTCTCTCATCTCCCATCTCTCCTCTCTCCTCTCTCCTCTCCCCTCTCTCTCAAGATACCATATGAGTTCGAGTTATGTAAAAAGTTATCAAAACTTGAATGCCATACATTCAAAATCTATATGCCATATAAGTTCAAATTAAGTAAAAAACTAATCAAAACTCAAATGCCACTTAAATGCCATTCAAATGCCACTCAAGTACCCCTCAAGTAAAATACAATATAAACTCGGCGAATTCATCCAACGCCGTAACCCATTGTCTCAACCCCAAGGTCTAATCCACAAAAAAACACTTGGTAGGGAGATCTGCTCATATATTACTACTGACGGAACGCTGTAGGTTGAAGTATAGCGCATTGTCTCGCAAAGGAGGATAGTAAACTGGCTGTTTACTAGTAACATCCACCAAAATCTACCACATACCTCTCTCCATTAAAGTCCTTCGCTGGCTTTAATAACAAAATATCAAGAGCAAATATGTGGGTGGATAACTCCGTATCCGGATTAGATATATATGACTATATATATACAGTGTACTCCTGATATATCAAACCCGAGGGGACCATAAAATTTTGTTTGATATATGAGATGTTTGATATATAAAATCATGACCGTCGGACTTTTTTATGTACACATAATAAGTCACTATTACATGTATTTAAGCTCGGATATTAAGCATTTTGTCTTTTGTGATTGTGGTTTTTAGTAATTATTAATTAATTAAATAATTAATGGTGTTAAAGCTGATAATTACAACAATTATGCAATGATGATGTAGGTAGTAGTAGCACATTTTGTTGTATATTATTGTGTTAGTTAAGTTACTGTTAGACTAAATTGGTTTCATTACTTCTAACCACCTATGACAACAAACGTAACAGCTACTACCTGTTACTTATTATTTAATTTATTTATGATATTATTTATTGTTGCTGATGATGTTGTCATTGTTATTATTATTAATAATTATTAACAAAATCATCATTTGTTATAACAATAATAATAAATAATGGCTCTCTAAAAAATAACAACATTATAATCATTATTATTAGGATAATAAATAATAAATTTTTAAGAAGTAGTAATAATAACGATAAATAAATAATAATAAGCAGTGAGTGTGTGTGTATCAATTAATTATTTGTTTTAGTATTCTAGTTAAAATTAGTAGCAGTAGTAAGTAGTGTACTTCTTCTTGAGCTTGAAGTTTTCCTGACTCCTTACTTGATAATTGCTCTCAATTCACACAGTGTCAATAGTAATGTTATAGATAGATAGACATGTCTCTCCCCACATTTTGAACAAAGTCAACAACAACAGGTGCAGACTAAATAACGATAGCCTGGGCATGCTCTCTAGCTACAATAAGGACCAGTTATTGTCAGTATCACAACAATAATAATATGGGGTCGACCTACCGGAACTATACCACCGAGACAAAGTGTTTAATTGGAATGATAGACAGACATGTCTCTCCCCACATTTTGAACAAAGTCAACAACAACAGGTGCAGACTAAATAACGATAGCCTGGGCATGCTCTCTAGCTACAATAAGGACCAGTTATTGTCAGTATCACAACAATAATAATATGGGGTCGACCTACCGGAACTATACCACCGAGACAAAGTGTTTAATTGGAATGATAGACCTTGACATTCATATTCCAAGATGGCAGCCCCCATGAAAACTATTCTGAGTGTTTAATACTGCAATTTCATTTTCTACTTTCGCATGCTTTGGTCGAAGTAGGACACTTTTTACTTGGGCTCATGCCAGATTAGGATTTTTTGTTCGATATGTAAGAAATCATTCGATATAGGAGTAGGTAATTACAATGCATTCAGCTGGGACTGATGCAGTTTGTTTGATATACCCGGATTTTCGATATAACAGGATTCGATATATCAGGAGTACACTGTAGTTGGGTTGATATGCCATGAGATGCACCTCTCTCCATAGAAGGTCCCACTTTCCCCCTTGCAGGTGACCTCCCATGACTCAACTCCTCCTGGATCATAGGGGAAGCTGGTAATCAGCTCATTTTCTGCCTCCACTGGAGGGCTTGCTGCTTGTACCAACCGTATGGTAAGCTTAGGCGTAACGTTCATTTGTGAGGGTGAGTCTGCAAAAACAAGTGCATTGCAAGTTTTATGCAGCATGTCAATGGGCTGCCTATATTGCAGCGGGGCTTGCTGTACCATAGTGTCATGTATGGGTGAGAGCAGTGGCTCTGGAAGTTCTAGTGCTGACAGAACATTCCGTATTTCAACTTAAGGAGACCGCCGTTACTTTTCTAAGGAAAGCCAGCGCCTCTTCTCATCCCACTGTACCGTAGGGGTGCAAGCAACATCCCGAGCCGGGCTGTGGTGCACTGTGTTATGTGGCACTAAGGTTGGTAGTGAAGAGGTGGTTGGACGTTCACCGTTAGTCGCCACCACAGGCTTTCTCTGTCGGTACTGTCTTAAAGGATGACAGTCACCTGGTGCGCTTGCAGTCTCTTGGGACTGCGTTTCCTCAGTACTTGTACTGGCCGGGGTGGCTTCTTCATTAACTTCACCTAGGGAGAGAGCGGGCTCTTCACATAACTCAGGGGTTTGCATTGTAGGTAGTTCTGTCTCAGTAGAGTTGGGTGACGGGTAGTTAGGGAGGTATGCATCCGGCAGCAAGTTCTCCTCTACCGTCTCTACTACCAGGGAATGGGGGTCTCTATACAGCTCAGCTGTGGGCATCGCCTGTAGCTCTTTCTCTGCATAGTTGGCTGATGGACAGTTATCAAAGCCTGCATCCTGCAGCAAATCTGCCTTGCGGTCCGCAAGCTCTATGCATTGGTCAGCCACCATGGCTAGTTGGGGGGTTGTCCTGTCACTGTTACGGCTAGGTACAAGTGGCAAGTCTGTGCTGCAAAGTTGTTGACAACTTTGACTCACTCTGTCCATCTGTACCGGAAGTACAGGAAGTGTCGGGGTACTTGGGATTTTGGGCCACTTCTCTAACTTTTTAAGTTGGTCAGCTACAGTTATTCTGGAGGTTGTCGGGGAATTCCTGGGGGTCCTTTAGAAACCAAGCATGACGCGGTTCGTACTTTCCTCGCAGGTTTTTTGAACACTTTTCCTGCCTTTCTTGCCTTTCCACTAGGCGGGTGGTGGGAATTCCCATCTGGACACAGTTGAGTACTCTCATAGCATGTTTCTGTACTGTGCTTGCTTGTTTCATCTCTGCATCTTTTAGCAGAAGGTTTATATCTGAAGGGCAGCTGCTTCTCTCCGGCAGCAGGGCTCTCCTCTTCCCATCGAAGGGGTCTAACCAGCTGGGGGAGGGAGACTGTTTTGCTCCTAGCTTCCACAGTTCTGGTTCGATCTGGCTTAAATCTTTTGCCAACTGCTCGTGGCGGGGGCTCTTTACAGCCTGGTGCATTTCCCATGTAATTCCCTTTATGGTGGGTGTCTGTATGGGGACTTATTCTTGAATAAAGGGGCGTATCTCTTTTTCAGGGGTGTAAGGGGGGTTCTCTATTGGCTCTGCATGTGCTAGACGGACACTGTCATTGAGTGGCCACCCGTGCTTGTCAGTGCACGGTAATACATGTCCATCGATGACGACATTGAAATCTGGAAATCGCAGGGCGCACTTGTGTATGGTGAGGAGCGGCATGCCAATAATGGCATCTTCATTAATGTCACTAATGGTGAAGTTGACGCTCGTCCTAAGCCAACAAAGTTGCAAGTTCACTCGCAGTGTACCGTAAAAGGGGATCCTAGATCCGTCAGCCATGAGTCCATGCGTCTCACTATGCTGCAACCTGTTCTTCACTGGCTGTGGCAGTTGCTGGTACAGGTGCTTTGACAGCAAATTGGTTGTGCCGCCTGTGTCGATCAACAGGGCTGCTGGCCTACCGGCTAATCTTCCAGCCAGGAAGTAGGTGGCCTGGTAGGGTCGCACCAATGGTGGTGCAGCCATTTGCACTCTCCTTGGGGGCTTGTCCACTCATCTCCAGAGTTACAGGACTAGAAGGGGGTCTGAGAGCCGTCCAGCTGCAGTCAGCGGTCGTCTGTGCTCTCTTGGGGGTTGTCCACCCATCTCCAGAGTTACAGGACTAGAAGTGGGGCTAGGAGTTGTCCGGCTTGTCCACATGCAGTCAGCTGCCGTCTTCATTCTCTTGGGGGGTTGTCCACTCATCTTCAGAGTTACAGGACTAGAAGGGGGTTTGAGAGTTGCACGGCTTGCCCAGCTGCAGTCAGCTGCCGGTGGCGCTACTGCGGGCGCCCGCCGTTTCCCGTCTGTCTGGGGGTGTTTGAAAAGCAAACTGTACGCTGAGTTCGGAGGCAGGTACCTATCATGTGACCTAACTGTCCACAGCCCAAGCAGCATGGTGTAGGTGCTGTTTCCGACAGCAGAGGGGGAGTAGCTTGTTAAGTTGCTGCCAGCGACCGTATCTCTTCAGTCAAAAGCTTCAGGCAGTCCATGACTGCTGCCATAGGATCCGGGGTAGCAGGTGTAGGAATGTGGTGTCTGCTGCACTGGAGTAGTGGTGGAGACACGTTGGGGTGGGCTCTTGGCAACCGTCTTCATCCATTGCTCTTCCTCTTTTTCGGTATCCTCTTCTACCATTCGCACATGAGCCTGCCGCTCTTCAAATGGTGTCTTTTTGGTAGGTACTCATTACCGGCTCTGGCTGCTTCAGCTACGTCAAGGGGCTGTATGGCCAACAAGTGTCTCTGCAGGTAGGCGTTTCCGGCTGTGGTACTGAAAATATCCAGCATCATCCTCTGCATGGGTTGGTGAGGTAGATCAGCATACGCAACACGCACTAGGTGCTCTACTTCACTGGCATGCTCTTGGAGTGACGTCTTGTGTTGTCGGGGAAGGCTGGTCAGCCGGGACATAGTTTCTCTTGGTGTTAGCCCAAAACGTGCTCATAGTGCAGTAAATATACCCTGCAGATGCGGAGGCTTTCAACAGTCCAATGCTCTACCCCGTAGTGCATCTCTCAAATGTAATATGGCCGTGTTGTCTGGCCACTCATTCATCTCTGCTACTTCCACAAATCTGTTGATGAAGTACTCGACATCTCCCTCACCGTCGAACTTCGGAGCTTTGAAAGTAGCTGGTGCATTGCCTTGGTTGGGCCTCATCATGGCTGTCAATGCTCCGTCAATCTGTCAAGTGCTGTAGCTTCAGGTTGCCAGCGGGTGCTCGACCGGTGCTGCGTGCTCGCTGAGTATCCTTTATCCTTTACAGATAAAGGAGTGATCTCAACTCAAATCTAAGTGATGGTCAGTGCAACTGGATCCCGGACCGGGATCAGCATTTCCAGTGGCTCTAGCAGATCTAGAGGTAAGTATAGTGGATACTGTGACAGTACCTGGCACTCCGTTGCTTGTAACAACCGTTACGAAACTTTCTTGTACTGCCGCAGGGCGGAGCAAGCTCTACGAGCCTACAGACAGTAGTGTAGGGACACCGTAAGTGGATACAGTGTTGGGGTCAGTGTTACTAGCTGAGTAGCACTCCAAGCTCAAATAACTTCAGTAGCTGAGTCTCTCTCTTGTACAGTGCTGGCATCTCTATGTTCAGGGCAGAGCAAACTCAACGAGCCTGCAGAAAATACGGTAGCGCCAGTACTGGACTGCCCTAAACGGAGCAAGCTCTACGGTTGATGCAGACAGCCTTTAGTAGGTGATACTGTGCCGAGATAGCTGCTGCAGGGCGGAGAGCCTCAACGAGCCAGCAGAGAAATCCGGTAGTATGTTGTGTCAATAGCTTCTTCAGATCTACTCTCCGTAGATCAATCTTCTCTCTCCAGATCTACACCCGGTAGATCAATTTTCTGCTTCTTCAGTGGTAGCTGGCTTGCAGTGCCTTCGCAAGCCAGAGGGTAGCGTGAAAGAGCACAGCGTGAAAAGCTACCGTTTATCCTACCGCTGCCACTATTGTAATGGATTCCGGTCTGGTTACCACGGACATCCACTAAGCTCAAGTATTATACCTCTCTCCAGAGGGGACACTGATTGACAGTGACAACTGTGTTCAGGCAACCGAATTACCCGGTATAGCAAGAGACTGTGGCTCAGACGAACAATACAGCGTAGTGCTGGTGTACGTGGCTATATTCTCAAGACAAAGTCCTAGAGGGTAATTATTCCTCCAGGGTGTTTGTGGCAAGACATGAGAATGAATGCAAAGATGATAGCAAAACTCTCTCCTTTTATAGGAGAGCTCACAGGAACTAATCAACATAAAGTATATAACCATAAGTGCACAGGAAGTAATCTAGCCAATGCAATCAATTATATAAATAGTGATCCAATCATGTAGTGCAAACACGTTAAAGGGTAAAGGTGCCAAGTGGCTCAGGGGGGATTCCTGTCTCCCACTGTCCAATCAGGGGTCCGGCACGGCTCCCAGGCTATAGTTAGAATACGGTCCACTAAGTCGGTAATCCGAGGAAGGGTGGTTCCTGTTCCTGGCCTTGACCGAGTTCCTAGATAGTTTTGCAGTTCCTTGGCTATGTCAGCCATCTTGTGCCAGCCCAGTATAGCTATACCGGGTTGGTAAGGGGTCAATACCGGCCCTGCACACTATGCTACCGGCACAGTAAGACTTTTCACCTGTACAGCAGTTGACCGAACGCTGTAGGTTAAAGTATAGCATATTGTCTCGCAAGGGTGGGTGGTAAACTGCCTGTTTACTAGTAACCTCCACCAAAATCTACCACAATAGATTGTATGTACTTGGTTACACACATATATTGTATGTACTTGGTTACACACATATATTGCATGTACATGGTTACAGCACACATATATTGCATCTACTTGGTTACAGCACACATATTTTGTATGTACATGGTTACAACACACATATATTGCATGTACATGGTTACAGCACACATATATTGTATGTACATGACTACACACAGATATTCTATGTACTTGGTTACAACACATATTTTGTATGTGCATGGTTACACACATATATTGTGTGTACATGGCTACACACAGATATTGTATGTACTTGGCTACAACACACATATTGCATGTACATGGTTACAACACATATTTTATTGTAATAGATTTCGGGCTTGTTTCTATGAAAGTCCACTAGTCTCGAGTATTATTTTTCTCTCCAGAGGGGACACTGTGCTGTTCGACAGTGACAACTAGGTAGAACACTGCCAGATCATTCAACATAGGGTGGGAATATATGACATATATTGTATGTGCTTAGTTACACACATGTATTATATGTATGAGGATTTACACAAGTATTATGTTGTAATGGATTTTGGTCTGCTTTCTACGAATACCCACTAATCTCAATATTATACCTCTCCCCAGAATGGACACTGTGCCGGTATGACATTAAGAACTATGATCAGTTACTGCCAGATCAGTTAGCAAACACAGAGTCCGCAGCTAAGACATACTACACCAAATGTAAGCTTGAATGGTAGCTTTATTCATAAGTACCAATGGGGATGTGACATCGAGAGTTATATTTCTTTGAACTTTCTATGTTCAACAGGAAGTTACCATCGTTTGTAGTATAAAATATAGTTACTTCATGCAGACTCATGAAAGTTTTTTCTTGATAGCTTGCACGCTGTCAAATGTACACTATAATGACATGTCCCTAAAAGAACTCTAAACTATTTTTAAAGACAGCAGTATCCAATCTACCTGCAACAACAAGGATTTATATTTTTTTATAGTTTTTTATAATTATTATTTATTAGAATTGTTATCCATGAACCTCCGGTGCTGTAATAAAAACTATTCCTAATATGCAGGCTGATAAAAATATCCGGTTGGTTGTGAAAAGTTCAAAGATAACTAACTCTCAATATCACAAGCTCGATTCATTGAAACTGAGTGAAGACGCTAGGTTATTACTAACATATTTAGTAACGGGCGCATTGTCTCCTTAATTTTTTTCAGCAAACCTCTGATGCCTGTGTTATAATTATTATAACTAATTTTTATATAGTTGGCATTTTTTTTTTAAATTTTCTCCATTTTGATCATTAATAAGTATGATTGTACTGGTTATGATTGCTATGGTAATTATTAATGGTTATTATTGAATTGTTTTTACTATAATAATTATTAATGTGATTTTTCTTATAGTTTTATAATAATAAATAATAATAGTAACTTAGTATAGTTATTATATTAACAAATAAGTTGAAATAAAGAAAAATGAATAATTGGTTTTATTATTATAAATCCTTATCACCACATTAAATTCTTATTGTCATTAATAATACTAGTTGCATAGAGGTGTAGATAGATGCTAATGATTATGTAAAGATTTTCTGTGCTGCATTGAACAACAGAGCCTTCACTGACACCTGTTGAGAGTAGCTAGTATGCAATTATAGGCATGCGGTATTCACCGAAGCAAACAAGTGGTAGCGTGAGCTTCTAAGTGTAAGGCAAATGTCCCGTTATACAAGGCTACCGGTACAGGGGTAATAATCTCTGATGTATCTGGTTATAATCAGTCTATGGTAATATCAATCTGGTAACTTCTTGTTCTCTGCTCCGTCAGATCTGTATTATTGCAGACAAATCCGGTTTATTTGTAAGGTTCGCAAACTACTTTCTAAGCACGTGTTAAAGTCTCCAAGAACGTGTTATAGACAGTTTCATTATAGCTTCCAAGAATATATTATCTTCCAACAACGTAATATCGACAATTTCGTACTGTAGGCAATGCAATGACAGTAACAGAAGAGTTGCAGGTTTATCAACAGTAATGTATTATTGAGAATATACAAAACCTTATAACGAGAGAAGTTCATGGAGTGTACAATAGCTTGACGATAATTAGAACCCACTAATTCAGTCCAAGACTATACCCTCTGCTAAGTCTAGCTCACTGGGTGATCTGCCCTTCCATTTATGCAGAAAAATAACAGTTGAAATGCACACAACATGATTGGATATAGTCATTACTCGAAGGCACCAAATATAGAATATATACAACAACGTTAACAAACAAGCGGGGGCTACTAAGGCCTCGTAAATAATAATAATTATTCAAGTCAAAATGGCTACCCGGAACTCCTTAGCCTGGTTTTCCTGAGATCGATCTTTGTACGGCTGGTACCATCTTCATCAGATAAGGACAGTGTCTCCACTTGTTGCTAGGCATCCAAGGTCAGTCATCTGCTTCCATTACATAGGCCGCTTCA
This sequence comes from Cryptosula pallasiana, assembly GCA_945261195.1. NCBI lineage: Eukaryota > Metazoa > Bryozoa > Gymnolaemata > Cheilostomatida > Cryptosulidae > Cryptosula > Cryptosula pallasiana. The sequence goes on from OX183135.1 coordinate 44,807,872, forward strand.
ACTATTTTACTCCAGTACGGATAGTTAATAACCAGAGAGTGGCCGTGAGTAGATGAGGGGCCGGAGAGTATATGCAGAGGATAAATACGAAGAACATATACAAGGGGCATATACAAGAGGGTATAAGGAAAAGTCCCGAAAGACTGTCGACATACAGAACACTGCAGTCCAAGAGAGGTACACACAACCGTATTACCTTTGGCACAAAACCATGTGCACTGGCAAGGAAGAGAGGCACATACGCGTTGCACAACCCATGACACAAATCCATGTGTACTTAAAACCACCACTATCTGCAAGTCCGGCAGAGAAAGTAAAGAGAAGAACCCATTACTGGGTGAAAAGGTTCACACAACTGTGTAAACGAAGGAGTGGAGGCACACAATCCGTGTGGCTCAACGAGAGGAAGGGGGAAGGCATCTGCCTTAAAACATCTGGCCTCTCACCGTTTGTGCAATATCTTTGAGACCACATATTTTTCCCTTCAGGAGTTCAGCTTGGGTTCTGGCTTTCGCCAATTCGGCGTCGGATAGAAAACCCGACGGCGCTTGCATACAAAGCTCATGGAGATGAGCTTCCGGCGGCATACTTGCCCTGTTCCGGAGGAACTGAAATGACAGATTGACTTCGAGTATCAAAGGTTCTGTGGCTGAAACAGCGGGTGCCATTACTCTGCTCACTGCTGGGGGTGCAGAGGCAGGGGGAAGAGATGCTATGCCTCTCGCTCATAGCCTCGGGAACCATTATGGTGCGAGGTTTTCTTCCTTGGAATTCGGTATTCTGGAAGAGGAATGTCCACCAGGGGCGTTGTACCAACGGGAGTGGAAGAAGAAAAGCCCTGCTGTGGTGTAGCCATGGCAGGGAAAAAGAAAGGAGGTACTTTGAACGGTACCTTGTTGGACTGTGTGGGCCGACATGGGCCAAACTCAGTGGGTGTCTCCCACTTCTGGTAACAGCAGAACGCCGGATAATTCTCACCATCAACTGCGTAGATGTAGCCAACCCTTTGATTGTAATCGGGGTCATCTGGACCTCCACGTTTCTTCTGGTGGCCGTAAACACTATTACGGCTGCTACTACTGCTTGCAGAAACATTGCATGTAGTGCTGGTGTATGTGCACAGACAACTGCCTCATATTCTTGGCTTGGTATCTACACTTGGCATTTGGCTTTCGATAGAGCAGGTTGTGGTTTTTGAGAGCTCTCTGTACTTAGCTTTCAGTGAGCCGTGATAGACTTTGTCTCTTTGGGATTATCACTTAAGAACTTCAATTATCTATTCCACAAGAAAAGCCAAGCTCAGGACTTGAAATAGGAGCAGTAAATTGGTTTGATAGACCGTGAACTGTCCCTAAATTGGGTAAGATTCTGTTTGATGATGACTAAAAGTAAACCCTCAGCTAGCTCTACACCTTTAAAAACAAGCGAATCAACTATTCACGAAAAACTAGATCTAATTTTACAAAGACTAGATAAATTTGAAGATAGATTAAGTAAATTAGAGTATGAACAGCAAGAAATTTCTAAGGGGCTAAACTTTATGTCAACAGAAGTGCAAGATTTAAAAGATGGACTGAAAAACGTAAATGTTGTCAAAATTTCCAACCTTGAGAAAAAAATCGATCAACTAAATCATCAGGCAAACAGGAAAAATGTGATTATTGATGGGATTCCTTATAGGACTAATGAAGATCTCTTCAGTGCATTACAAAAGTTCTCAGAAAAGATTAATTGTGAGATAAACCCAAGCACTGACATAAACAATCTGTACAGAATTAAACAATCTGATAAAATAGTAGTGCAATTCCTACAGATTTATAAGAGGGATACTTTTTACTCTAGTAGTAGAAATACAAAAGTTATTGCTAATGATTTGGGTTTCCCATCAAATGAGAAAAAAAATTATGTAAATGAAATGTTAACACCAAAGCAAGCTGCACTTTTTCACAAGGTTCGCACTTTTAAAACAGCAAATTATTATAAGTATGCTTGGACAAAACATCAACGCATCTTCTTACGAAAGACTGATAGTGCTGATATCATTTGCATACGTAACATAGATGATTTATGTAAATTGAAATGGTACTCTTTTCTGTTTAAGCAATTTATTGTATATTGTATCTTTTTTTCATGCCTGTAGCAATATGTCAGGAATATTTAGTAAACAGTTTACTCACTATATTAAATGTTAATGTTCAAAGTCTGCGTTCAAACTTTGAAAACCTTGAAAGTTTTGTTGGCAGTGTATCTAAACCTTTTGATCTAATTTGTTTGACCGAGACTTTTTTGTATGATGACGAGATTGAAAATTATTGTTTGAATGGTTATTTTTTTGTAGGTGAACAACGGTCAACCAGAGGAGGAGGTGTTGGGGTCTATGTGCGCAGTGGTGCTGCAGAGGCATTCGAGCGTGGGTGCGTTGCTATTGCTGGGGAGGAGTCGTTGATGCTGAAGTTCATGGGTGGCATCTTTGGGGGGTTTGGACCGTGCCTCTGCCTTACAGTGATCTATCGGCAGCCCTCCACAGACACCGGTGCCTTTCTCTGCGATCTTGGGCGACATACTCTTAACAATGTAGGTCTCTGTCATCTTGGGTGACATAAATATTGATACACTGAAATCTGACTCGGTAAGCATTGACTACCTTAACACTCTTGCTTGTGCTAACTTTGACAACATCATAACTATACCTACCAGAATAGATTCTTGTCTTGACCATATTAACATAAATTTCAATAACAAAATTGTCAAGTCAGGAACAATTGTTACCAAAATAGCTGATCACCTACCAACTTTTGTTAGCTTTGGATGTGATAAAAATTATTTTATGCCATCCATAAAAGCAAAAGCTCGCAACTATAAAAACTTTAGAGCAGAAAAGTTTAGAAACGATTTGAAAAACGTAAATTAGACAAAAACTGTTGATTCTGAGTCGGATGTTAACGTTATGTATGATAACTTCACAAAATGCTTTATGAGTGTATGTAACAAACATGCACCTCAAGAAACCCCCAAAAATAACTACAGTATTATAAAAAACTTCCAAAAATCCTTGGATCAAACTGTCTATTTTGAAATTAATAAGCAAAAAAGATTTGAAATTAATAAGCAAAAAAGATAGTATCTATAAACAAACTTTGAATTCTCCGTTTAACATCAAGTTGAAACTTAACTTTAAGAAGATAAGAAACTATGTTAGTAAAGTAATTCGAGATGCAAAATCAGAGTATTTCAAAAACATATTTTGAACTTCGAACCCTGGAAAATGCTGGAAAATTATAAATGCACAATTGGGAAAACAGCATGCAAACACATCTTCAATCCCCAAAAAGCTTTGTCATAACAATATACAGTATAATAGTGACAAAGAAATAGCTGACTGTTTTAATGATTATTTTACATCGATTGAAGCCAATTTAGCTAGTAAATTTAAAAGTCAACCGAAAACAGAAAGCCAAAGGCTTACAGCAGACAAATCAAGGCTTAGTTTCAGCTTTGCCGATATTGATAATGTAGCTATTGAAGCACTTTTGAGCAACATTAATCTACAGAAAGCTTCGGGATTTGACAACATGCCAGCGAAATTACTGAAAACCAGTGCAAATATCTTAGCTGTACCACTAGCCCATATTGTAAACAAATGTTTCTCTTGTGGTAAATTTCATGATTCTTTAAAAATAGCAAAAGTAAAACCATTACATAAAAAGGGCTCGACAACAGACTGTTCAAATTATAGACCGATATCTATTCTACCAATTTTGAGTAAAGTTTTTGAAAAAATTATCAACAATCAATTAGTAGATTTCCTGGAGAAAACCAGCATACTCAATCACCAACAATATGGGTTCAGAAAAAACAAAAGTTTATCTCTTGCTCTCATAAAGTTTAAAGATAAAATACTGGAGGCAATGAATAATGGGAATTCTGTCTTGGGAATATTTCTAGATTTTAGTAAAGCTTTTGATACAATCGATCATTTTATTCTATTGAAAAAGCTCAAGCTTCTAAATTTTTCAAACTCAAGTATTGATCTCATCTCTAATTATCTTTCACACCGTAAACAACTGACTATGGTTAATGAGACAGTTTCTAGATTCTGTGACATTACTTGCGGTGTACCACAGGGTTAAATCCTGGGCCCAACTTTGTTTTTAATTTACGTAAACGATTTGCCCAATGTAACAAAGTTTTTTGACCCCATTTTGTATGCTGATGATACTAATCTATTTTTTGAGAGTAAAGACTTAAATGAACATGTGGACAAAATAAATGAAGAATTAAAACTCGTGAAAAACTGGTGCGACTCAAACAAACTTTCTTTAAATCTAGATAAAACTAGTTATATTGTACTAAAATCTCACCAAATTACACGCTCACTAAAAAGTAATTTAATTAAAATAGACGATTTTTATTTAGAAGAGAAATCCTCAATAAAATTTTTAGGAGTTGAAATTGACAAAAATCTATCTTGGAACTTACAAATTGAAAAACTTTGCAAAAAACTAAGGCCCAACATAGGAATGCTATTTAAATGCTCGAGCTTTTTACCAAGAAAGATATTTTACCAAGAAAGCTTTTTACCAAGGTGGGTGGTCTTTTGTAATACACATTCGCAAGGTGGGTGGTCTTATGTAATACACGTTCACAAGGTGGGTGGTCTTATGTAATACACGTTCACAAGTGTGTGGTCTTATGTAATACACACTTTTTACCAAATTTATAACTGTTTAATTAATTCAAAAATTAGTTATTGTGTTGAATCCTGGGGAAATACTGGAACCACTTATCTTAAACAAATCCACCTTCTGCAAAAAAAATTAATGCAAATAATATATAAGAAGTCTGTTACTACTCACACAATACCTCTTTTCCAAAACTCATCGATTTTACCTGTTCATTCCATATACAAATACAAACTACTAATACTTGCTCACAAAACGTTCTACTCTACCCAATCTCACTTGCATCACAATTACTTGACTCGTGCTTCCCAACTTAACCTACTTCTACCAAAATCAACCACTGCTGCGGGACATCGCAGAGTGAGTTACCGGTGTGCTTCTATGTGGAATGGGCTACCGAGTGAGATTCGATCTGTTAGAGGGGAGAATCGCTTCAGGCAGGCTCTGAGGCGGCATCTACTCAACATGATGTAAAGACGACTGCTGACTGCCAGAGTACCGGGCCTGGCGCCTCGACTAGCTGCAGTGCTATTGCGCCTTGGGCTCCAACATTTCCTCTGCTGCAAACCTTTTTCCATTATTATACTTTTGTGTTGAAATAAAACAAGAGACAGACACTTCTCCTTGACTTCTTCAGCTGTCTTTGGATGGTGGCTTCGGTAGACGGGGCTATCCACTGAAGCAAACAATGGGCAATTGGTGGCTTTTTGCTGGTGGTCTGGGGAGCTACCACTTCCTCAGTCACGGTCGGAGATGTAGGACGGGGGGACAGCTACATCCACTAGCTCTATCACGGGGGTTGACTTCGAAAGAACTGTCTTTCTTTCTCTGAGGGCACGGCAGAAGTAGCAGTAGCAGGAGCCTTAGGCACAGTCTTTCTTCTAGAGGGCAGCAAGCCTTCAATTGGAATCAGAAACCGGGTATCCACTGCTCGCACTTCTATGGGAGGGGGTGCCGGCTTAAAGGAGGGGGTGGATGTAAAAAGATTGTTCTGTTCGGGGAACCCAGCCAACAGCTTAGCTCCTCTTCTATTAGGCAGACGTATCTTACCCAAACTCTGCATACGCTCTCGTGTGACAGCATGGGACATACGGGTCTCAACAGTTGGCTTTGTTGATACGGTCACCGTACTAGTACTCAGCTCCGTACTACACGGGGGAGGGGGAAGGGAGTCCTATATGGGAGATGGCATACTGTCGACACAGTGAGTGGTGGGGGTACCACAGAGGGGAGATACGGGGTATGCTACACTGGTAACACTTTGGTTGGCAGTCAAAGTGACCGGGGCAGTAGACATACTAGAAGGGGGTACAGACTGGAGTATCGGAGACTCCGTTTGCTGCACGGGGGGTGAGTGACCAAGGGCCAGAGGATCAGGAGCAGTACCATACTCACAAACCCAGCTCTCCATCAGAGCAGCCTGTCCAATCACTCCCAAAAGAGCATTCTCTCTTTTTTCTCCACTCTCTGTCCTCTCTGTACTAGGTTTTACGACAGGAGAGACAACTGGCTGCGCAGGTGGTGGAGGACAAACAGATCTCTGAGGTGGAAGCAGTACTGAAGCTGGTGGCAACTCGGCATCATTCGTGATCTCCATCAGAAAATCCTTCTCGACTTCTAGATGCAACTGTCCTCCTTGAGGCTACTGAGTTGATCTTTTGGTATAATCCATTGTAATAACCGGTTGACAATCTGTAGGGGTATCAAAAGCACATCTTGAAACTGTAGATAGTTTCAAAGCAATGGCGGTTTCCACACACAGGAGACTGGCCTGTCCTTGGTCAATACTGGACAAGGGTGGGCAAACAACAAAGCAATAATTCACATGAGCGGTATTTGTGCGCTCGTACTCTTTCGCAAGGGGGAGGTGCTTGCCTGAAACTTGGCTAACAGGATAACCAGATTGCGTTCTCTCTATCAACACCCAGGACGGGAGTGTGGCTACATCCAACTGGCAATTACCTCTCATCTCGCGTGGCCTCAGCTGTTTTGGCCATTCCCCTTCACCAGGAGAATAATGGTGCAACTTCACGGCTCCATCGCTGGGTGAAATCTTTTGCCAGGGAACTAATTTCTTGTGGACAGCTGTACTGGCCTTTGACCTTTCCACTGACACCCAGTTTGCAAGATGCTCCATCAAAGTTCTGCCCAGGAGAACCGTTTGTAACTCAGGTATTTGTACGCTTGCAATTTCTGTCTCAACTCTTTTCTCTGTTATGTTTACACAACATAGTGGCAGGTCCTCGTGCATAGGGGGCCTCACGCTCTCACGTAACTGTTGTTCTGACTCACTGAACAGTAGACTCTTAGTCTGTGTTGGGGGTGGGGCTGCTTCAGGCTTCAGGGGGATAACTCCTGCACGTTTGGTTCTTCACTTGCCAAACTGCTCACACTATCGTCTTCTAACTTTCTGGACATAACTGGTGGGGTGGCCTGGTTCCCTGTGTCTGCTCACTCCAAATTAAACACACTCTCACTAGGACAGGGAACAACTCCAGTTTCTCAGAGGGTGGCAGTAGCTCAGTACCAGGCACTAGACTCAGGTTCTTCACACAATTAACCGGGGGGTCCCGTCTTTGTCTGTACACCGCATTCTGTTGCCTGCCACAACTATGGCGCACTCACTGAACTTAAGGGTTTTGAGTAAAAGTATGCCCGGGATGGCATCCTCACTTAACTGACTGACCACAAATGCAACCGAGGTGTGCACATTTTGCAACTGCAACGTAGTGGTGACTGTGTCAAAGAAGGTGATACGGGTTCCATCTGCCATTACTCCATAGGCATCACTTTTCCGTAGGGTCTTCCTTACTGGAGGGGGAAGCTGTGCAAACACACGCTCAGACAGGAGATTAGTAGTGCACCCTGTACCAACAAGGAGGGTGACTGCTTGATTCTCTATGCTGCCAGGGAGGAAATAACTGCCTCTATACGGCCTTTCCAATTCAGCACTGGACAGGTGAGTAGGTTGCACCTTAGCTGCTTGGGAGGGGGGGGGGAGGAGACAGGGTTGTATCTCTTGGGGGTACAGGCCGCTCCTTTTCTCGACATACCAGTGATACAGTAGCCTACCAGCTCTATGCTTCAACAAACTTGTGTTCTGTTACCTCCACCAGCTACACCAGTGGCATCTCTAACAGGGATGGAATGACCGGGGGAGGGCACTCTTGCCTCTCCATTCTTTCCTCGCTTTCTTCCGCTTTCTCTCCATCTTCTCCTTTATCTGGGGTTCCTTCTTCAACAGGAGTGGCCAGTCACAGAGAGTGGCATACACGGGGTTTTTCTTCTCTACTCTCTGCATCTCCTTATTCTACCTTTGTGCGTTTTCGCAGGTAGCCGGTGTGGTAGCTACTGTGGGCATATCCCGTTTCCCGCCACAGGACTTGCTGTAGGCTTGTTAGCGGCCTTTGCTCTCATGGGACAACTTCTACTAATGTGGCCCGCCTGTCCACAGTTCCAGCACTGTGCTGTAGGAGGTGACTGTTTAACAACAGGGTGGACAGGTGCCACAGGAGTGTAAGGTGCTGCAGGTGGAGCCTGAGCAGGGGAAAGAGGAGGCTGTATCACGGATTTGTGCCACTGCCAGAACTCTTTTATCTAGTGCGCCATGTCTTGAATCGTCTGCATTATCTTATTTATCACACTATCAGGTACTGGGGTTGTTTGCAGAGGCGGGGTGAAGTAGTTCACAATGGGGTAACTCCTCACATCCGCTCACGGGTGCTCTACTTCTCTCGGAGCCCGGTTGACCATAGCAGTCATCTGATAATGACGGCAATGGGACATGGATGGCTTATAGTACTATTCGTCAGAATACTCTTCACAATCTTCTTCCTCTTCTACCACTCTAACCTTTGACGTAACCTCGAAGAATGCCTTGATATGAAGGAACTCATTTCTGGCTCTCACAGCTTCTTCTACACTCTGGGGATTCACCGCCAGCAGATGCCGCTGCAGAAACGGTTGTCCTAGTGTAGACAGGAATGTTTCTAACTCCATTCTCTCCACATTTCTCACTGGCAGGTCATCATAGGCAATCTGTATTCTTAAAATAGTAGTTACGGCTCATCCATCAGCACACGGCTGCTCGCACAATTCCATCACGATTACTTGTATTATTACTTCCCCCACAGATATCAGGCAATTCATTGACACATGATTGTTACGTTATATAAATTATCGTTGGTGTGTTATCGTATTTATTAACTACTGTATCAACGATCCAACATAATGGCTGTCCGCATCATGGTTATTTAATGATTATGCTCTATAGCTACACTTGTGTGATTAAAAACTTATGTAAGTGTAATCTGCTATAGCCCCGTAAACTCTGTGCGTTGTTCAATTATAACAATCGCATTGCAGTAGCCTGTTTATTCTAGTTGAAACATCAGAACTCCGTATTTGTGCATTGGGCTCTATATAAAACTTTTAGCATCTTCCGTTTGGATGAGCATCAGCGCCCTCTATAAGGGGGTAACCCCAGTCACAACCCAATTCCTAGGGTGGCAACTCTCTAGGGTGGCTGGCAGTACATGAATGTATGCAACGATGGTAAGTAAAATCAGCCTTTATATAGGCAGGATGACAGGAAGTAATTAGCATAATACATATAGGCAAACAGTGACAGGAAGTAAACATATCAATGGCAATCAATATATAAATAGTTACAAAATCATGCAATAGAATATGTATAAACGAAAATGGTGCAAAGTAGCCAAAACGCGGAATAATGTCTCTATAGTCCGATAATAGGCTCTCCAGGGTTTTGAAGCAGTACCTAGCCTTTGGTCAATACATTTAGTAATCCAAGGAAGGGTACTTCCGGCTCCAGGGTTAGTATAACATCCTAGGTTTTTTTGAAGATCTTTGGCTAAAGTGAACGTTTTGTGCGAGCCCAGTAGTAGCATACCAGGTCAGCAAAGGGTCACTACAAACCCTGCGAGGGTCAAGACCGGCCCGCAAGTTGTAATTGACACAGCAAATTATTTCACTGACACAGCAGCTTCTAAAGAGTTGGGGGTAGAACTTTAGTGCACCTCTGATTGGTGACTGATAGAAAACAAATTGTTTATTAATGACGCGCACCAAAATCTACCGCAATATGCACAAGGACATGCACAATCATACTGTGCACAATGCATGCAGATGCACACATACATGTGTACATGAACTAATACATACAAGTGTTTGTATATAGCATCATACATATAGTAATACATTCTATGATAGTGTGGTAGATTTTCATGGCCACTACATCTGCGCAAGGTCCCCCTGACAACGGTTGAGTGTCAGGCACACCTAGATTGAGTCTGGCACCACCAGAAAACCAAGTGAGAGAGCCGACAGAACCACTACTGCCCTGCATCAACTACCGGCCATGCAGCAATCACTGCCGGCCCTGCAGCAGTCATTACCGGCCTTGCAGCATGCACTACCGGCCCTGCAGTGCCACTACCGACCCTATACCGGGTCAGGGAGGAACAAAGGGCTATAGCCTGTGGACTCGAAGTACTACTAAAAAATGCAGAAATCCAAGTTTGCTGCCTAGCTACCACCGGAAAGACGAAAGATGGGGAACACGAGAAATAACAGCTAGCAACTTGTGCTACTATTCCACCATCCTGACTCAGCACTATTGACTGTGAAGCTCCACCCCTTACTTCTGGGCGCCTTGCATATTTAATTTTATTCTAGCCAATATCATATCGTGTTATTTATACTTTGTGTTTTCATTCGTATGATCACTTCCTGCCACTGGTGATTTGTTGGCCCCTTATTTGGTCATATGTTTTCTGCTACTCTGCCAATAAAAAGCAGAGCTTTCTAACTAATCCAGAATAACAAGTGGCAGCGCAATAGTAACATGTAATGCATAAGGTTGTAATGCCATGTGACACACAAGTTGTTTTGTATTGTACTACAAAGAAATGAGAGAAAGCTCTACCTTTTATAGGCAGAGTCACAGGAAGTGACAGGAAGTGTTTGGCCTAGTTTGCCAAACACTCCAATCACACATAAGAATAACATAATTACACCAATGGTACAATGAATAAAAATACTAGCCAATGATATTTCGATAAAAAGTCTAAAAGAAACTGGTATGCAGAGGTAATGGGTGGAGTCTATGGGCATCTCAATAGTGGTAGCTGTGAATTCCTCTCTCTTAGAGTTCCTAGTCTTCTGTGGCCTTGGATCTTGGTATCGTGACTTCTGAGGATATGGATATGGGTCCTAGAGATCCTTAGGCTAAGTTTCATCTCTCAAGCTATGGCAGCCATATTGATACTGGCCTGGGATAGCTACCCAGGTCTGGTATATTAATGATGCAGGGCCAGTATACTACAGCAATAAATGTCTATTCCATTGCTATTTTACCTTAGTGTGACTGCAATTAATCCCGAGCTGGTTGGATTGCTCAATTAGGCTTGCCTGAAGCCTGTGGACTATCAGGGGTACCTTTGTTAAGTAGTGATCACATGCGCTGACTGGTAAAATCCATCACATGGTGTATTGCAAAACTCTGTAGCAATAGGACAAGACTACTGTCTGTCCAGTAACGTCTCTGGTACTCTCCTTAGTAGCTGTTCGGTAAAAATGGCGCAAAAGTCCTTTACACTATAGCACATAACATGTGATGTATATATCAAAACTAAAATTTCTCATCAGTTTCCATTGATACTTCATTGTCGACTTCACAAACGAGCATCCAGTGAAAGAAACACCACACTAATAATTGTGCATATCTATCTAGGACATTTTTAAATTTTGGAGGAATTTAACAGGCAAAAACGGCAAACAACGTGACTACTAGTACACCCAATTATCATAGTTGTAGTGACATGCTGCAGCCAAAGTGTGTAGTAATGACAACAGTATCGCAGGAGCCCTGCAAGTGCTAAAAATCTCTTAGACATGGTAAGTATCTGCTAGAAAGACATGAGAGACGAGAACTGTAAGTTTTACTCCTGTCAGTATAACAACGTTGTAGCTTTAAAAACCCGCTGACCAGATGACATATTTGCTAGACTGCCAACTAACTAAGACAGTTTTAAATCTGAAAGCTGCACACTTTTCGCTGGACTGAAAGTGCACAAAATGATGTTCGAGCACAGCATTTATAATGCATTGAACTGCTGTCTATGCAAAATTCTCTACCCCTTAAGTTAATGAAATGAGCCTCAAGCCACCAACTCACTTAACTTGATGCCAAGGTTGAATGTGTGCGCACATGGTGCCTTCTCTACAAGCACCTTGTACACAGTCTAACGTTGGTTCAGCTCGAGTGACAAGCAATGCATTCTTATATGATGGATACTATATGACATATGATATATGCTCTATAATGTCTGCTACATGATATTGCTCTATAATGTGTACTATATGACATATGATATATGCTCTATAATGTGTGCTATATAATATATGACATATGATATATGCTCTATAATGTCTGCTACATGATATTGCTCTATAATGTGTGCTATATGACATATGATATATGCTCTATAATGTGTGCTATATAATATATGACATATGATATGTGCTCTATAATGTGTGTTATATGATATATGATTACGATACATGATAGATACTACATGTTGTGTGTTGCATTCTATGTACTGTACGATATAGGCTATATGAAATATGCTGTATGCTATATGCTTTATGTTATCTGTTGGATACTATATGCTGCGAGCTATAGTTACCTCCTTGCTCAGTATTAGCTTGAGCAGCAGCTGCTTGAGAGTCCTGAGTGAGGCTTCTGATGGTTGCCGCTGCAAAGCAATAACTTTTCATGAATATCAGTTTATACACGTATGTACATACATCTATTCATGAATATCGGTCTATACACGTATGTACATACATCTAGTCATGAATATCAATTTATACACGTATGTACATACATCTATATGAGAAATATATAAAAGACATAATTTTGTATATACAGTAGCAGTGAACCCACTGCATTCATTTGGGCTCTGCTGCTCAACATAGCTCTACTCAAAATGGCCAAAATCTCTCAACTATCCACCCCATTGTACTAGCCACCCTGTGCCTTGACCTACCCTTGACCTACCCTTGCCACCACCCTCACCCTACCCTACCTTTACCCACCCTTGCCCTGCAATTACCCTGCTTTACTTCTGTCCAGCTCTGTTCCCCATAACCCTTCATTTTGCTCCTGCTCACCCCTCTCATAACACACAGTGTGTTAGGACATTGCAGTCACTGTTGAAACACTACTTTGCAACGCTGAGCATGAAAGAATTTTGCTTACCGGAAGAGAATAACATGCGACATATCCCAACACGGATGTACGTAGTTGATGCTCAGACCGTCTAATATTGTTGATTGTCATCAAGCCACCTTTTGTGAGTTATCTTCACAAACACAATTAAAAAAACTGATAACACAAAAGTCCTAAATTGACATAAAAAATATTCTATTTATTTTTTACCACACATCTACGTCATCGACTCAGCTGCTTGTGGAAGGCATTCAACTTTCTCAGCACAGTGACATACTACAGCTAAGGCATACAACAGCTCAGGTATACTACAGCTCAGGCATACTACAGCTAAGGAATACAACAGCCAAGGCATACATACAACAGCACACGTATGCAACAGGGAAGGCATACAACAGCTCAGGTATACTACAGCTCAGGCATACTACAGCTAAGGAATACAACAGCTCAGGCATACATACAACATCACACGTATGCAACAGGGAAGGCATACAACAGCTCAGGTATACTACAGCTCAGGCATACTACAGCTAAGGAATACAACAGCTCAGGCATACATACAACAGCACACGTATGCAACAGGGAAGGCATACAACAGCTCAGGTGAACACTAACACAAACAAGCAGACACATTTATTTTTTGGTGTACGCATAAGAGGCCGCGACACAAAAACGATACTAGACACCCAGTCATATAGTCACTCAACGATACTATACACACAGTCATATAGTCACTCCACAATACTAGACACCCAGTCATATAGTCACTCCACAATACTACACACCCAGTCATATAGTCACTCAACAATACTAGACACCAAGTCATATAGTCACTCCACAATACTAGACACCAAGTCATGTAGTCACTCCACAATACTATACACACAGTCATGTAGTCACTCAACAACACTAGATACCCAGTCATGTAGTCACTCAACAACACTAGACACCCAGTCATATAGTCACTCAACGATACTAGACACCCAGTCATGTAGTCACTCAACAACACTAGACACCCAGTCATATAGTCACTCAACGATACTATACACACAGTCATATACTCACTCCACAACACTAGACACCCAGTCATATGGTCACTCCACAATACTATAAACCCAGTCATGTAGTCACTCAACAATACTAGACACCGAGTCATATAGTCACTCCACAATACTAGACACCAAGTCATGTAGTCACTCCACAATACTAGACACCCAGTCATGTAGTCACTCAACAAAACTAGACAGCCAGTCATGTAGTCACTCAACAACACTAGACACCCAGTCATATAGTCACTCAACGATACTAGACACTCAGTCATGTAGTCACTCAACAACACTAGACACCCAGTCATATAGTCACTCAACGATACTATACACACAGTCATATAGTCACTCCACAACACTAGACACCCAGTCATATGGTCACTCCACAATACTATACACCCAGTCATGTAGTCACTCAACAATACTAGACACCAAGTCATATAGTCACTCCACAATACTAGACACCAAGTCATGTAGTCACTCCACAATACTAGACACCCAGTCATGTAGTCACTCAACAACACTAGACACCCAGTCATGTAGTCACTCAACAACACTAGACACCCAGTCATGTAGTCACTCAACAATACTAGATACACAGTCATATAGTCACTCAACAACACTAGACACCCAGTCATGTAGTCACTCAACAACACTAGACACCCAGTCATGTAGTCACTCAACAATACTATACACACAGTCATATAGTCACTCAACAACACTAGACACCCAGTCATATAGTCACTCAACGATACTATACACCTAGTCATATAGTCACTCCACAATACTAGATACACAGTCATATAGTCACTCAACAATACTATACACCCAGTCATATAGTCACTCCACAATACTATACACCCAGTCATATAGTCACTCAACAATACTACACACCAAAATAATAAAATCGTTTTTCACAACAGCTTCTAAATATAATGATTGTTTTAGATCGATTATAATGAATATTCCTTGCTTGCTGCTAATTACTCGACTCATAATGATATTTTTAGCATTAATTTTGCTAAAATTAAAACTGCAAAACCGAAATCATAAAATGGGTGGGGCTTGTAGAGTTTATGGCGGTGATCGATCGCAATGGAGCTCTCCATTTTACATGTATAGTATAACTCGTTGATTCAATAGTAGAGCTGAACTGGCTAGGGAGCCTTAGATCTTTGCTAATTGGCTGATATAATCTCCTTAGCCTGAGTCCTTGGCCACCATACACTATGTTTCCATCGTGAGAAATCGTTTGGGTTGAACTCATAAATCGTCCATTCGGGTCATGGGCAATTGTGACTCGTACAAGTAGGTTCGGGTTTGTTCGTGTTGGCTCAGTGGGGTTCCTCAAACCGAATTCGTTCGAGTTGAGCATTCATTAGGATCATGGGAATTGTTCGTGTTGATGAATCCGAATTCGTTCGAGCTGCTCTTTTGAGAAAAAGGCATTAAACTGGCAAATTGGCTGTAAATCAGTTTTTGCGTATTTTCAACTGCAGCTTTTACATCCATATAATAATAATCCTCTGCAAGTTTAACAACAGTTTAGTTATAAATTATTTACCATTTGTTCGGGAATCTGAATCATTGCTCTGTTTGTTAAGTGAGCAAACTAAGTTATTATTATTCTTATACTTGCCAAAAAGGTTATTTTTATTCATTTAGAATAATTTATTTATCATTAATAATTATCTATCATTTCTTATAGCTAGCATTATATTTATTAATAATCATCTTTAATTATTAAAAATTGTTGCTTTTATTATTATTCAACTACTTACTACTATATTACTAGTTTATGCTGTGAACATTCCACAAATTTGACTCATATTACTACTTAGTAATACGAGAGCGGTTGTTTACTATCTCACGACGATCAAGTAATTATTGCACTCGCTTCTCACTGTAAAGGAAGGACAACTCCTGCATACGATTCAATTCGAATTATCATAGGAATGGTGGGGGAACGGTTAGCAGTGCCAACTCGAATGAATGCTAACCAACTCGAATGAGCGTCCAATCCGAACGAATTCGCACCATGGGAACATGGTGATAGCCAGATGCATCAGTTTGTTATGTGGGAAACTTATTACATATACTTGCTGTTGACCTATGTTACATATATTTGCTGTTGACCTATGTTACATATACTTGCTGTTGACCTATGTTACATATACTTGCTGTTGACCTATGTTACATATACTTGCTGTTGACCTATGTTACATATACTTGCTGTTGACCTATGTTACATATATTTGCTGTTGACCTATGTTACTACCGTCTTGCTATGATTGACGATCCTCCCGAGTTCACTAAACACTCTATTGCCTAGGCACTCCCTTCCCCATTTCCACTCAACCAGAGGCTGCTCATTTTAACTTTTTTCACCGCTGCCAATAGCAGCGCTAGGTGAGGGGTACCTGCCAATTTGCAATTCGATCTATTGTTCACGAATTGGGACATTTATCTCCAATGCAGAATCTTCCAGAAAGGGCCTGAGTTGCTCTACGATCTGGTAGCCACTAATTGACATGACTAGCTATTGCTTTCTACCCCAAGTCTAGCTACTGCTTTCTACCTCAAGTCTAGCTACTGTTTTCTACCACAAGTCGAGCTACTGTTTTCTACCACAAGTCTAGCTACTGTTTTCTACCACAAGTCTAGCTACTGCTTTCTACCACAAGTCTAGCTACTGCTTTCTACCACAAGTCGAGCTACTGTTTTCTACCACAAGTCTAGCTACTGTTTTCTACCACAAGTCTAGCTACTGCTTTCTACCACAAGTCGAGCTACTGTTTTCTACCACAAGTCTAGCTACTGTTTTCTACCACAAGTCTAGCTACTGTTTTCTACCACAAGTCTAGCTACTGTTTTCTACCACAAGTCTAGCTACTGTTTTCTACCACAAGTCTAGCTACTGCTTTCTACCACAAGTCTAGCTACTGTTTTCTACCTCAAGAACCTTCAACGGCTGGATTTAATCCACCATTTAACAATTGCTGACATCTTCCGCAGTATTATTGCAGAAAACGATTTATAGTTAGAATCTATTTTTATATTAAAGGCATCGTTGAGAATTGGAATATAAATGAAACAGTTCATTCTATCAAGACACACACCTAATTATCTATCACAACAAACATATCAGCTACAAAACCCAACTGTTATTTGATGATTATTGTGGTCAATTAATGCTATCCTCACTACAGTCACTAACAGAGTTACCAAACTGCTGTCTGTTGACTAACACAGTACTAGTCTTAGCAATAGTCGCCTAATTAGTGAGGGCTAATATCACGGTTTAATTACTTTAGTACATAGTGTGCAATATACAGTACGCAGTGTGTAATATACAGTACATAGTATGTAATATACAGCACATAGTGTGTAATATACAGTACATAGTATGTAATATAAAGCACATAGTGTGTACTATACAGTACATGGTGTGTAATATACAGTACATGGTGTGTACTATACAGTACATGGTGTGTAATATACAGTATATGGTGTGTAATATGCAGTATATAGTGTGCAATACACAGTACATAGTGTGTACTAAACAGTACATAGTGTGTACTGTACAGTACACGGTGTGTAATACTGTAATGGAATTGCACAGAGCAGCCTCTGCTCTGTGCCGGTGCTGCATAATATATATATATATATATAAATATATTTATCTACTCAAGACTAGTGAAGGCTACGCTTGGAGACTCACAGAGTGCGGATGCACTAAGCCAAGCTCAGGAAGGATTCTCCCGCGCCTAGTGACACTTATTTATAGCTGTGACTCATATTAGCAAGCCAGCCTGTTATTACTATTTTGTGCCTCGCTGGGGGTATTTTATCTAACCAATCACATATTTATATTATCACATGATTATCTCTCTCATATAAATAGGCTTGCATTGTGCCCAGCAGTTAGTTGTTAGAGAGCGCTTGGACAAGACGCTTGGATCATCAGAGACTCAGGAAAGTCTAGCAAGTGGACTGTGTTGAATGATTACTCAATCCTTGCCTATAGCCAATACCGTTCTCGTTCTATACTTGTGCAAAGTTCACATTTATGTGCGTTCATTTAGACATTGTTATTTTTGTGTGA
This sequence comes from Cryptosula pallasiana, assembly GCA_945261195.1. Classification (NCBI taxonomy): domain Eukaryota; kingdom Metazoa; phylum Bryozoa; class Gymnolaemata; order Cheilostomatida; family Cryptosulidae; genus Cryptosula; species Cryptosula pallasiana. The sequence continues at coordinate 44,825,959 of OX183135.1, forward strand.
GTAGCAATAAATCATTGTTACCCCATCAACATTGTGATATCTGTGTGGCCAGTTGCCTGAACACAGTTGTGCCTGCTTGTTAGCAGCATCCGGGTCTATCCAGCGCAGGATAAACCAACCTAGCCTTGTCATTCTGCTGCCACGCTACCACGTTAAGTAGAGACAAGTAAAACCAATGTAGCACTCTTGCAAGTACCAGTAAAAGTGGACCCTAGATACGGGGAAAACCATTACAGAACATGGTGTGTGGTATACAGTATATAGTGTGCAATATACAGTACATAGTGTGTACTATACAGTACATGTACATAGCTGGTAATATATAGTACATAGTGTGTAATGTATAGTCATAGTGTGTAATATATAGTCATAGTGTGTAATATACAGTACATAGTGTGTAATATACAGTATGTAGTGTGTAATATACAGTACATGGTGTGTAATATATAGTCATAGTGTTTAATATATAGTCATAGTGTGTAATATACAGTACATGATGTGTAATATACAGTATGTAGTGTGTAATATACAGTAGGTATTGTGTAATATACAGTACATGATGTGTAATATACAGTATGTAGTGTGTAATATATAGTCATAGTGTGTAATATACAGTACGTAGTGTAGATAACTTCTCACCTGCTATTTGTCTATAATCATCTGTGCCACCACCATACTGCGTATCAAAAACATGTTCTACAAGCACAGGAAAATATATAAATGCATACAAATGTACAATGCATCTTATAAAGGTTAACACTAACAGACATACACCATATATTATATAAGTTATTACTAGCACACATACAACATGCATTATATAAGTAAGTACTAGCACACATACAACATATATTATATAAGTTAGTACTAGCACACATACAACATATATTATACAAGTTAGTACTAGCACACATACAACATATATTATATAAGTTAGTACTAGCACACATACAACATATATTATATAAGTTAGTACTAGCACACATGCAACATATATTATATAAGTTAGTACTAGCACACATACAACATGCATTATATAAGTAAGTACTAGCACACATACAACATATATTATATAAGTTAGTACTAGCACACATACAACATATATTATATAAGTTAGTACTAGCACACATACAACATATATTATATAAGTTAGTACTAGCACACATACAACATGCATTATATAAGTAAGTACTAGCACACATACAACATATATTATATAAGTTAGTACTAGCACACATACAACATATATTATACAAGTTAGTACTAGCACACATACAACATATATTATATAAGTTAGTACTAGCACACGTACAACATATATTATATAAATTAGTACTAGCACACATACAACATATATTATACAAGTTAGTACTAGCACACATACAACATATATTATATAAGTTAGTACTAGCAGCCGTACAACATATATTATATAAGTTAGTACTAGCACACATACAACATATATTATATAAGTTAGTACTAGCACACATACAACATATATTATATAAGTTAGTACTAGCACACATACAACATTTATTATATAAGTTAGTACTAGCACACATACAACATATATTATATAAGTTAGTACTAGCACACATACAACATATATTATATAAGTTAGTACTAGCACACATACAACATATATTATATAAGTTAGTACTAGCTCACATACAACATATATTATATAAGTTAGTACTAGCACACATAAAACATATATTATACAAGTTAGTACTAGCACACATACAACATATATTATACAAGTTAGTACTAGCACACATACAACATATATTATATAAGTTAGTACTAGCACACATACAACATATATTATATAAGTTAGTACTAGCTCACATACAACATATATTATATAAGTTAGTACTAGCAGCCGTACAACATATATTATATAAGTTAGTACTAGCTCACATACAACATATATTATACAAGTTAGTACTAGCACACATACAACATATATTATATAAGTTAGTACTAGCACACATACAACATATATTATATAAGTTAGTACTAGCACACATACAACATATATCATACAAGTTAGTACTAGCACACATACAATATATATTATATAAGTCAGTACTAGCACACATACAACATATAGTTCACCTGATTCTAACTCGGCCAAATATGCATCATCTTCGAGGCCACCTTCCTCATCTGGTTCTGCAATAGTCAAGCCATGGTTTAAATCTGATACATAAACTTAAAAAATCCAAATTGAATATGAACTATATTGTACTGTAGTTCAACTATACAGTTGGTGGTAGTGTTATCGTAGCGGATTTTAGAGGTCCGCTACTTCTCGGTCAATGTTGTCACCGGTCACCAGCTGTCTGCCGGCACAACAAGACAGTCAGCCTCTCAAGGCCTGACAATGAACAGTGGTAGTATAATAGGAGCAGATCCCCCCCCTCCCCCCCCCCCCCCCCCCCCGCAAAAAACAGACCTGCCAACATACCCCTAAGAATAGTTTTATTTGTTGGATTTGTTGGATTGTTTAAAGACCAAAAATTTAGTTGTTAGTTTTTAGATGACATCTATATGCATAAGAAAACAGATCTGCGAACATGTTACATTGTTGTTTTTTGGTATGAATATTTTTACGGACCTGTTATACAGTGTAAAAACATGACCACCCCGACAAGTCTGAAAAGTTGAAACACTTTGCTGCGAATGAACTTCTCGAGGACAGTGTGTTACTGCTTTCAACAGGAATTATTGCTTATACCGGTTTGGAAGAACCTAAACTACAAGACAAGAATTGTGATCAAGGAGTTCAAGACAACCAATATAACTCAATGATTTATCTTTCCTATAAAATGTAATCTAGCAATTGTAAAATTATTTCTTCATCTCAATTTATTTGCAATAATTTGTTTATCAACTAATTTTTTTTCTTAGATGTAAAAAAGATGAAGCTGCTAAGGGGATCTAGAAGAAGACACTATTATCATGCAAGTCTAAGTAAAATCTCTACTACAAATTGCAACACTTTGATTAGTAAATTTGTGCTCAAGCTACTCACAACAAACAGACAGTGCATTTAGTAAATGCTTATTAATTATACGCAAGTGTTATTTACTTTCTATTAAAAATTTTATCCAATTTACTTAGGCTTCTTCCACTATTATTATATACTTTATTGTGCTTGCTATTACCGCTCTAATCAAAAAAACATAATACCTAACCCACTACCAAACAAGAGTAGACAAACCAAGGGCCCGTGTCAACCGCAATCTATACCGGGAGGGAAACCCTCAGCATAATCAAATAACAAATCAATAACTATCTTACAGCTCTGAGAAAATGTCAGCTATCATTTACCTTACCAAACATACATACATACCTATATGAATGAATATACTATAACAGGTCTGTAAAAATATTCATACCAAAAAACAACAATGCAAAATGCCAGCAAATCTGTTTTCTTGTGCATGTGCATAATGTGCTAACACAAATCGTCTAAAAACTAGCAAATAATTTGTTGATAGATTTTGTAAACAATGTAACAAAAATAACAAAAATGATTTTGTTTTAGATATGCTGGCAAGTCGAGTTTTTCGCCGAGATCTGCTTCTGCTCCTATTATACTACTAGCAATCAAGCTATCTCCAGCGGTGACCCCATGCCCAGATGGCACAAACAACTGGTTGTGAAGGAGAATCCTCAACATTAACAACTGTGATGAGCCCTCGGCTGAGACATATACTCGGTGCTTTCGAGTGATGTGAACATTTATTCTTTCCCATGATGACCAGAGGCAGTCCAAGTAGCGAGTACAATCAGCTGTAGGGCAATGCCATGATCTGAACAAAAGCTCTGCATTTTATAGGCAGAATTATTGAAAGTGACCGAAAGTGTTTGGCTTAATTGGCCAAACACTCCAAACACACATAAGATCAATACGAACACACCACTAGAATGATACATAAAAATAGTAACCTATGTGATGTGAGTAAATAAGTTAAAGGTAGCGGGTGCCCAGAAGTGAGGGGCGGAGTCTATAGGCATTCCGGCCAGTAATAGTTAGGTATCTCTCTTTTCATAGGTTATCAGTATTTCTTGGCCTTGGATCCTACTTTCTCGACTTCTGAGGGTAGGTCATAGAAAATCTTAGGCTAGTTTACATCTCTCAGGCTATGTCAGCCATCTTGCTGCCAGATCGGGATAGCCACTGTGGTATAATATTGTAGCGGATTTTAACATCCACTAGCTTCCGCTAGGGGGGTTGTGCTGGCAGACACGCAGTCTGTGCAGCCACAACAGTGCAGTTAGCCTCTTCAGGCCTGACAATTAACAGTCTACCTCAACCCAGAGGTGACCCCGTGCCGAATCGGCACAAACAAGGTGTTGTAAAGTGAATGACAGACTATATCAACAGTAATGAGCCCTCCGATCAGACATACACAGCTTAGTAGTAGTGTGTAAATAAACCCTTTATTCATTCCAGAACAAGGTGGCAAAACAAGACAAGACAACACACTCATGCCATATCAGTTAGTGCAAGGAGTGTAGCAAAATCTCTGCCTTTTATAGGCAGAGACAATGGAAATTCCCAGCCATGCGCAGGAAGCATGGCAGGAAGTTATACAATATAGAGTAGGCAACATTGTCCAATAAGATTAGATTAAATGTGTTAAATAGCACTGGCACCCAGAAGTAAGAGGCGGAGTTGGTTGCTAACTTGGCCAGTGATAGGTTAATGTACTCCTTTGGTCTTTACTAGCCTTTGGCTTGTGTTTCTGCACATCTGAGGGTAAACAGCTACGGGATGTGGTGTCTGGAGGTACTTGGGCTAACTTTCATCTCTCTGGCTATGGCGGCCATTTTGTTGCCGACCCGGGATAGCTACCCAGGGTCGGAGTAGTAAATACCTAGTGCCGATATGATTTATTATTAATGATAATCGATTATAAGAGCAATATAATTGCTGTAACAGATGCCGTTCTTTGTCTGTTATAATCAATGGAGGCGTGCCTGTGGTAGCCACTATCAGGGGTATCTCTGCGCAGATGTCTACAGACTATTAGGGGGGACCTTTGATAAGTAGTTTTCACAGTTGGTGGCCAGTAAAAACTACTAGAGTATAATAGGAACAGATATCCTTACAAGTGTCTAAAGACAGGATGGTTTTCCTAGCTTCAAGTGGTTTTTTATTAGCACTGGGTGACAAGGAGAGCCTGTAGCGTTAAATTTGTGTATACTAAGTGTTCCTTCTTCCTTTTGATATTGTGCTGTTCGATTATATATGATTTTGAATATTTTCAATGTATTTTTTATGCAGCGATTGTTTATAGCAAGGTTTGTGTCACAACTTTGTTTGTTTGTTGATTAGTTTATGTTGGCACAAACTGGATGATTTATTATTGGTTTTTGATTTGTGTGAATGATAACATAGGTTGGTACAAAGCAATAGTTTATGTATTAAAGTATTGAATTTATCACAGGTATACATATAAAGTACAAAACAAAAACAAAACTATGTTTAATATTTATTAATTACCTAGACAAGCCGTTCGCGTGAACGCACAGACATTCTTGTTTCACTATTTTCTGTAAATACCGAGTGAGGTTCGACAAGACACTACTATTTTGTATCCATTTATACTAAGTTAATTTTTTAAAACAAGTTTCATCCTAAGTTGGCTTCTGACCTTTTTTAAATGATCACTGACATCTAGAATATTTAACATTTGCAGAGCAGCATGGAAATGACGGGAAATGATTTCCGTGTTGAATTTGTTTCCTCCTGTTAGTTCAGACATATTCCGCTTGTATTAAAAAGTAAGGGATGTGTCAGCAAATGTTTCCTATGTTGAAACTATTTTGGTATGGCCATGTTGTCTTTAATAAACTTGTGATACGCTCGAGGAATAAAGTCCTCCAGATTTAGTGTTTTTGATGTTGTTGTTACGCTCATAATGATTTAAAATAAAAGTTACGAACTATTTGTTAACGATAATAAACATCGAAACAAAATGGTGATAAAACTTGATCAATAGGTTTTAGCTACCCTAAGTATGTGTAATAACGAAAAACAAAGAATATTTATTATGCTCTTGGATAAATTTGCATTTATTGATGGCAAACACCCCACAGTCTTGAGGGCAAACTACATGGATTTAAAGAGTTCACCTTCTCCACATCGTGAGCTACCTAAGTACAATTAATTATAAATAAGTAGAGCCTATTTGTTGCCTCTCTGATAAAAAGGCAGTTTTACCGATACCAAAGACTTTGCAGTCTCAAGAGCAAACCGAGTAGGCCCTTGGAGTACACCTCCTTTACAGCACTATTAGTTGAGTTATTCAGCTAGTGTAAAATAATTATTTATTAATTCTCTCTTTATTGTTATGAGTCCTAGTAGTTGTTGTAGATGTTGTTCCTTCAGCCACTGTTGTGTAGTCGATGCTTTTTGTCTGAAAGCAGTCCATTCCTAGATAGGTATATCTGTACAGACTGACCTATCTCTACAGCCAATGATAATCCTTAGGCAAAAAGCTGCAAAAAACTGTTTTCCCAATCAAAAACTAGTCTATTAATATAGTTTAGATTTCGAGCAACAAAACAGCTTTCTTTACACAAAAATTAGACTATACTACATAGAAATTTTTGCAAGAATTCTTTTTTTTGGTGCAAAAATTAGATTACATTATATAAGAAAAAAAATTTCTTGGCGCTAAACTTAAATAGGTATTGTTGCACACACAAAATATTTTTTCTTCTCGCCAAAACAAGGCCACATTACATAGAGTTTTTTTGCGGGAGGATTCTCATTGGCTGTAGGGACAGGTCAGTCGAGACAACTTTAGCTATCTATGAGCCATAGTTTTAATAAAGAAGGCAAATCTTCAGTGACAGTGACTGAAAGAACAGCATCTACTGCAACTATTAGTACTCTAAGCAATAAGGTAAGCATTAATGAATCATTTTACACTATTTGAAGAACCCGACTAATTGAGCTGGAGAAAGATGCACTCCTAGAGCCTAACCAGTTTGCTCTCAAGACTACAAAGTCTTTGACATGACAAGAATGGCTTTTTTGTCAGGGATGCAGCAACTGGGTTCTACTTATTATATGTTTAACGATTACATTTAAACTATTCATAATTGAACCATAGCCACTAATAATCTTTTTCCTTTTTCAGATAGGAAAGCAAAATTATTAAAACTCAATTGATGATTGACGCGCCGGAGACCAAGGAAATTGCTCTTCCTCCGCCAATCAATGAAGTGGAAAAATTTGCTTCTTAGCGCAATGCTACTTCCCAAGAGCCCTCTACACTTTCTATCTACAAAACATAGTGCCCAAAACTTGGAAGATTTCAGACAAGATCAACTTGACAATTGATAGCGGTGATAACTCATCTCGGAAAAAGAGAGCTGTGACTAATGTTGAAAAATTTGTATACCATCATTCCTCCAAGATACCTTTTCATAAAGTGACGTAAATAGACTGAGTGCCCTCACTTGTTAGAGAGCCTCTTTACTAAACGCTGTGAGTGCACAATGATGACAAACCATCTAAAGCCAAATGCAATTCAGATTCTAGTTGAATAACCGGTAACGAAACTATAAGCTTTTCTATTAAAAAAAAACGCGAAGTGGGGTTTGCCAAAAAACTCCATGGTTTTTCCATTTCTGATGAGCACTCATCTTTTCCTTGTCCAACTCTGTGTGTTGAGCGATGTCCTTACTCCTGGAATCATCATCCATTCAACCCCCAAAATTTTCTCGAAGTCCTTTTGTGGTGGCACTTTTCTCGAGAATTTGCAAAAAGTATGGTTGCAACCCCTAATTGTTGGTGTACTCGACAGGCTTACCTTCTATAGACATTTTTACTCCCTCAAACAGCAAATAAAGAGAGCCTCCCATCTGCACTAGTACACTATTATCATTACCAGTAATAGCAGTATTTTCTTCTTGAGTTTTAGAGATCCTTGTCATACGTGTCGCTACCAGCACACTAAACTAGACCCAGCCATAAAAAACCAGCTTGCCGGGTTTGATTATGACGTATTCGGATCTCTCTATTGAAATTTTGGTGGGCTCCGTTGCGAACATGTCTAACAGAGGACCCTCCATCTTGTCACTAGTTGTACCATTTAGACTGGCTATTTTTTTTAGGCATGATTGACCAAAGCGATAACACGTAATGAAGTTGAATTACACCCACACATCTTTTCATAGACTTTTCACTCGCTAAAATATCGAATGGTTTTGCCTGCCCAACCCTATCTCCGTAGAAATCATTTTTTCCTCCTTTTGACCACGCTTAGGAGATCTTAAAGACCTTCGAGCTCATCCATTCCTTTTTCGCACAGTCCACAAGTTCAGTGCTCAATTTCTCTCTCTTACCGACAATGCCAAACTGTGGATGTCAATTACGTCACAAGCGGAGCTGCTGCTGACGGACAGCTCTCTCTTACCAACACTCATCACTCCTCTCTTTAACAGCGACGTTGCCATTTTGAGGGTGGTTGAGAAAGTACTACCTAATCTATTGCCGCTCATACCGAGCATAACTTGAAATCTGCTATACACTTTAATTACATTCCCAAATTTGCATTTTGAAGTACTTCTCAAAAAGACCTCTGGAGTCTTTGAGGGTGTATCGAAGCACACTCATTGTGTCTTTTATTCTCGAAATTAATTGTCAGGATGACCTTTCCACCATCAATTGGAATTCTCTGGCAGTCGTTGCTGATTATAAGCACTTGGTTGAGATCGCTATTCAGTGATACCATGTCAACATAGTGCTGGTTTCTAAACTCTGGGTACACAATGGTATTTTTTCTGTTTACATTGGCAATACTCTTAGCAAAGACACATTTGCACCACTTACCATTCTGTTGTCGACGATGTTGGAATAGAGGTATAGACAGATCAGACTACAATTTTTACTCAGTGGTGTGACATTGCCATACCTACCTTGAGAAAGATGAAGGCCATGTCGTTGGAAACAATCAACGCTGTATCAGGGTCGCTGTTTGTCAATAAACTCTGGGAGATGGTAAACTTGTTATCCAAGCTCATTTTATGAAGTCTCTTCCGTAAATTCTCTCAAATGCTTCTACACTATCATATCCTCCAATGCCAATCAAGAAAACTGACTTGCTGCTTTTTTTCCAGATGTACTTCAAAGTCGATAACGTTTTCAAATTGTTAGAATAAAAAGCATTTAGCAGAGCCTCTTTCAACTAGCGCCAATAACATCCAGATATCTCTCGTCTCAAGACCGTCTTCAACCAAAATTTTGCTGATCAATAGTTTTATAATAAAACAACACTTTCTTTTATATGTATAATAATTGAAAATACTCATACACTAGTCAAACAACAATCTTAACTGTGACGCAAACCCCGATATCAAAAACTGCTGACACAATAAAAATATAGAAAATAATCATAATCGTATACAACCAAACAATACAATATCAAGTGGGATAATCATCACTTGGTGCACACGAAAAGTTACTCTACAGGTTCTCCTGGACATCTGGTACTAATAAAAAGGTACTTGGAACCAGGAGAACCATCGTGTCCTTAAACACCAGTATGGAGATTGCTCTCATTATACTATTTTAGTAGTGTAATTTGGTAATGGTTTTATTCAGTACATCAAAAATAAGAATGCTCAGTGGGCTTAGTCAATATTGGAAAGAATTGCGCCTTCCTTTATTATAAAAACTAGTTGTGCTAAAAGAGACTACTTATGACGAAATTAGTGCCTCTAGACCAAATGAACACATAGTGAATTCAAAGCACTTCAGTAGCTGCCACCGTTTCTGAGATCATTCCGGACCCAGGCTTGATCTAGACTTGACAACTATTGTCACTTGACTTTAATAACATCCTGCCTTCCTTAGACTAATGTCTCCAACACCAGATAGCTCTGGGCCCAGTCCCTACTCCATATCTTTTTGACAAACCTTTATGAGGCATGTTGGTCGTATTAACAACTTTATGAGGCATGTTGGACGTATCAAAAACTTTACTGACTGACAATAAACTGGAAAAGTAACCTGCCAGACAGATCCCACTGTATTTCACAAGAATAAAAAGCTGCCAAGGATAACCACTTACCATTGTAAGAGGTGTTTAGTTCGCCCTGCGAATATAATGCAGATGTTCCTGCTTGCTGAGATGCTTCGTAAGCTCCTGGACTCCCTGGACAGGCTTCTGCTTCTAAAACAATTATCCAACACAGCCATTTTATCCATCAATTTGTCTTCAAAATATTTTCTTTGAGTTTTTGTTTCCTATTTTCTCATCATTTCCTCTTTTATTCTGTTGGAGTCATAAAAAACTGCTTCTTAACTTTAAAAAACCTGCTTCAAAGCATGATACATTTACCAACTACTTGCAAAAAGCTTCTTATGGTTTGTAAATTGGTTTTCTCCAAGGATCTTACAAGGGTCAAGTTTACACCCCAGTAAAGTATATTTTCTTTATGCAGTGGCCATGGACAAAATCAACTACCTAGTACGTTATGAATGACTCGTTCTGAATTTTTTCTATGACGTTACGTTGTGTCCAACCATGACATCACGTGACCATGATGTGACATGACAAGACATACGCCGCGTCTTGTCATGACATGTATATGGCATAAACAAGCTACCTTGACATGACCTGACTTGACATGTTATGCTACGTTAAAACATACTATAATGTACCCACCTTCCAGTGGATCTACGCTCCCTGTTAACCAATCGAGATTTGAATTTTCATCATCTGTAAATATTTCATTGTAAAACTATATACAACAATCATATATATGTTATATTACGCAGTTGCATACAACAGTCACAATTATGCTGTACTATACAGTTACATACAACAAACATCAAGTTAGTACTGTGATGTGTTTTACTGTAATAAAACACCACAGTACTTACTGGAATTACATTTTATCCTTATTGTTACATGTCTTTCAAAGCGCTGGTACAGTTTCCCAGCAATAATAAAATGCTTAAACGCCTATTGACCCTGCAGCTACCCTAATGGCTCTGCATCAATCTCTACTGCCCTGCAGCCACCTTACTGGCTCTGCACCAATCTCTACCAGCCCTGCAGCCACCTTGCTGGCTCTGCACCAATCTCTACCAGCCCTGCAGCCACCTTACTGGCTCTGCACCAATCTCTACCAGCCCTGCAGCCACCTTACTGACTCTGCACTAATCTCTACCAGCCCTGCAGCCACCTTACTGACTCTGCACTAATTTCTACCAGCCCTGCAGCCACCTTACTGGCTCTGCACCAATCTCTACTGCCCTGCAGCCACCTTACTGGCTCTGCATCAATCTCTACCAGCCCTGCAGCCACCTTACTGACTCTGCATCAATCTCTACCAGCCCTGCAGCCACCTTACTGGCTCTGCGTCAATCTCTACCAGCCATGCAGCTACCTTACTGGCTCTGCATCAATCTCTACCAGCCCTGCATCCACCTTACTGGCTCTGCGTCAATCTCTACCAGCCCTGCATCCACCTTACTGACTCTGCATCAATCTCTACCAGCCCTGCATCCACCTTCCCGGCTCTGCACCAATCTCTACCGGCCCTGCAGCCACCTTACTGGCTCTGCACCAATATCTACCAGCCCTGCAGTAACATTCTCGTCCATGTAGCAATCTCTACCAGATCTCTACCAACCCTACAAATTTCAATGAAGTAAATTTCCTAAAAAAAACAGATGAACTCTGTATCTCATCTTCCCCCCCTCTCATTAATGGAGTACAAACTCATACCTCAGTGGTAGGGCTCTCGAAAGAAACAGCATACACTGTACACTTGCCCTCGGATCCAACAGACTGTCAAACCCACTCATAATGTCCAGACAGGAAACGGCCGGGGCCCGCAGTAGATCCACCGGCATCTAATTGTATTATGGCAGACCAGCAACTTTTCAAACAGGGCAGATAATCCCTCGTGAGAACACAAACAGCAGGTACAACCAATCCCATCCTAGAACCTCTTTGGGGATGGGGGTTTGGGATTTGGGGTCGGGTGGTTCAGGTTTAAGAGTTTCGAACAGTTCATTTTCGAAACGTCAGTTTCGAATCATGGCGGAATCCTTCCAGTGAGTGTGTAGTGAGCAGTAATGCAATTTACTCGAGCTAGCTCCAAGGTCGACAGACTAGACTGTTGGAGCAAGATTTGCAGTGTCGCAAGCCCGTAAGCTATACACAGTGAGGAGTTGTCACAACTACCTCACTTTCCATTGAGTTCTTGTTCGGGCAGAATCGCTGTACTGGGTCGAACCAACAGGTTGAACAATCATTCCAGTATCACATGCATGTAGGTCGTATGCAGTGTAAGTCTCTTGGACTGACCACTTTCTACTGACTACTGTTCTTGCTGCTGGCCAACTTGTCCAAGTTGCTGCTATTTAATTAATTGCTATGTGCATGTGTTTGTCTTGTTTGCTTGCTTGTTATTCTTTCGGTTGCATCTAGTTGCTTGTGCTTTATCAAGTGTTGCTTCTAGTTATTTCTTTGCTGTGCAGAGAGAATCATCAAGAGGTGAGAGTGCCAGTTTAACTCTGCTTTATTATTTAATTACAAACACATTTATACAAAAGGGGCAGGTAAAAGATTTGGCAGCAATATGTGTAAACAAAAGAATAGGCCCCGCCTTCTGGCCTGATTGGCCCATAGACATAAGAGGCAGGCAAAACATTACAAAGGGACTGTCTTTTGTTCTAGTTGATTGCACGGCAGCACATGTTAAAAATTCAAGAGTAAATAAGAGTGAATATAAATGTAAGAGTAAATAAGAGTGAATATAAATGTGAATAAGGTTCGGCAGTAATAGATAGTAAATACAGAATAAATGTCTATGCTATTGTTTGTGTCAGGGTCGACTGTGTGTATGTCGATCCATTTCCCCAACAATACCACTGTTCTATGAGCCATTTAAAATTAATTCACTACTCAAACTTTAGTATAATAGAATAATTCCTTCGGAGTTTGCAGTGAATGCTCGTTGTTGACAAAAGTTTCAACGGAAATGTGTTGTAAATGCTTAAACTTGATGAGTTTGGGAAAATATTTTGTCTCAACCAATCAGAGAACGCCGATGTTTGTTCGGCATCGGGCATAGACCAACATGTTGGTTATGCTGACGAACAGGCCCCACGATGTGCCAAAGTGGACACGCCCATTGGGAACGCTCATCGCAAGGCCTTCCGATGCCAAACACCTGCCTGTGTAGCCACTCCTTTAGTGTAGCTGTAGTAGTTTTGTGCTCTCTACTACCGACACAACAGTATCTACTGTCAACTTCTTCTACAATTCGGGGTCCACTCAGAATAGACGTTTCTAATTTCACAGGGTCCATGACCCAGACACACAATAACAGAGTTTCCACGAACAATACTTTATTTACTCAAATCCATTTAGAGATACAATGTAAGGTACTTAACGAGATCCTCAAGGCTTCTGCTCGTAAAGCAGCACAAGAGCTCCTTTTATAGAATAAAATGAGGAAAGTTCACCCCATTATTAGGGTGAACCAATCACATAAAACAATAAGAATGATGCATCAATCAAAATAGCTAATACAAATTTTGTAAACAAAGTAACCCAATAACAGTAGTGAGCACATGGCAAAGTTCACTGGGCTGCTTTCCAGCTATTTTCCTTGGTCTGTTTCTTTACACTAATTATTAGGGCATCTAACTCCTTGGTCTGTCTTCTAGGCTAACGCACTCGGCTCCTGCACTTTCAGAGGTGGGCATCCAGTCCTATAGGTCTCAGGATATCTGAATCAACTTTTTTGGAAACCGGCCCAGGGTAGCTGACCCGGGGTAGACCCGGGGTAACCACAGGTAGGTTATATATGTTGTATAGGCATAGATACAGGGTCTATACAGGACCTGGGTCATTGGGAGCTAATTCATGGGGGAATTTGTATAGATATCAAGGGAGGAAGGCTCAAGGGCTACTTCTCTCTTTGCTAGTGACAGGGCAAGAGGTGAAGGGGGTCTTGGGGGGGGGGGGGGTAGGGAGGGTAGACTTATCTTGCAAATCTCTCACATAGTAACCAACAAGATGAGATACAATGTCACAATAAATGCATGTTTCTATATATGTGCTAGGGTTCACAATACAGATACAAGAATAATCACAATCATAATTCTCTGATTGTAGGCTGTGAAGATGAGGGAAAGGGGAGAGGTTACAGGGGTTGTAAGTGATTTAAGGAAGGATTCTTATGTCTGAGCAGGCTGACAGGTACCAAAGAGTCTGGACTGCATACTGGCTTGAGAATCAATAGAAGGTATACAGAAAGCAGCTGGGCTGTGTTCTGTGGCTGTAGCACTACTCCGCGTTGAGGGAGAGTATTCAAGGTCGACTTAAGGGTCGTGGGCCCTGGAAAGTAGATACAACGGGGGTAGATTTTTGTACACTCTGGCTGCAAGTTAGGGTGGTTGCTCATGAAAGTGCCGCTCTGCAAAAAGTAAGGGAAAGAGAGTAAAAAGGGTGTAGGGTTGACTAATAGTGAGGAGGTTTCTAGGGGAGCTGTGGCGTTGCATCCACCTCTTTAATAGTCTTAGTTGTCCTATGCTAGGTTCTGTCTCTTTCAACAACTCTCCTTCTCTTCTTGCTTCATTGGAGAGACTCTTGGTATCCGTAGAAAGAGGGACTGTCTGTCTTCTAAGAGAAGTTGACTAGAAGGGAGAGGGGTATTTACTTCTAGCTGCTGCGTTGATCTCTAGAAGAAATTATCTGTCAGTCTCCTGTAACTACCAATAGTCTTCCACACAGTCGCTAGTAGGTGGAGAGCTAGTAAGTAGAGACATGCTGTGTTGTTGAGCTGAACCACACATACTTCTTCAGTACCAGGTCTTGATTTGGGTGGTGCCATGCCATCCAGTTTCATCCGGTTTGCAGTGACTGCTTGCTAACACTAGCCATTGGTGTACAGAAAGTGGCTAAGAGGGATTTATCAACAAACTTTGGGTGTCTGAATCTCCCTGGAATGGAAAGCTGCCCATTTAATTTTTCATAAGCAGGTTGTACTGAAAGTTTTCTATCTTTTGACACTCAGGAAAGGGTATTCGCGATATCGAAACTACACAATTTTTATAGTTGTGTGGTATTGTAATGGAAATGCGCAGTGTTGCCATCAATCCGCAGCCGGTACTACACCTATTTAATCAACTATTCAATCAATTATGTTATTCAAGACTGACTCATACGCTTGAGCGCCCACAGTAGTGCAGCTGAGTTCCAGATATAGCTTCAAGCCAGCGGGAAGGATATTCCAGCCTTATAGTTATTTATATCTGGGCATGAGTCCCATGCTGCTTTGTTTACTCACTATTAGCCAATCATATATTCATACACTTCTATGATTTTGTTGCTCATTTATAAGCCTTGCTTGTAACCCAGCCAGGCAGTTATTAGTATTATTTAGTTAGCAGTAGTGCTCAGACATTATATTGTAAGAGACTGCCTAGGACTTGTGCGTGCTTAGCGTTAGCAAGACAGCTGAGGAGAGGTTCAGACTACAACAGAGAAGGTCCCAACAAGTGTATAGAAGACGCTTGGACATCTCGTACGAATCCCCAGCTAGAGACTACACCAGAAGACGCCTACCTACCAGTATGAACAGTATCACAGAGACATTACTACTATTTTTGCAATTACACTTCATAGCAATTCTGTGCGTTTGAGACAAAGGGGGAATAAAGTCTTTGTTTGCACTTTCAACCTATTGAGATCAGTTTGGCCGGTTGCCAACTACCGTTGTGTCTGCATTGAAGCAGCATCCTGTCTCTTCTCATACAGAGAGACCTCCAAGCCTTGCACTCTGTAGCTACGGCTACCACTAGAGCACAGAGTTAGGCACCATCATAAAGCATCTTGCAGTACCTGTGGCAGTATTCCTCACACTACACAGGGAAAACCGTTACAGTATTAGCTCTTATGATAATTACCCCATTTTTGGCTAAATGAGGCTAACTTTGGAGAGTCAGTGGTTGCTGAAATTTTTTACCAGGACTCCGAGTTTTTCAGACCAGCAGCAAAGCTGTACCTGTAGATACCTAGATGGGTGTTGTTTGCAATGATTTGTCCAAGAGAAGCCCATGCAAATCCATTACAGTATTTATTACAGTGCATACACTTACTAACCAGCTCATTTTAGAGTTAAATGCAAAGCAACAAGCGAAGGCTACAGATGTTATTGGTGTTGTTCAAGGGCGTAGCATACTTGAGTATTTTCTATTTCAGACTATAGCCAACGTCTAGGTCTTTCAGAGCTTTTATTGGAGTGAGCAATTAAGGCTTATGATTGGTAAACGTACACCTGCATTCTCCCATTGACCGTGACTATGACCTGATATATAATGGATGTGGACAAGTGTCTACTATGGTCTATCTACACCGATTAATCGGCCAACATTAAACACGTAACAGAAACATTACCACCTTGTCTACACCTATTTGAGTGAAAGGTTTGTTAGTCAACTGCTTTTATCTAAATATTGTATAATTTTATACCACATGATACATGAAGCTCTGTACCAAACCTCTGTACTGTGCTGATGAGGCAACAGACGTCGAAACAGCTGCTGTACGTAGTTTGAATTTGTACGTATATGTATATATATACATACACACATATAAGGACACACATACATCCAGCTACAGCAATATGAATTACTTTACCAATGTTTGCATAATCATAGCCTGTTGTGTCTGCGTACTCTATACCACCACAGCCATCATCTTCAGCTATAATGAGAAAGTATAATAAATGACAGTACCCTGAGTTGAGGTTAAAGTCTTACATATTGATGAAACTTCGGGAGTTCAAAATAAAGCAGCCTTGTCATAATTCACCTAAGCAATCACTTATATTGTTCAAATAACTTGCTATAAATAGATATACAGAAGTGAATGATCTTTTGGTAAAACCTCAATAAAAACTGACTTTAGCAAGATTGTTCGGCTGTTTTTCATGATTTAAACAAACAACACACATTGCCATCATTGTTATCACCAGACTTCCATTTTGTTGACAGCCATATAAATATTGCGAAGCAATTTTAAAGCTTTTCCTCATGATCATGTAGCTGCAGTGGAGTCAGTTCTTTAATTTGTGCAACATGAATACTGTGTCAGATACGAGTATTAGTATAACAATATTATGGTGATGGTTACAATTATCAGTATTACAACAATGTTGTGTCAGTTACTAGTATTAGTATAACAACAGAACTGTGATAGATTCGGTCGCGTAAGCGACAAAATACTGAAGTAAACCAGCAGAGCAAAATGCCCCTCTAAATGATAAAATATTTTTCAGAAATAAATGGTGGCCCTAAAAAGGGCCGATGAGGTGAGGAGGCACGAGGACTCACTCAAGAAAAAGAGACCTCCCTAGCTGGGGCCAAGTTATCGAATTCATCTCGCTCTTGCAACCACAGTAGATCAAGAGGATTGGAAACTCAATATCTCACTGAGGGAGTGGAGACAGGAATGGCATCTTTAAGAGAGTCCCTCCAACGCCACCCTGTGTGGGAGACAGGGGAATGCCTCCGTGCCCTGACTGGCTGCCTGCTGCAAAAAGTGGGAGCAGAGGCTCTCTCCTCTCTGCTATGTGGCTATTCTGTCTGTGATGAGGCGTCCCTGTAATGGAGTGCCTTGTGGACAAGCATGTCTGCCCTGTTAGAGTAAAACCTTGTGGACAAGCATGTCTGCCCTGTTAGAGTAAAACCTTGTGGACAAGCATGTCTGCCCTGTTAAAGTAAAACCTTGTGGACAAGCATGTCTGCCCTGTTAGAGTAAAACCTTGTGGACAAGCATGTCTGCCCTGTTAGAGTAAAACCTTGTGGACAAGCATGTCTGCCCTGTTAGAGTAAAACCTTGTGGACAAGCATGTCTGCCCTGTTAGAGTAAAACCTTGTGGACAAGCATGTCTGCCCTGTTAGAGTAAAACCTTATGGACAAGCATGTCTGCCCTGTTAGAGTAAAACCTTGTGGACAAGCATGTCTGCCCTGTTAGAGTAAAACCTTGTGGACAAGCGTGTCTGCCCTGTTAGAGTAAAACCTTGTGGACAAGCATGTCTGCCCTGTTAGAGTAAAACCTTGTGGACAAGCATGTCTGCCCTGTTAGAGTAAAACCTTGTGGACAAGCATGTCTGCCCTGTTAAAGTAAAACCTTGTGGACAAGCATGTCTGCCCTGTTAGAGTAAAACCTTGTGGACAAGCATGTCTGCCCTGTTAGAGTAAAACCTTGTGGACAAGCATGTCTGCCCTGTTAGAGTAAAACCTTGTGGACAAGCATGTCTGCCCTGTTAGAGTAAAACCTTGTGGACAAGCATGTCTGCCCTGTTAGAGTAAAACGCCGGGCAAAGATCACAGTTTATAACCGACCTGTGTCTATGCTGACGGCGGGTTAACAACCGGCGAGATGGAAAGTTGTCGGTACAAAAGTCACAATGGTGCTCCATGACAAACTGATGAATGCTGGTAATCTCACAGCTGCAATACATATGAGGCAGCAATCACTTGTGACCTAGAAAAAAAGCTGGCCAATCCAAACTGCACAGTTTCATAAGTATGGTCGTTGCAGCTGAAGTTTCACATAAACAATTTATGAAAATAATTTAATAATTAGCTATTAGTAGGAGGAAAATTACAAGCAACCGCCTAACAAAAGGGGAAGAACTGCCCTATCTTTGAAAAATTAATTAACACCAGCAACCTACTAGATGTTCTAGAACAGAAAATATGCTAAGTTTAAGAGACTATTTTATGTTCTCAGTAATCGTTTACTAAATAAATATTTCCCTGTTGTTTTTACATACATATTGTAGTGGATTTCATTGGTCACTAACTGTGACCACTACTTGTTAAAGGTTCCCTTGATAATCTGCAGACATCAGGCAAGCGTTAGGAAGCAACTGACAAAGACTGGAACCAGTTACAGTTAACTTAGTTGCCAAAGCACATGCACTAGAGCCATAATACACTATACCGGCACAAGGTATTTACTATCCCGGCCCAGGGTAGCTACTCGGGCCGGCAGCAAGATGGCTGACATAGCCTGAGGGAGGAAAAGTACCCTAAGATCTTACATCACTTATATCCAGGACATAACTACCCTCAGATGTTCAGAAAGTATGATTTAAAGCCAAAAAGTGAAGAGCCTGCTGAGTAAAGAATACTTAACTACAACTGGCTAGAATGACTACAGGCTCTGCCCCTCACTTCTGGGTGCCAGCTATCTTTAATCAATTTACTTATGTACCTTTCATTTGTTGCTATATTTATATATAGCTTTGTTGGTCTATTCCTACTATCCTCATGTGTGGGTGGAGTGTTTGGCAAACTAGGCTTAACACTTCCTTTCACTTCGTGTGACTATGCCTATAAAAGGCAAAAAAGGTAATCATCGCATTACCTGACAGCACTTACCTACAGTATGCTATACCGTAGATTGTACTTGGATTGCCAACTTTTTATTCTGGCACCAATAAATGTTATATATCACTCGAAATCACCGAGTATAGTGCCTTAGCCGAGGGCTCTCCACAGTTGATAAAGTAGAATATTCTCTTTATAACCAGTTGTTTGTGCCATCCCGGCACGGGGTTACCTCTGGGGAGAGGTTGATTGCTAATTGTCAGGCGTAGAAGGGCTGACGGTCTAGTTGCGCCGGCAAACAGCAGTTTGTGCGGTGACAACGCCTAGCGGATAAGTAGTAGGAAGTAAATACTTGCTACAATATCATATGCAAAAGCCAGCCTTTTATCGGCTGCAACACAGGAAACTATCGGCCTAATCATTAATATGAAAAATAGTACATGCAAGAAGTGAAACAGACAAATAAGCACACATGGTTATAAAGAGTAACAAAAACAATTGTGATTGCAATGAGTTGAAGGTAATCAACACCAAGGGTAGAGGAGCGGAGGTAATGGGTAGATTGTCTGCTGGTGTGCTCTCCAATCTAATAGGTCCCTGGGCTTCCCATGGCCTGATATCCACCTTTGTTTAAGTCTGGATGTGGGTGACTCCTGGACTCGGCCTTCTGCAGCCCTGTCACTAACTTTTAGTTTTCTAGACTAAGGCCCTGGTCACACGAGACTGAATCTCTGGCGAAACTGTAAACGAAACTTTTTTTGCAGGCTCAGCGAATTTGTTGCTGAGCAAACCGAGCGAATATTTCAGTTTCGTCGTGATCAAGCAATGCTAGGTTTGTGAAATTCGTCGATTGCGATGCTTGCATATAATTGGACCACATAAGTTCGTTAATTGGTTCATTTTCTGTGGGCCGTTATTGGTCGGTTTCTAATGTCAGGGTCATTCACACGAGCACATGGTTAGTTTCTATACTTGCACATTTGTTTTTGATAAAAACAATTATTTAATTTATTATATTTATATGGAGCTTTAAATAAATGAAAGATAATAATAATATATTATAATCAACCAATTTGGATACTAGTCAAACTCAGCTATTTATTAAAATATTCTAATTCAAACCCTGATTCAATTAATTTCCATGCTTTTGCATCGAGCAGGAAAGTATGAGTAGGCCTGCGCACAAAGTATAATGCGCTGACATTGGATGAAGCTAGTGATAGCTAGGCGTAACTAGTGACCCTGTAGAGAGAGATACGCCAATCATTGTGCAGTATAAAACGCACGTGCAATGGCTGTTGGGTTGCAAACAAAACTGTTTCCCGTCAAATTTTTATATGAAACATCATTGAGCCAAAATACTAGGGTTTACAAAATAAACCATAACTTTTTACTGCAGAGTCATATCTCAATAATTCATTGGGGAAAATAAAGAAGATATTCTCAGGGCTCTCAACTTGTGGGAAAGTAAAATCCGAGTATATGGGATGCGAATGCGGGGCTCTACGCTCCCTCTCAGTAAAAGCTTTGAGCGACCCCTAATGGTTTGTAGGAAATCAATGGAAATACATTTTAAAAGTCAAAATGATCGAAGAAAAAAGTAATTGGCTAAAATGGATGTAATTCGGTGTTTAAAATTTCAGCATTTTACACCATCATTACTTCTAATATTGAGTTTTGAGAATGAAAAAAATCTTAAGTTTCTCACAGGAATGTGATTTCAGTTACACGAGATTGAAATTTAGATGTTTAATGATCTGTAAAATGAATGGGAACTCAATGCATACAGCTGAGACACGAAGTCATTTGGATGCACAATTTGAACCAGTGTAACTGGTAAGAGTTTTTACCATAATAAAAACCGGAGCTGCATGCGAAATCAATTATTGAACTGCTATTGATTGATTAATACATGTTGTCCATTAAACAATCAACCACATGCGGCTGCTGATCTCAAGTGACCACCTCTTTATGTCACTATTCAGAAGATATGTTGTGACAGAATATAAAAAGGTGAATAACAGCTTTAATAATAATAATGATAATAATTTTTATTCACCTCAATTCAAAGTTACAATAAAAAAAATTGTAAATAACACAGAAGCAGGTATAACAATAAAATAACCATATTTTTTTCATCACAGTTATTTTTATGAAGTTTTTTGCTTCTAACATTTTTATAACAAACATTACAACAGTGGAAGTAATAATTAATTCATCATAATAATTGTTAATTACAAGTATGAAAAACTGCTATCATTGGTGATAAAATCAAGTAATGTAGTAGTAATATTGTTGGGGAATCCGGCAGCACAATCATAACAGTCGACCCAGGACATTTCGACCTAATCAGGTTCTATGAACAATCGTTCGGCTTCGGCCTTATTTTACTTACGTTACAAACAGTCAGCTAGTTATTAATCACTCATACATTTTATAGCTCATATATATTATATAGCTTTGCGTAGAGAGGCAGCTTTTTAGTCAACAAATGCACATGTGTATATTTAATCAACCATTACGAGGTGCTGCCCCTTCTTTTGTTGTCTAGGCCAATCAGGCCAGGTGGGTGTGACTACCTTTTGTTCTATGTTGGCAGCACAAACGTTATGTAATTTACCCTGTATAAATATGTGTGTTTTGTATACAATAAATCAGAGTTAACATGGCACTCTCACTGCTTCTTTGAATCCTTTCAATAAGCACCTTGCGCACACAAAAGAATAGCTGACAAGCTAAGTGGACTAGCAAAGACTCATACAAAGATTACTACAGCAGTAGTAGGCAGCACATAAAAGATTATTGCAATAGCAGCATCACATGCTGACAGTGCATTCATACAGATTGAGCAAACACAAACATCAACAGCCGCTTGGACAAGTCGATTAGCAGAACGAACAATAGCCAGTAGAAAGTGGTCAGTCGAATCGACTTACACTGCACACTACCCTAGGGCGTGTGATACTGGAACGATTGTTCCACCTACCTGTTAATTCGACCCTGCACAGTCATCCTGCCGAACTAGAAATCAGTGGAAAGCAAGGCAGTTGTGACAACTCCTCGCTGGGTCCAGCTCACGAGCTGACAACACTGCAAATCAAGTTCGACCAGTTTAACTGGCTGGCCTTGGGCTTGTTAGAGGCGAGACGCTGTACTGCCTGCACACACCCAGTACTGTGGGCCGCTGTACAGGTGGACGCTACCACACCAACCTGAAATCCTGTACAATATGATGATTATTATTATTTTTTAATAGATACAATTAATTTGAAGGGAATTGATAATAATAAAAAAATTATTAGTACAATAGTTATAATTAATAGCAACAGTAACAGTAGTACAAATGATGATTTATTATTATTTATTTTCATTAATATTGTGCAGGATTTCACTGTGGGGGTATGTACTTTGGTAGCTAGGCCTACCTGCACAGCCTCCCTAACTGCTGATGGCTTTTGTGTATACTGCTGAGCAATACAACCCGCACACATGTCGACGAGTATCCTTAGAAATGGTGTTCGACCATCTCAGGTTACTGTCTAGCTGCCGGTTGCGTTAGCTGATTCGGTGCGCAAGCCAGAGGCCGAACTTTGAAGGGCGAACTAGCTAGAGCTATGTTCGGCCAGCAGAAGTTCAGTGATCTGCTTGTTAATTACTACTCGAGTAATAGAGCTCTTGTTGTACGTGCATGTACTAGCGCAAGTGAAGTTATTGTTTGTGAACAAAGAAACTTCTGAGAGTGTACAAGCTTAACTCTGACTTTAATAGTTCAAACATCAGCATTTATATAAACGATTATGTAATATAAAATAGATAGACAAAAGAAGCCACACCAAGCACAAGTGGTTGGCTAGAGTGTACCAATAATAACACAGTGGGTGGAACTTGAATAAGGCATGACTGGCTTGACTGGCTGGTATAGGATATGTATAAAAATCGCATAGAACCATCTGCTCTAAAGCGTATGCATAGAGCTAGGTAAGTGTACCTGATGTGTACCATAGAAATGTAAATAGAAGTGTAGCAAGTGCAAAATAAAGATGGCGCCGTCCGTCACAATAATAATAAAACAGCAATAAATGATAATAACCACAGAATAACAAAAGCTAGATTTACTAGTAATAGTAAGTGATAATAAGAATAAATATTGTACAGGAATTTGCGTCTGGGTGGTAGCAACCTGTACACACTCCCGACGTGCTCTGCTTCTGCCCAAGTCTACTCACAATAATCTGCTATTATTGTCTGGAGAGCATTTACTGGTTTGTGCAGTTATGCGTGCGGCCGAATCTGGCGTGTATGCTTGCTGGCAGTGGACAATAACTATTTGATAATTATTGGCTGCATCCGAACATGTTCATGTCCGACAATAATTGTGCTGTAATTATTGTTTAGTTTATAGTTTGTTGCGAACTGTTGCCCCTGACAATACTCGTGCCGAGTGATTGTTTAGTTTATAGTTTCTTTCGAACTGTTGCTACCGACAATAATTATGCTGGAATTATTTGCAGTCAAATCGGACTCAGTCGAGATCGACAAAAACTTCACTGCAATTATTGTTGTCCAACTTGTTGGATTCCCCGAATCCGAATTTGATATGAGACGAACTATTAGGGTGTGTTGTAATCCTCACCTCAGGTGAGGGGATACACAGTGATAGGGCAAACCGTTCTCACTTTCCACCTTAGCTTCGTGCTTGCTAATAGTCGACCAGGTCAGCGCTTGTAGTTTTGGTGCTCCTAGCTGTGCTTGCTTCTGAGAGAGAGAATCATCTGAGAGTCAGGCTAACTCTGAACTTTAGTGCACTAACATCAGTTTAAATACAGGGAAGGCGGGTACACATTACAAACCACGCCTGACTAAAATATTGGTGCAAGCCACGCTTTGCCCTTACCCTTGCCCTTACATCAGCACCCAAATTGTAATAATTAAAAACGTGGAAAAATATAATAAGTTGCTGTAGTAAATAATTATTTGGTACAAGGTAGAACGCACTAAATGGTATCGTAGGCACATGTAAACAATAGAACCTTGCACAGACATAGACAGTGTGTAGCGGGTAGACATAAATGTAGACAGTGAGTTATTTCGGAGATAAAAGCTCAACTCTTAGACAAAGGAAATAGAACAATGAGATACAAGCTCAGTAGGTAATTGCGAGAGAGTGTCTTACTGAGTAGATAATAATAATAAAATAGGAGGTACTGGTGTCCCTCTCAATATTAGTAACTTAAATATTAATTAATTAATAATGGTTAATATATTAAATAAATAATAATAATAATAATAAAATAATAATTTAATAATAATAATAATCTAATGGTGATTGTTGTTGATTGGTAATAATCAGGGGTGGGAGAAAATGACTTTAAAGTCGAGTCAAGTCAAGTCATGAACTTTGTGAGTCGAGTCAAGTCAAGTCGCAGCCATTCTGAGGTTCAGCTGAGTCAAGTCAAGTAAAGTCACAAACATTGTTGAGTCAAGTCGAGTTGAGTAATGAAAAATTTTAAGTCAAGTCAAGTCTGACTCAAATGACTTACAAGTCAAATATCAAGTCACTTGAATATCTCAGAGTCGATTGGTCGTAGAGCATTATCAAAGACATCATCGTGATCAGCAGATTTCAGAGGGGGTAATTTAGATGTCAAATAGATGACTAATACAAAACTTTCACAGAAATCAGACGATTTTTATTGAAAGATTTCCCTAACAGCAACAGATGACAAAAATATTGGCAATGATAAATCAGTGGTTCAGAACAATAGTCTGGCAGTATAGCATTTGTACTTATGGAAAGCCAGAACCAGTAGAATGTTGCAGCCAATAAAATATTCTGTTCACAGTTCAAGCAGTAGACACTTCACAATGAGTTAAATGGTTTAACCCTATTCGTTGCATGGTAGTTGTTTTTCCTCCTTCCCTACTTGAAAAAAAGGTCACCATTTTATTTTAGTAACTTAATTTTGTAAAATTACTTGTTCTTTTTCATTTTCTGTCAAAAAAATCTCTGCAGTAAAGTTGTGCAATAAATTTTGAAACACATGTTTAATAAAGTCAAAAAACATTAGGAATTTTACAATTTGCAATCAACTTTTTTTTCCAGCAGGGAAATTGACCTACATGCAGTTGACGAGAAGTCGCGTTAAAAACAACAACCCTACTGAAAAAAAAGTCTTCCCCATTTCACAAACTTTCGTAATCAGAGTGCACTAATTATTTTTAGTACATTTCTAGTTGTTGACAAAACAAACAGTATTCTGCATATGCACCTTCTTCTTGTCTTCTTATATTTTTAAACGGTAGAAAATCATCAATTATTCTATCTTTTTTTCTGGTAGAAAACATTTGGATGGAAGGTCTAATGTAATTTTCTGATCACCATACTCCAGCAAGCATACAGTTGGCTAACTATTAGCTGGGTTGTGCACTAAATAACACCTCTGGTTCCGATAAACAAACAGGAAATACAAACAGCAATGACACACGGGTATTCTGTTAATTTAGGAAATTGTGGTAGGAGCAGACAACTCTGCGAGATTGACTCCAAATGACTTGATGATGACTGTAATAAAGTCATCTGTATTATGAAGTCGAGTCAAGTCAAGTCATGAAACTTTTCGAGTCAAGTCGAGTCGAGTCAGATGAGGCATCAAGTCAGAGTCAAGTCAAGTCACTGCTCAACTAAGTCAAGTCAAGTTATGACCTATGACTTGACTTGACTCTAAGATGACTTGACTTAGTCCGACTTATTCCCACCTCTGGTAATAATAATTGCAACTAGTAATAATTATTATTATTATAATAATAATAATTATAATAAAATGAAATCAAAATAGCAATAGCACAGCAATGGAATTCTAAACTCACTTTTGGCTGACCCTCTCTTAAAACATAACAGCAGTATTTGTCAGTAATTATTACATTTCACGTTTGTTTCTGCTAGGCGATCGCTGTTTTTTAGTCTATGAATCCCGATATCCTGTTAAAGTGGGGGCGTAGCATGGCCTCTCATAACACAAGTATGAAAGTGGTCAGTCAACAGCTATTAAAATTATTGTATTATTTTGTAATCTAAAAACAAAACGCTGCACACAAACAATTTACACTCAGTAACTTTTGTAACAATGTCATAAAATAGATAGTAATTCGTATCTATGTCAACATTTGTCCTGCTTAGCCATATCGTTTTGGGCAAAAACAAAGAGAATACAACTGCTATAAAAAAACTTGAGCGTAAAAAATCTGTGTTAATGTCAGGTTGAAACAAAAATCCTCCAGGTACCTGAAATTGAGCCAAAAATCCGAGTTTACCCAGGTTTAATCTGGCTACTTGAGAGCCCTGTATTCTGGTACAACCAGAGGTATTTTTTTATATGACAAAGCTGCTCTAAATGTAGACAAATGAAGGGTCAAAGTCCAGGGATCCAGATTGACACCACTATTATTATCGTAACTTTGGTACAGATTTTGCTACAATAAATCTCATTATCCCCCATACTTACTTACTTGCTACTTGCTGCGTAGTCGCTAACTTCTGGTGAAGGTTTCAGCAACGTGGCGTATCCATAAATCTAGTGATCGTTCCGGTTCGTCATCGTGTACCGATCAGGAATACCGCCGTCGTCTCAACCTGCCAAGGGGGGGCCGGCCAGAAGGGAACTCGATGGTGGGAGGGCATTCCACAGCTTGGCTGTACTAAGGAAGAAGCTGTTTTGATGGGCTTTGGTCCGACAGTGGGGTACCAGATATTGCTGGCCGTGACTTCTAGTCTGCAATGATGATGGATGATGGGCCTGAACATAGTCACAAGTGTTAGTTGCAACTTCCCCAAAATGCATGGCTCTGAACATTGTAAACATTGTAAACATTGTAAACTTTTATAATCAGAAATGCTTATAAAACACCTGGAATGGAATAAGTTAGTAATAATTGAAGCTTTTTAATAAAAATGATGTTTGTTGTTAATTATAATTAAGAACTAAAATAAATATTATGTCAAAGTGATCTATTATGGTGGCTCATAGCGTTAGACGGTTTCGTTTTCAAAGCGTATGAACGGATTTGAAATAGTCCAGACGGTTTGCAAATCGTCTTTTACATTGAAAATAATTTGGTAATTGTAGTAAAATAGCCCAAGAAACTATGTTTAAAAACGGGCTTGTTGGTTATAATAAATTAATTGTCGGCCTCAGCAGTTGCGGGATTAATGCTATAAAACTGTATTTCCTGTCCAACAATTGTAAAATCTGCAAACCGTATAGTTGTATTGCAAATAATTCAGACTGTTAAAGCTGCGTTTACACTATACGATTTCACAAAGCGTTCAGAAGTTTTTCCAAAAGTTCAGACTATTTCAAATTCGTTCAAACGGTTTGGAAAGCGTTCAGACGTTTTGAAACACACAAGGCAAAACCTAAGTGCAGAAATTTTTTTCTGCACTTAGGGCAAAACGTTCTGAGCCACCATATGAAATAGCCTGAACTTTTGCAAAAACTTCTGAACGCTTTGTGAAATTGTTCGTGAACTTAGAAAATCCGAGCCGATTTGCTGGTTCGCTCTATTGGTCATAGATCTACAGTCCATTTATGATGGATAATGTTTCTCCTAAACACTCAACAGTTGAATTTTTTCTAAATAAATAAATAAAAATTTTTATTTATTAAATATTATTTGCTTTAAATTATTTTGAATAATAAATACAACCTAAATGTAAATGTAAAAATTTATTTTAGAGATTAGATTCAACAACATTTTTATACAGTTGATTAAGGTGCTCTATGTCTTTTGATCGACGTCTATGTTGAAAAAGTTATATAGAGGCTATAAATAAAATTATGACGATCGCTTTTGGTTCAAAAGCCATGTGCCTTGCAAACTTTTCCAACCATTTCAAAATAGTTTGGACTATTTCAAAACAGTTCAGACTATTTCAAAATAATTCATACGGTTTGTAAATAGTTCATACTCTTTCTAAAGCGTCCATACGGTTTGTAATTTCCTAAATCATCTGGATCATTTCTAAACCGTCTGAATTATTTGCAAGACAACTATACGGTTTGCAGATTTTACAGTTGTTGGACAGGAAATACAGTTTTATAGTATTAATCCTGCAACTGCTGAGGCCGACAATTAATTTATTACAACCAACAAGCCCGTTTTTAAACATAGTTTCTTGGGCTATTTTACTACAATTACACAATTATTTTCAATGTAAAAGACGCTTTGCAAACCGTCTGAACTATTTCAAATCCGTTCATACGCTTTGAAAACGAAACCGTGTAACGTTATGAGCCACCATAGAAAATAATTGGGTAATTGCAGTAAAATAGCCCAAAAAACTATGCTTAAAAACGGGCTTGTTGGTTATAATAAATTGATCGTCGGCCTCAGCAGTTGCGGGATTCATGCTATAAAAGTGTATTTCCTGTCTGACAATCGTAAATTCTGCAAACCGTATAGCTGTCTTGCAAATAATTCAGACGACTTTGAAATGATTCAGATCATTTACAAAATTACAAACCGTATGGACGCTTTAGAAAGAGTATGAACTATTTACAAACCGTAGGAATTATTTTGAAACAGTCTGAACTGTTTTAAAATAGTCCAGACTATTTTGAAATAGTTAGAAAAGTTTGCAAAGCACATGGTTTTCGAACCAAAAGCGATCGTCATCATCATTTTATTTATAGCCTCTATACAACTTTATCAACACAGGCGTAGATCAAAAGACATAGAGCAAATTAATTAAATGTATGAAACTGTTGTTGAATATAATCTCTAAATTTATTTTTTACATTTATAATAATTAGATTGTATTTATTATTTAAATTAATTTGGAACAAATAATATTTATTAAATAAAAAAACTATTTATTTATTTAAAGAAAATTCAACTGTTCGGTGTTTAGGAAAAACATCAATCATAAATGGACTGTAGATCTATGATCAATAAAGCGAACCAGCAAATCGGCTCGGATTTTCAAGGCCATAAACGATTTCACAAAGCGTTCAGAAGTTTTGCCAAAAGTTCAGACTATTTCCAAATCATTCATACGGTTTGGAAAGCGTTCAGACGTTTTAAAATGCAAAACACAAAACGTTCTGAGCCACCATAATCTATGGTGGCTCATAACGTTAGACGGTTTCGTTTTCAAAGCGTATCAACGGATTTGAAATAGTCCAGACGGTTTGCAAAGCGTCTTTTACATTGAAAATAATTGGGTAATTGTAGTAAAATAGCCCAAGAATCTATTTTTAAAAACGGGCTTGTTGGTTTGTGACGGACGGCGGCCATAACACTCTATGCTTGCACTCTACCCCTAATCACTCTATGAACACAATATACATATTTTACTCTTACACGTTACACACAATTTTATATGTATCACATGTGCATGCACTCAGCCGTAGCTGCAAGGCCAGCCCTATCTTTTGTACACCTGTTCCTATTTGTCCAGTCTTTATTACCAGGCGTGCCTTACAATATTTTCTTTGTCCTTGTTTGTTTACACATTTTATTATTATGTAACCCCTTTTATGAATAGCTGTGTTAGGCAGCAATAAAGTCAGAGTCAGTTTGCACACTCTCAGTAGTTTCTTTGTTCTCTAACAATAATAACTTCACTGCGCTAAGTACATGCACGTACAACGAATGCTCTATTACTCGAGTAGTAATAAACAAGCAGATCAGCCTGAACCTCTGCTGGCCGAACCTAGCTCCGACTAGTTCGCCTTCAAAGTTCGGTCACTGACTTGCACTCAGCAGAACAGTTCGAACCTCTGCTGGCCGAACCTAGCTTCGCCTAGTTCGCCTTCAAAGTTCGACCTCTGCCTTGCACTTTGAAACAAGCTAACGCAACCGACAGCTAGACAGTAAACTAGGATGGTCACACACCATTCCCAAGGATACTAGTCGACCTGTGGGCGGGTTGTATTGCTCAGCGATAGACACAGTTGCCAACTCAGTTCGGGAAGTTGTGCAGGTAGGCCGAGCTACCAACTCACACAGTGAAATCCTGCACAATACAGTTTTATAGCATGAACCCGGCACCTGCTGAGGTCGACGATCAACTTATTATTACCAATAAACCTGTTTCAAAACATAGTTTCTTGGGCTATTTTACTGCAGTTACCCAATTATTTTCAATGTAAAAGACGCTTTGCAAACCGTCATCCATGGTCTGGACTATTTCAAATCCACGCTTTAAAAACAAAACCGTCTAACGTTATGAGCCACCATAAATATGACTTATGCTTTAAAACAATTTTAATATTATTTTCATTATTCATTTAATAATAAATAATTACATTTCTATTAAATTGCAGTTTTTCATTATTATTTATTATTGTTATTTAACACAAACAATACAATTAATTTCATATTATAATTATTATTCAAAAGTTGAAACTTACCTGGCATATCAATTTATTCTAGTGTAGTATCTAATAATTATAACAATAATTTTGAATAACAACAATAAACAAATATTTGCTACTAGATTTCGGGGTATTATTTATTATCGTCAACAAAGCCAAACTTTGTATATAAACTATAGAGCTGCGCTTTCGAAAGATATCCTGATCAATTAACTAGGTTATAAAAATTACCTAAAGCAAGTTGATTTGTGATGTTTTTATTATTTATTCTGGTAGATCGAAAAATCTTCTCTTTTTTCCCCATAAAACTTTTGAAGATTAACATTTTTGTGATAAAATAAAAATTATTTCATTGGAGCACGTATTTCAACCGCAACGATAGCATATATAAGCGTGATCGCGTTAATTCAATGTTTGGGTCCCTAGCCGATTGCACGTGGCTCCTTTGCGTATCTCTCCCTACAGGGTCACTAGGCGTAACAAATAAATTATAGTTGTGTGTGACCGCTTTAACGAAACTTTATTCGCCATTCTTCAGCAACCACTTAATAAAGTTTCGTTATCGGTTATAGTTATCTTCCTTGTGTAACCAGGGCATTAGGCAGCCATCACTCTTTTTTGTATATAGGGGTTTTTAAGAGACTAGAAAAAACTCTTCATACGACAACCACATCATATTATGTAGGGATTTCCAAGCGACTAAAAGAATTTTCTTTGCCTGAAAATTCTATTATTTTATATAGGGGTTACATATGAGGTTTCTCATTGGCTGTAGAGATAGGTCAGCGGTTACAACTTTCACTATGTAAGAGTCAGTGTTTGCACACAAAAACCATCCACTCCAGCAACAGTCACTGAATGAACATCTTTAGATTATTAGTGTAAAATACGTTCAGTCATTAGCAATAAGCTATTATCGGATGATGATGCACAAAAATTCCTAGTTAGTAACTTTCACGCCACAATAATACAAATTCTGCTAAAAAAGTTACTTATGGAAAAAAAGTTTGACTAATGCACAATTATGTTGTGCTGTGATCAAACACATTTGAACTACCACTTGGATTAAAAAAAAATACCCAATTTACCCAAAGGATTTCCTCCTGGCGGAGTTGAAAGACCAGTGGAGCGATTGGATGAGCCTGACATGATCTGCTACTGCTAACTGTAAGGGCTGAACCTGCAGCTGGTCTTCTCTAAAATTGGATAGAGTATACACATATTATGTTTTGTGTATAACTATATACATACATTATGTATTGTGTATAACTATATACAGACATTGTTTTGTGTATAACTATATACATACAATATGTATTGTGTATAAATGTATACATACATTATGTACTGTGTATAACTATATACATACATTATACAAGGCATATAAATATATACAAACATTATGTACTGCCTATAAATATATATATACATAGATTATATATATACTGCATATAAACAAATACATACATTGTGCGTATGAAAATTTACATACATTATTTACTGCATACAGATTTATACATATATTATTTACTGCATACAAATATTGTAATGGATTTTACATAGAGTGGCCACTGCGCTGGTTAGTTGCAGGTGTTGCTTACTAAGCTAGTAGCGACTTGCAGCCAGTCTGTTGTTGACTACACAGGTGGTGAGTCTTTTGGATGCACTAGCGGAACATGTTTGGGCTTGTTTAGCTGATAGTGTTTTTGGATGCGGCAGAAGAAAGCTAGGAAATTACCCCCTTCTACTCAGCAGTAACCCTGCCATTTATAACCATTTATTATCCTTGTTATTGTTTTGTATAGTGTCTGCTTATTGTATGATATTTTATGCTTATTTTATGTGTTTATGGCCTGATTTTTTATAGCCAATCAGGCTCTTGTTATTTCAACTACCTCATTTGCATATCTATTCTATAAATTTATGGACAATAGCCCTGAAAGGCAGAGTTGATTGTGAGCTTGGACAGAGAGAATCTTGACAAGCTTTTGTATCGTACACAATAAAGCATTTATAACCTGAACTCTGCGTGTTTAAATTGGCAGGTTGCCTGCTCACGGCAGAACCCGGTGTATTTCTATACACAGATAGTTAATAGAAGAGTCATCACTACTATTTACAGTAACGCTCTCTACCTGGTACAGCTTAGTATAGTTGCTACCGTGAGTTGCAGTGTTGTTGATAGCATGCCAACCTACTAGTTGTCTACAGTTTAACACAGAGTATATTTTTCTTTAGTAGCTGTTCGGTAAGGGCATAGTAAAATTTTTTACATTGGTTACAGCAGTGGGATAGAGTGAACGTTTAGACACCATTAAAAAGGTTATCAACATCCAAAGCCTTCCTCTACTCATTTCCCCCTCGCCCCGGGTATTGGTATTTTCCCTATTAGATAATAATTGTCTGGCAGCAGTCAAACTACCACCCCACAGACACCGCTACACCCCTTCCCTCTGACCTGATCGTACCATCCCCCCCCCCCCCTTCCCGGCAGAACACCCCTCTTCCCCTGCTGTGTTTGAAGAAGAGAAGCACGTCACCCTGCAAGCTGAATTCGGTAGTCATTGTACTGATTTCACAAGGTCGTACAGCGTGGGGTACTCCTCTCAACTCGGTACCACTCCTACTGTGTACCCTGCAGAAACTCTTGCTCTATCCACCAGGAAGGCAAGAGTTTCGGACACAGTGTTTGACATAGTGTACTTTACAATCATCCACTTACCTTCTGAACCCATCTCAACCCGGAGTTTTCTTGTCCCGTGCTGACAAGTACCCTGCTGATTGTGACAACTATCTTTTCCTTTGATGCCTGCACAGAGAGCCAGGAGTGCTGGACGGTTGCCAGCAAGCACATCAGAAGCTGCGTCATTAGACAGACTCACACAGACCCTGCAAGGAGTGTTGCAACCCCTTGCATTTCTCCCTGGTCCTGCACAGTACTTTAAACCTCCCAAGTTCAACAGACAAGGTGGCGTAGAGTACTTCATCACACGGTTCCTAGAGGTTGCTGAAGCAACTGATCGGAATGCCCACATAATCTTGCTCCATGTAAGAGAGGCACATCGTGAGGAAGTGCTAGAATGTGGCAAACCCAACACCCTACAAGCTGTGTTTACAGCACTCTGTGCTCGCTTTGGCCTTACACGTCATAAACCCATGCAGACTGTAGCACACCTAAAAAAGCATCAAAGACTTCCCTCCAAGAACATGCTAGTGGTATTGAGAGACTAGCTCAAGTAGCCTATGACGATTTACCAGATAGGCACATAGAACGCATGATACTAGAGACGTTCACATCCACCCAGGATCATCCGTATTTGCAACGGCACCCGTTAGCAGTAAATCCAAAGGGTCTTGAGGATGCAGTTTGTGCTGGAGGCAAGCTCCTCCACATCAAGGCGGTCTCCGACTTTAAACCATCCGGAGTTTAAGCCGTAGAAGATAATGAAGTGGAAAAATAACCCTGCAAATCTTCCTTGACCCATACCATCATTCTCAGACTGCTGTCGTGGTGTCGCAGGCTCCAGGAGAGACAATTCACCTGTATACAGTTGCCAACGACTACCCCTCAGTGAGCTACTCCCCTCCACCATTGCAGCCAGCACATGTGTCTGGAAAGGCATTGGCTCGGCTACTCCAAGCAGTACAGAACTTGGCAGTGGAGATGCGACAGATGAAGCAGTGGCAACAAGTAGTGCATACATCCCCTTCAGTGTCTCTGGGTCCATTGCCGTGGCACAGTCAGGTTCTTTTGGCATGTGTGCACCCCTTCCTAACATGTATATGCCCCATCCTAGTGTGTACCTTACGCTCCTGGTGATGCAACTTTCTACCCAGATCCCCCACCACACTCCTCATGTGGTGCATCACCTTTCTGCTACGACACCTACTATCCCTGTTGTTGAATAGAACCCCCCGCACACGATGTCACATCCTGCTATGGAATAGTTGGTGCCTCGTTAGTGTTGGGGCTGTGGACAGATGGGTCACTACAGCAGATGTTGTCCATCTAAACCAAAGGCTACCGCTACACCCAGAGCAAAACCTGTGTCGGAAAACGACAAGCGCCGGCAGTATTGACCCCCTTGACTAGCTGTAACAGGGCACAAAGGTGGAAAAGAAAATTAGCAAGACTAGAGAAGTACAACCTTCTGCTTCTTCACACAGATCCCTGGCGCCCTCCTAGAAAAAAAATGTCGCCTTTCCCACCGAAATGGCAGCCTCCTACCTCCAACTGTTATACAGTTCTATACGATGAAGCAGATGGCCCAGAGCCCTATAAAATTTCTGCCGCCATACACCCCTTACTCACCTATCCCCTTACAACCTGTAGGTCTGGTGAAGCACCAGACTGCCCAGGCACAGAAACACCAGCCCGTAGTTGCACCAGTCAACCTCAAGTGAAGCGCACTTCATGCCATAGAAGTAGAGCGTCGCCTCCCCCTTCTTGAGCTGCAAAGGTCCAACCTACTCAGTTGTCCAACACTGAGATAGAACGGCCATACCAGGTAAGCTCCTTCCTCCCCGGGAAACTAGAAGGCAAGCCAGTCATCCTCATCGATATCGGCTGAACAATGAATCTCCTGTCCAAGCACATCTTTAACCAGCTACCTGAGTCAATAAGACAGACAGTACAAGATGTTGAGAACTGACAATCATGCACTTCCATGTATGCACCATGCTGCATTGTACTGATAACTTCTTTTTGTTCATTTTTTGTTCCCATAGTTCAAGAGTAGACAACTCTTAAATATGTTCACTACTTACTGTTGTTATTTTATTTGCATACCCACAAATACAGCTACTTTCTGTTCACCTTCAACTAATTAATAAATATTATTAATTAAGGTTGCTCATCAATCCATCCAATCAGTCTCACGCAAATGGCATCAAACACACCACAACCATTTACATCTTCAACACAAGAGAGTGAGTCCTACAGTATGATGGCGGTGGGCACTCAGATCCATTTCTACAGTGCAGTGAGAGCTACCCTTCGTCTCTGTGATGTGAAAACTTGAGCCACTTTGTTGTCAGTCACAAAAACAAGGGCACTATCTTGGGATGCCCTTTTTCACTGACCATGACTGCAGTTTGGAATTTAATGAGCATGCCATATTGTACGTAGCTGGCAAGAAGATGCGCTGCACTGACAAAGACGGTACAATTCCGATGAAAAACATTCAGGTCCTCCGTACCCCCCAATTACATCCGGGTATGGAATCCACCACCCTGTGTTAGGTCACCACACAGAGTTATTTACACCTTGGGCTAGTAGAGTCCCATCCAGGAGGCCCTCCTATTGCAGCTAGTCTGAATGAGCCAGAAAGCAAAAGACCCATACTGGTGAGTTGCATGAACCCAACTGCTCAGCCAGTAAAACTGCAGGCAGACAGAATGGTTGGCCACTACAAAGGAGTGAGCCCGAAGAGATCGAGCAATCTGAGGCACTTGCTATGGCTGCATCTACCCCTCCCAGCCACTCTTCTTGCTCTCCAGTTCTCCCTCACGTCGCTGACCTGTATTTAGGTGCTTTTCCCAATGTCAGAACAGGGGCAGAAAGTAGCTGGGATGCTACGCCGGTACGCTGCCATGTTCAGTTCAGGAGACTATGATGTAGGCCAAACTACCCTAGTCACTCACAGCATTCCCATCCTCCCTGGTACTTGGCCTTTTCTTCAACCCCTCGCAGGTTGAGTCCTGAGAAGCAGAGAGACAAGTGGAGCAGTTGCTAGATCATGGACTCATAGAACCATCCTCAGGGGTCTGGAGTTCCCTAGTGATTCTAGTGAGGAAGAAAGATAGTGCATGGAGGTTATGTATAGATTGCAGGTGGTTGATTGCAGTCACCCATTAGGATGCCTACCCCCTTCCTCACATCGATGAGAGTTTAGACACTTTTTCAGGGAGCAAGTTCTTCAGTACCCTGGACTTGGTCAGTGGTTACTGGTTTCACTTGATGAAAATTCCAGCGCTATGCTTTTACCACCGTGCAGGTTTATAGAAGTAAAAGGTCCTTCATTTCGGCCCCACTTCAGCTCACTTCACACTTTCCACTGTTTGATGGAGAAGATAATCTAGGGTCTCCACTGGAAAACCCTCCTGCTCTACCTCGACGACATTATTGTCATCGCTGCTGACTTTCCCACTCACGTCCAGCGCCTTATTCTTGGCTACCCCAACCCTAAGTTACAGTACACCTTGCACATTGATGCTAGCAATGCAGATGTAGGTGCTGTGCCGTCGCGGGTACAGGAAGGTGGTAAGCAAATTATTACTTACTACAGCAAGACGCTCAGTCCTTAGGAGCACAACTATTGTGTGAAACGGAGAAAAAATTAAAATAAGAAAGATAAAATTGGTGTATTTTTGAAAATCTTAAGGGTATTATAGTTAAACCGTAAGTAAACCTCCGGTATCATCAAATTAGTGCACCCTGGTAAGCACCTGAAATCGTCTGGGTCCCCATTAAGGGAAGTATTATTTATTTGACTCTTAAATGACCAAAGACCCTTTCCTAAACTTTAGTTTAAAACTACCATAGCTTAGCACACATGTAATGTCAGATAATACACGGTTGTTTATTAAATTTCTTCATTTGTTGGTTTATTGGCATTGCGAAACGGCAGTCAGCAATGAACTTAATGATATATTTTTGACCATCGCTATATTTGCTAAAAAATCTCGAATTGAGAGGCTTTCATAGTATTCTGGGAGCTGTCGTACTTTCTATATGTATCAAGTTGGTAGAAGCAAGGAGTTAGAGGCTTTACATACACACTCAATGATCAGGGACTTTCCCTTATATGGTTGACAGTTGTGCTTACTGATAAAAGTGTCTTTGACAATCACTATGTTTCCGTATCAGGACAATTTTTCGCCAAATCTCAGTGGTTTGCTACCACTAATAATTGGCGACAACGGCATATATTTCCATGGAGGCTATTGCAGTCAATGTGTTGTTAAGTGAAATTTAACTGACTAGAATTGGTGACTGTTTTCATTCTTATTTTCCTATATTGTGCAAGAAAATATAAATGGAAAAATATCACAGAGTTGTTGGCTGGCTAGGAAAGCTGTGTGGTGACAAGAGGTTTTAGTAGCACATTGGCTATAATTCAATAAATAAATGTTATTATTTATTATTAGATAGTGATAATATCAAAGAACCACGGGAATTTTTGTTAAAAAATTTCTACCAAGCATTTCTATTACTTCAATAATCATTTACCAGCGTCAAAGGTTGAAGCAATTTTAATGTGCAATAAACTTTTAATGGAAATACCTTTTTCAAGTCGTACTTGGATAGCAGAAGCTCAAAATTCCAATGACATCATCAAAATATGATTGCATGCATTTGTATACAGTG
This sequence comes from Cryptosula pallasiana, assembly GCA_945261195.1. NCBI lineage: Eukaryota > Metazoa > Bryozoa > Gymnolaemata > Cheilostomatida > Cryptosulidae > Cryptosula > Cryptosula pallasiana. The sequence goes on from OX183135.1 coordinate 44,864,100, forward strand.
TACAGTGTCGTTCTATATCCATTGTAGAGACGAGACTCATTCAGTAATGTCGGCTACCAGTGTACTTACTATATAACGTAACTGTTTGCTCTTATACTACCTGTATAATGAGGTTGTTCAGCATCGTATATATGAATCTGTATATACATATGTATATATAATGTAGTTGTCTACCCTTGTACTATATGTGTAGTGTAGTTGTCCACCCTTGTATTATCCTTATAAAGTAATCGTCTACTTTGTACTATCTATCTGCGCAATATACTTTTCTACCCTTATAATCCCAGTGTAAAGTAGTTGTCTGCCCTTGCAATATCAGTTTAGTGCAGTGTCTACCCTTGTAGTATCTGTGTAGTGTAGTTGTCTACCTTTATACTATGTGTAATGTAGTTTCCTACCCTTGCACTATCGATGTAGCGTAGTTTCCTACCCTTGCACTATCGATGTAGTGTAGTTGTTTACCCTTGCACTATTGATGTAGCGTAGTTGTTTACCCTTGCACTATCCGTGTAGTGTAGTTGCTACCCTTGTAGTATCTGTGTAGTGCAGTGTCTACCCTTGTAGTATCTGTGTAGTTTAGTTGTCTACCCTTGTAGTATCTGTGTAGTGCAGTGTCTACCCTTGTAGTATCTGTGTAGTGTAGTTGTCTACCCTTGTAGTATCTGTGTAGTGTAGTTGTCTACCCTTGTACTATCTGTGTAGTGTAGTTGTCTACCTTTATACTATGTGTAATTGTCTACCCTTGCACTATCGATGTAATGTAGTTGTTTACCCTTGTACTATCTTTTAGAGTAGTTATGTACTATTTTGTTATTATTATTATTATGTAGAAACATTTTGCAAGGCTATTTCTGAGCCAGCTTGCACAATCATAAATCTTCATAGAATTAAAACCACAAGTTCCTACCCTTGAACGTCTGGAAGATTGATCAGCAAAATATTAAAGCATATTGGTCAAAAAGGTATATATTTCTCTGTATTTTATGAAAACCTTTGAAAATGCATTCAAATAATCAATAATTTTTTGGGTTACATAATTACGTGTCATCATAATACAGTGTTAACTTGACGTATCATCGGCAACTTCTTTCTAAAACACAAAGCGTGTTGCAACTACAATTACAGACAACATTCAACGCAGCACTAACCACTGCTCTCTTTCTTATCTCTGAACATACATCTTTAGAGATCTAAGCATTTCTTTTGGCTTGTTATATAGTTGTTTTGGTCACACACACATATATAGTATATGATCAGTAATTGTTCAGTATTAGCAAGGACACATGAAGGAGTACATACTTGACGGTTGGTCTTTCTTGGTGGCATGGTAATATGTGCCCTCTCTTACAATAACAGCATCCATGTTAGGATCTATAGTCTGCTTGCACTCGTGTTGGATTGGGCACCTCCCGTCTGCAACCACCACCAAGGAAATGTCTTCTTCATAGAGCAAATCAACTACCACTTCCTCCCATGCAGTGGACCATGCTTTCTCATCGCAGATACTGTCCAAGACTTCGACAAGCGAGGAATGTTCAGGGATTGTGCTTCTATACCTCTCCTCACCAATAGTTGCCACTAGTTCTCGCAGGTCTGCTGCCGACCACAGGTCTCCATCATCTTCCAAATTGTTTAAGGCCACGGCTGCCACTTCAAAAAAGTCATTTTCGGAATCTAGTATTTCTTGTTTACTCAATCCAACGGCAGCAAGTTGCTCTTCGGCAGAAGGGAATATTTTGGCTTCTTCTGCAATTTTAATAAATGCTAAAGGAGTCGATGCAAGCAATTTGATAAGACATTACTGGATACAGTTAGTTTTATTTAGTATCGGTAATGATTCACTCTAGAAACTTATTAACGGTAATGATTCACTGTAGAAACTTAGCAACGGTAATGATTCACTGTAGAAACTTATTAACGGTAATAATTCACTGTAGAAACTTAGCAACGGTAATTATTCACTGTAGAAACTTATTAACGGTAATGATTCACTCTAGAAACTTATTAACGGTAATGATTCACTGTAGAAACTTAGCAACGGTAATGATTCACTGTAGAAACTTAGCAACGGTAATGATTCACTGTAGAAACTTAGCAACGGTAATCATTCACTGTAGAAACTTATTAACGGTAATGATTCAATGTAGAAACTTAGCAACGGTAATGATTCACTGTAGAAACTTATTAACGGTAATGATTCACTCTAGAAACTTATTAACGGTAATGATTCACTGTAGAAACTTAGCAACGGTAATGATTCACTCTAGAAACTTATTAACGGTAATGATTCACTGTAGAAACTTGGCAACGGTAATGATTCACTCTAGAAACTTATTAACGGTAATGATTCACTGTAGAAACTTAGCAACGGTAATGATTCACTGTAGAAACTTAGCAACGGTAATGATTCACTGTAGAAACTTAGTAACGGGCTGTGCATTGACTCTTATGTCAATAATAACAACAAATAATAAACCGTTTCAGTTTTGGTAAACTGGTTAGATATCTCGTGTGCAGACTTCCACACCCTCTCAGCAAGTGTTTACTGCCCCTCTCAATCAGCGCTAGTGTACAAGGCACATACAGTCAACATACCTTGTAGAGTCTTTTCATAAGGCTCTACCTTGTCATCAGTGTCCTTGGCAGAAGGGTCAGCAGGCGCTGCCACTGAAGGTGAAGTAGTTGTATAAGTAGATGAAGTAGTATGCTGGACATCACGGCAAACTACGACTTCTGGCTTGTCGTACAGTAATGTTGTGTCATAGTGGTCAAACCGCCGCACAACCACAATGCTCCCTTTAGTTATCTCAGTTCGAGATGCGGGATAGAAAATAGGCTCTCCTCTTCCATCTAACACAACAACATGTCTACCAGTTGATAGACTCACAAACATTGGCATTAGGTCACCCATTGTAGTATTCCAACCCCCGTTCTCCCTCATTTCCTTCAACATATCATCGTAAGACTCGTGTGCGTTTTTGGCATAGGGCTCGTACTTGGCTTTATGCCTCTCCGCATAATCACACGCCAACTTCCGGAGAGTATACCGATTCTGGAAAGGCATTTGCAAACTCATAGCCTCAAACATGCAGTTTCCGTCTCCTTTGATAAACTGTCGGAACCTTCTCATTGCACGCAGTTGGTCACTGATTCTGTCTGTAAAAGCAATGAGAAGGCAGTTATGTAGCAAATTCATAAACAGTTTTTGTTACATTTCTTCATGTTTATTGAGCAGCAGCTGCTAGTAATGCATTTTCTGTTAACTTATCTCTAATATCACGACACGTAAATAGCAAGGACGAGTTCAACAAACTGAGAGTACTTGGGGCAAACCGGTACACAGTACCATTGTGTAAACTTTTATTACATTTCCTTTCCAATATATTTTGTACTACTCCCTAATAACTCTCAATCATCTTAGTGCTCTTTTGACATGCCCCAAAAAAGCTTTTAAATGTCACGGCATTTCCAAAACATAATCATTTGAATCTGTAGATTTCCACCTGACACATTCAGTGTGTAACAATGTACCAGAGTTAGTATAAAACAATGTACTATGGTTAGTATATAGCAATGTGTACAATGGTTACTGTGAAATTCAAGCAAAAAAGTCAGTGAGGAGCTGGCTATGTATGTAACATACCACACTGAGTCAGTGAGGAGCTTGCTATGTATGTAGCATACCACACTGTCAGTTAGGAGATTGCTATGTATGTAACATACCACACTGTCAGTTAGGAGTTTGCTATGTATGTAACATACCACACTGTCAGTTAGGAGATTGCTATGTATGTAACATACCACACTGTCAGTCAGGAGCTTGCTATGTATGTAACATACCACACTAAGTCAGTTAGGAGCTTGCTATGTATGTAGCATACCACACTGTCAGTTAGGAGATTGCTATGTATGTAACATACCACACGGTCAGTGAGGAGCTTGTTATGTATGTAACATACCACACTGTCAGTGAGGAGCTTGCTATGTATGTAACATGCCACACTGTCAGTTAGGAGCTGGCTATGTATGTAACATACCACACTGTCAGTTAGGAGCTTGTTATGTATGTAACATACCACACTGTCAGTTAGGGGCTGGCTATGTATGTAACATACCACACTAAGTCAGTTAGGAGATTGCTATGTATGTAACATACCACACTAAGTCAGTTAGGAGATTGCTATGTATGTAACATACCACACGGTCAGTGAGGAGCTTGTTATGTATGTAATGTACCACACTGTCAGTGAGGAGCTTGCTACGTATGTAACATACCACACTGTCAGTTAGGAGCTTGCTATGTATGTAACATACCACACTGTCAGTGAGGAGCTTGCTATGTATGTAACATACCACACTGTCAGTGAGGAGCTTGCTATGTATGTAACATACCACACTGTCAGTGAGGAGCTGGCTATGTATGTAACATACCACATTGTCAGTGAGGAGCTTGCTATGTATGTAACATACTACCACACTGTCAGTGAGGAGCTGGCTATGTATGTAACATACCCCTCCCTTGCCTTTGCCCCACACAATATAAAAGGCTATCATAACGTGCGTTTTCAGCCAATGAGAAGTGCTTTACACCACATACTCACCATTTATTTCCAGATCCTCCTTTGTGTAGTGTCCACATGCCAGCCCTGCACCTTCACATGTAATATATACAGCACATGTAATACATACGGTACATGTAATACATACAATACATACAACACATGTAATGCATGCAACACATGTAATATATACATACAACACATGTAATATATACATACAACACATGTAATATATACATACAACACATGTAATATATACATACAACATATGTAATATATACATACAACACATGTAATATATGCATACAACACATATAATTGATACATGCAACACATGTAATACATACATACAACACATGTAATACATACATACAACACATGTAATATATACATACAACACATGTAATATATACATACAACACATGTAATATATACATACAACACATGTAATATATACATACAACACATGTAATATATACATACAACATATGTAATATATACATACAACACATGTAATATATGCATACAACACATATAATACATGTATTACATACGGCACATGTAATACATACAATACATACAACACATGTAATGCATGCAACACATGTAATATATACATACAACACATGTAATATATACATACAACACATGTAATATATACATACAACACATGTAATATATACATACAACACATGTAATATATACATACAACATATGTAATATATACATACAACACATGTAATATATGCATACAACACATATAATTGATACATGCAACACATGTAATACATACATACAACACATGTAATACATACATACAACACATGTAATATATACATACAACACATGTAATATATACATACAACACATGTAATATATACATACAACACATGTAATATATACATACAACACATGTAATATATACATACAACATATGTAATATATACATACAACACATGTAATATATGCATACAACACATATAATACATGTATTACATACGGCACATGTAATACATACAATACATACAACACATGTAATGCATGCAACACATGTAATATATACATACAACACATGTAATATATACATACAACACATGTAATATATACATACAACACATGTAATACATACATACAACATATAATTGATACATGCAACACATGTAATATATACATACAACACATGTAATATATACATACAACACATGTAATACATACATACAACATATAATTGATACATGCAACACATGTAATGCATGCAACACATGTAATATATACATACAACACATGTAATTCATACAGCACATGTAATACATACATACAGCACATGTAATATATACATACAACACATGTAATATATACATACAACCCATATAATACATACTGTGGTGGATTTTGGTAGCACACATACCCTGCGCACTTATGCTAACCTAGAGGTGACTCTGACTAAAGTAATCAGTCAGATAAACCTCCCAAAGTGATGAGTCAGAGTGCCATCACCTCAGAAGAAGGAGGAAGTATCTTACCGGCCATGCAGCTACTATACCGTCAATGTCGATACAATACCGGCCCTGCAGATTTACTTACCAGCCCTGCGGCATCTTTTACCAACACGGAAGTGACCTCTACTGGCCGTGCAGTGACATACCCAGCCGGCAACAAGATGGCCGCTGTAGCCAGAGATCTCAAAGTAGCCCGAGTCAAGACACAAGGGCGTACCCAGGACCTATCTACCTCTACATCCCATCCACCTCGGATCTAAGGCTGCCAAAGACTGAGAACTTATGTTATAGTATTATTCCTTGCCACCAGGCACCTTGGACATTTATTGCTGTGCAGTACTAAATGCATTATTATCCTCATTGGTCAATCACTCATGTTATGTTTTATTGGCTAGACTTAGCATGATGCAATGCACTTCCTGCCACTAGCCTATAAAAGGCTGGATTTACTTGTGTTCATTGCCACTTACCACTTACTGCTACTGTTGTCAACTACTCCAGGCGATGGGCTTCCTTAGAGCATGGTATGTGGACAAATAAATTTATTTATTACTTAAACTATACCTAGTTTGTCTGACCCAAGGGTTCATTAGTAGTGAAGTTGTTACCGACTTCTCCGTTGTACTCTGCTGGGCTGACCGACTCTGAGTAACCTCTTGGAGAGAGGTGTTGCATTGCAGATCCATGAGCAGTGCGCTGTGGTCGGCTGTTTGTTAGTGGACGGTAGTGGGAGCCCTACTTGCGTGATCCACTACAATACTACTCACATGTGACGTGTGTGATACACACAAGACATGTAATACACACAGCAAATGCAATACATACAACAACATGTATATATGTAGCACACAGGGTGTTCCTTGATGCATCTTGTATCATTTTTTTTTTACATAATCATTGAAAATTCATGATTCAATATTGGAAAACCTAGGCACTGGTTAAGAAGACAGCAGATTATTTCATTTCTCTACTAATATCTCTTGTCTCTAAAACTGATCTGTGTAATCTCTCAAACTAATCTCCATTATAAACGTTGAGAGAATATCAAGAGCTGATCACCGCTTGGTAATACGAAACACGCGATTTACAAGTACGTACTATATAAGAAAATGTAATAGTATACCGTGATAGATTTTGGTGGAAGTTACTAGTAAACAGGCCGTTTACTATCCACCCTTGCGAGACAATGCACTAGACTTCAGCCTGCAGCGTTCGGTTAACTGCTGTACAGGTGAAAAGTCATACTGTGCCGGTAGCATAGTGTGCAGGGCCAGTATTGACCCCTGCAGGGCTGGTATTGACCTCTTACCGACTCGGTATAGCTATACTGGGCCGGCACAAGATGGCCGACATAGCAGAGGAACCTCAAAACCATCAAGGAACTCGGTCAAGGCCAGCAACAGGAACTACCCTTCCTCAGATTACCGACTTAGTGGACCGTATTCTAACTACAGCCTGGGATCCCTGACGGACCTCTGATTGGACAGTAGGAGACAGGACTCGGCCCTTAGCCACTTGGCACCTTTATCATTTAACTTATTTGTATTACCTGATTGGATTACTATTTATATAATTGATTGCATTGGACTGATTACTTCCTGTGCTCTTGTTGTTATATACTTCATGCTAATTAGTTCCTGTGAGCTCTCCTATAAAAGGAGAGAGTTTTGCTATAATCATTGCATTCATTCTCGTGTCTTGCCACAAACACCCTAGAGGAATAATTACCCTCTAGGACTTCGTCTTGAGAATATAGCCACTTATACAAGCACCACGCTGTATTGTTTGTATGAACCATGGGTTCTTGCTATACCGGGTAATTTGATTGCCTGACACACAGTTGTCACTGTCAATCAGCACAGTGTCCCCTCTGGACAGAGGTACAATGCTTGACCATAGTAGATTTCCGTGGTAACCAGACCGGAATCCGTTACAATACCATGTGTTACGTATAATATACCATGTATTACATATAACACACCATAGGTTACATATAATATACCATATGTTACATATAATGTGCCATGTATTACATACAACACACCATAGGTTACATATAATATACCATATGTTACATATAATATGCCATGTATTACATATAACACACCATAGGTTACATATAATATACCACATGTTGCATATAATATCCCATAGATTACATATAACATATCATGTGTTACAAATAATATACTGTGTCACATAATATAACATACCTGACATGTAATATACTATGCTTTACATATAATATAGTATGGCATTACATGCAAAATGGCATATGTTACAAACAATGGACCTATGTCAAATTTAATGTACCTTGCGTCATTTGTTTTGATATTGAATACATTTATTCACCTGAGCATGCAGTTTTTGGGTGTCGGTTGGGAAAGATCAAAGTGGGATGTGGTTTTTCTTTGCCTGCGACAGCAGAATCAAACTTTTGTTCATGTTGAGACCAATCGTCTGTATATAATGCAATATAGTCTTTTACAGCGTGACATTGAAACCACCTAGTGTTACTTGCAATGAAGACCATGTGCAGTTTTCAAGTATTGCAGTTCAAAAGGTGGCAGCAATCAACAAGTTACAGCTTTGAAATTAAAATGGAGTTGTAAATCTTGAATGATTCAGGCTTGTTTGGAAATGGCAGTGAGGTGATGTAATAGTAGTAACGTAGTAATGTGGTAGTGAGGTGATGTAATAGTAGTAACGTAGTAATGCGGTAGTTAGGTGATGTAATAGTGTGGTAATGTGGTAGTGAGGTGATGTAATAGTAGTAACGTAGTAATGTGGTAGTTAGGTGATGTAATAGTGTGGTAATGTGGTAGTGAGGTGATGTAATAGTGTAGTAATGTGGTAGTGAGGTGATGTAATAGTAGTAACGTAGTAATGTGGTAGTGAGGTGATGTAATAGTGTAGTAATGTGGCAGTGAGGTGATGTAATAGTAGTAACGTAGTAATGTGGCAGTGAGGTGATGTAATAGTGTAGTAATTTGGCAGTGAGGTGATGTAATAGTGTAGTAATGTGGTAGTGAGGTGATGTAATAGTAGTAACGTAGTAATGTGGCAGTGAGGTGATGTAATAGTGTAGTAATGTGGTAGTGAGGTGATGTAATAGTGTAGTAATGTGGCAGTTAGGTGATGTAATAGTGTAGTAATGTGGTAGTGAGGTGATGTAATAGTAGTAACGTAGTAATGTGGTAGTGAGGTGATGTAATAGTAGTAACGTAGTAATGTGGTAGTGAGGTGATGTAATAGTAGTAACGTAGTAATGTGGCAGTGAGGTGATGTAATAGTGTAGTAATGTGGCAGTTAGGTGATGTAATAGTAGTAACGTAGTAATGTGGCAGTGAGGTGATGTAATAGTGTAGTAATGTGGTAGTGAGGTGATGTAATAGTAGTAACGTAGTAATGTGGTAGTGAGGTGATGTAATAGTGTGGTAATGTGGCAGTGAGGTGATGTAATAGTAATAACGTAGTAATGTGGTAGTGAGGTGATGTAATAGTAGTAACGTAGTAATGTGGTAGTGAGGTGATGTAATAGTAGTAACGTAGTAATGTGGTAGTGAGGTGATGTAATAGTAGTAATGTAGTAATGTGGCAGTGAGGTGATGTAATAGTAGTAACGTAGTAATGTGGTAGTGAGGTGATGTAATAGTAGTAACGTAGTAATGTGGTAGTGAGGTGATGTAATAGTGTGGTAATGTGGCAGTGAGGTGATGTAATAGTAGTAACGTAGTAATGTGGTAGTGAGGTGATGTAATAGTGTGGTAATGTGGTAGTGAGGTGATGTAATAGTGTGGTAATGTGGCAGTGAGGTGATGTAATAGTAGTAACGTAGTAATGTGGTAGTGAGGTGATGTAATAGTAGTAACGTAGTAATGTGGTAGTGAGGCGATGTAATAGTGTAGTAATGTGGTAGTGAGGTGATGTAATAGTGTAGTAATGTGGTAGTGAGGTGATGTAATAGTGTAGTAATGTGGCAGTGAGGTGATGTAATAGTGTAGTAATGTGGTAGTGAGGTGATGTAATAGTGTAGTAATGTGGTAGTGAGGTGATGTAATAGTGTAGTAATGTGGCAGTTAGGTGATGTAATAGTGTAGTAATGTGGTAGTGAGGTGATGTAATAGTGTAGTAATGTGGTCACTTACTTGGGGCAGTCATCCTCGCTGAATTGGAGAGGCTTTCAAATTGATCAGGTTGATCAAATGAGGTTATTTTTTGTCCTGAAAACAGTTAAGAAAAGTAATGATAAATTAATTAACACTAATCAATTTTTCAAGAAAGACTGCATTTTTAATGAGTTGGACGTATAATGAAATTGCGTTATACTTGAATGTCCAAGAGACAGCTGGGCATAGCTCATGAATAGATGCTTATTTTAAGCTGATGATTAGAGGAAAGCTCAGGATTAGCTCTCTAGGAAAGCTATTAAAGTTGTAAGCCTCAACAGTTGAGCAACACGAGCTGGTGGCACTCATGTTGGTTTATGGTCCATCTGGGGGGCAGTTTTGACCAAAATTTTTATATTCACATCTTTTGGTCAAAAGCCTTGCCCAGTGGCTTGTGGGGTAAAACTTGCAGGCAACACCTCGGGATTTCCAACTCAAGGTATACACAACTAGAAGTATTACACTGTCGAAATAATGATGCGCAGTCGCCGGTATATTGATTGCACCCTTTGCTAACAAGCTGTCAAACCTTCCAAGTTCAATAATTGATTCATCGTTTAGTCAACACACTGGCTGCTTGAAGTTACAAGTATATACATATCGGCAGTAGTCATGTCGAGGATTCATATTAAACTGCCATTATACAATCTAGAATGAAGAACACTCGTAGAAAGATGTGGTGGTGAGTGGGAGATAGTGGTCCACTAGATGGTGGTTCTGACCAGGTTGCACCGTGGTTTCATGATAAAACACGAAGAATATGGAGTTTTGCTCATTAAACAACAAATGCATGTAGTTGATCGTCGACTGCTCTAAGATGCTAGAGGGTAGACATTCAATGCAATGGTTGCCAACCTAAATAGAATTATATTATGTTTACGTGTTTTGTGTTTCACATATGACCAATTCCTACCTGAGTTGCAGATTGCTGATGTCATAGTTTCAGGTATATTCTTGTTGGATCGCGGTGGTTGAGTGGGTTGAAATGGAGTGGTAGGTTGCCATAGAGATGGGGGTCCAGATGTTGATGTGGGTTCTGATGTTGATGTGGGTCGAGATGGTGATGTGGGTCGAGATGGTGATGTGGGTCGAGATGGTGATGTGGGTCGAGATGGTGATGTGGGTCGAGGTGGTGATGTGGGCCGAGATGGTGATGTGGGTCGAGGCGGTGATGTGGGCCGAGACGGTGATGTGGGCCGAGACGGTGATGTGGGCCGAGACGGTGATGTGGGTCGAGAGGGTGATGTGGGTCGAGATGGTGGTTCGGGTTGAGATGGTGATGTGGATTGAAACGGAGATGTGGGTTGAGCTGATGATATGGGTTGAAATGGTGTTGTGTTCCTATGCCCAGAAGCTGCAAAAGTTTGAAGAGCTGTCAGTCAGTTATAATAATATAACTGTTGGCTGCACAAGTATCTTGTACTCTGTTGGCTTACTCTATTGGATTACTCTATTGGCTTACTCTATTGGCTTACTCTATTGGATTACTCTATTGGCCTTCTTTATTGGCTTATTCTATTGGTCTACTCTATTGGCCTACTCTATTGGCCTACTCTATTGGCCTACTCTATTGGCCTACTCTATTGGCCTACTCTATTGGCCTACTCTATTGGCCTACTCTATTGGCCTACTCTATTGGCCTACTCTATTGGCCTACTCTATTGGCCTACTCTATTGGCCTACTCTATTGGCCTACTCTATTGGCCTACTCTATTGGCCTACTCTATTGGCCTACTCTATTGGCCTACTCTATTGGCCTACTCTATTGGCCTACTCTATTGGCCTACTCTATTGGCCTACTCTATTGGCCTACTCTATTGGCCTACTCTATTGGCTTACTCTATTGGCTTACTCTATTGGCCTTCTCTATTGGCTTACTCTATTGGCTTACTCTATTGGCCTACTCTATTGGCCTACTCTATTGGCCTTCTCTATTGGCTTACTCTATTGGCTTACTCGATTGGCTTACTCTATTGGCCTACTCTATTGGCCTACTTTATTGGCCTACTCTATTGGCCTTCTCTATTGGCTTACTCTATTGGCTTACTCGATTGGCTTACTCTATTGGCCTACTCTATTGGCCTACTCTATTGGCCTACTCTATTGGCCTACTCTATCGGCCTACTCTATCGGCCTACTTTATTGGCCTACTCTATTGGCCTACTCTATTGGCCTACTCTATTGGCCTACTCTATTGGCTTACTCTATTGGCTTACTCTATTGGCCTATTCTATTGGCCTATTCTATTGGCCTACCCTATTGGCCTACTCTATTGCTTACTCTATTGTCTTACTCTATTGTCTTACTCTATTGTCTTACTCTATTGGCCTACTCTATTGGCTTACTCTATTGGCCTATTCTATTGGCCTACCCTATTGGCCTACTCTATTGGCCTACTCTATTGGCCTACTCTATTGGCCTACTCTATTGGCCTACTTTATTGGATTACTCTATTGGCCTACTCTATTGGCTTACTCTATTGGCCTACTCTATTGGCCTACTCTATTGGCTTACTCTATTGGCCTACTCTATTGGCCTACTCTATTGGCTTACTCTATTGGCCTACTCTATTGGCTTACTCTATTGGCCTACTCTATTGGCCTACTCTATTGGCTTACTCTATTGTCTTACTCTATTGTCTTACTCCAGCACTCAAAACACAATTATCTAACTTCTTGTATTTCATTTGCACGTATCATTAAAACTTTGTATTTTTTTATGTTATTTTCAAAATCAAACATTACTATTGAATGGATTCATACTACAGGCAACTTGGAGTTGTACTATGACAAAAGGTGGATACAATTCCATCTACAGTGAGCAATATTACCGACAGTTGATTATCAAACACAACCACAGTCTGCGGTTCGCGTCCATTTGCATGTGAAGCTTTAAGCGCACCACAACTTCAACTGCTTGCAGTAACTTGTCTGCTCCTCATGAACAGATTGATTCAGTGTGTTCATTTCTGGTAGGTTTTTTCATGCTTGCTTTAGCCCATAAGAATCTCACTCCAGGCGTTTGACCAAACAGCTTGGCTCAGGTATGGAGCCGATTGGGTACAACTGGTATTTGTCATAAATGAAGCTTCTAGCCTACTCACCCGAGTCGGCTATGTTATGTGTACCGTGGACCTAGTAATATGGGCTAATACCTGCGCAAGGCTAATGCTTGATGCACACAGCACTCGTGTATTTTGACCTTGGTGGCCGTCATCTTCAGTAACACTTTAATGATCAATGATGAAAGCTGATGTGGTGTCTTCTTTTGTTACAAAGACCATATATATAAATATATGTATATATATGTATATATATATATGTATATATAAGTGTCAGTTATCGCGGTCAAGACAAAAATCCAACCAATTATAAGTCCATTTATACAAGGTCTATGATACGCCTACGTATATGTGAAAGAAGTGGTGGCTACATGCGTAGGCTTGACCTTGCTTGTCGGTGAATTACCTAAAGCAATAATTAACTAAATGAAGCACAAACCAATAATGTAAATACCTGGATGGATAGTCTCATCACAAATAGGAGAAGGTCTATATGGTCCCGTGGGAGCTGTGGGTGATGCATTAGGAGCTGTGTCTGACGCCATGGAAGCTGTGTGTGATGTTGTGGGAGCTTTACGAGTTATCAAGGAAGTTGTATGTGATACTATGGTTGGTGGACACGATGCCGTGGGAGTTGTATGTGATCTCATGGAAAATGAATATGAAGCCATGGGTGGTGCATATGATTCCTGTGTTGCTGTATATGATGATTTGGGAGGTGAACATGGTGCCTTTGGAGATGCATGTGATCCTATGCTAGCTGTATATGACTCCATGGGTGGTGCATATGATTCCTTTGGTGCTGTATATGATGATTTGGGAGGTGAACATGGTGCCTTTGGAGATGCATGTGGTCCTATGCTAGCTGTATATGACTCCATGGGTGGTGCATATGTTTCCTTTGGTGCTGTATATGACTCCATGGTTGATGCATAGGATTCTGTAGGTAATGCATATGATTCCGTGGGAGCAGCATTTCTTCCATCTGGAGATAGACCTCTGGATGCTGATGGTAAACCTGCATTTAGAATACATTTTGCTTTCATTTGTATTCACAGTCTCGGCAAGCAATACATTTTAGCAAAATAGCAACTTTGACAAGAAATAGAAGTTTTCTACTAAATCCAGGGAGAGAGAACCTTACTCTGGCGATATAGTAGTTGGCTCCCCTCCCTTCTCATACATAGTTCATACAACAAAGTGCTGTACTACACATTTTTTTGCAGCGACATGGATGTATCTTTTTAAGTTTCTTTCAGTGAGCCAACATGGCGTTATGTCAGCAAGCCAATATAGTATTATATCAGTGAGCCAACATGATGTTATATCAGTGAGCCAACATGATGTTACGTCAGTGAGCCAACATGATGTTATATCAGTGAGCCAACATGATGTTACGTCAGTGAGCCAACATGATGTTATATCAGTGAGCCAACATGATGTTATATCAGTGAGCCAGCGAGATGTTATATCAGTGAGCCAGCGAGATGTTCCTTTTGTCGCTGCAATCTTTAGCAAAACCCCCGAGTTTTAGTTTTTCAGTACAAATCATGCCGAAAATTTAGTGCGTTAACCAAGTTAAAAAGTTATTAACAGACTTTCTAACGGAGACGGCTACTGCCTTTATTGAATATAAGATTTTCCGTGCATTTTTATTTTGTTCTTCCCTTCCCCTGTTTCCCTTGCATCCCCCTCCAGTTCTTCTGTCCCAATTCCTTTCCTGTTTTCCCTTCTCTTCTTTCACTTTCCCTGAACCTTTACGCTTCCCACACAAACAAACCGCGTGTTTCTTTGTCAGAATTTTTATTGTAAGCTGTAATGTAAAAGCCATTTTTGTAATAATGTATTATGTAACCATGAACTATGCAGTCATGTACTATGTGGTCTTGTACTATGTAGTCATGTATTATGTAGTCATGTATTATGTAGTATGTAGTCGTGTTTTATGTAGTCGTGTATTATGTATTCGTGTATTGTGTAGTCATGTATTTGTAGTCATGTATTGTGTAGTCATGTATTGTGTAGTCATGTATTGTGTAGTCATGTATTAAGCGATCATGTATTGTGAAGTATTTCTTGAGTTTTGATAATCATCCAAAATTTTAATGCTCATTGCCAAGTTTATTTTGCATCAGAAGGTCTAATAAGACTAACTTGCGTTTTTTGTTGACGAGTAAAAACCTTGTCCTTCTGGAGAGCTTGAGAAGTGTGGAAGTCGTTGAACCGGATGTCTATCTGCAGAGACAGCCCTTGACATGGGTGGAAAGCCTGAAATGTGCATTATACATGCATCAATAGCATCTCGTAGTCCTCTAGCAAGTAGGAGTAGGAAATTGTGAGAGAAGCGATACGTGGTGTGAAAAATTGTGAGCTTATTGAGACTTTTGTGTCCCAGTTTTTGTTGTAGTCAGTGTATAACCAGCAGCAAGGAATGTAATTGTTACGTTTTGGGTATGTTTTATTTTGAGTTATACAGTCATCTTATACTATGAGTTATACAGAGTCGTCTTATACTATGAGTTATACAGAGTCGTCTTTTACTATGAGTTATACAGAGTCGTCTTATACTATGAGTTATACAGAGTCGTCTTTTACTATGAGTTATATAGAGTCGTCTTATACTATGAGTTATACAGAGTCGTCTTTTACTATGAGTTATACAGAGTCGTCTTATACTATGAGTTATACAGAGTCGTCTTTTACTATGAGTTATATAGAGTCGTCTTATACTATGAGTTATACAGAGTCGTCTTTTACTATGAGTTATACAGAGTCGTCTTATACTATGAGTTATACAGAGTCGTCTTTTACTATGAGTTATATAGAGTCGTCTTATACTATGAGTTATACAGAGTCGTCTTTTACTATGAGTTATACAGAGTCGTCTTATACTATGAGTTATACAGAGTCGTCTTTTACTATGAGTTATATAGAGTCGTCTTATACTATGAGTTATACAGAGTCGTCTTTTACTATGAGTTATACAGAGTCGTCTTATACTATGAGTTATACAGAGTCGTCTTTTACTATGAGTTATATAGAGTCGTCTTATACTATGAGTTATACAGAGTCGTCTTTTACTATGAGTTATACAGAGTCGTCTTATACTATGAGTTATACAGAGTCGTCTTTTACTATGAGTTATACAGAGTCGTCTTCTAATATGAGTTATACAGAGTCGTCTTTTATTATGAGTTATACAGAGTCGTCTTTTATTATGAGTTATACAGAGTCGTCTTATACTATGAGTTATACAGAGTCGTCTTATACTATGAGTTATACAGAGTCGTCTTATACTATGAGTTATACAGAGTCGTCTTTTACTATGAGTTATACAGAGTCGTCTTATACTATGAGTTATACAGAGTCGTCTTTTACTATGAGTTATACAGAGTCGTCTTTTACTATGAGTTATACAGAGTCGTCTTATACCATGAGTTATACAGAGTCGTCTTATACTATGAGTTATACAGAGTCGTCTTACACTATGAGTTATACAGAGTAGTCTTATACTATGAGTTATACAAAGTCGTCTTTTACTATGAGTTATACAGAGTCGTCTTACACTATGAGTTATACAGAGTCGTCTTATACTATGAGTTATACAGAGTAGTCTTATACTATGAGTTATTCAGAGTCGTCTTATACTATAAGTTATATCTATATATACTGTATAAACTAACAAATGGTAATATTTAGCTCTGTAGCAGTCAATACTTGAGGGGTAGTAATGAACGATAGTGTAGTAACATACCACCTAGCAACTAATCCCTGGTACTTACTAGCAATATCTGGTCTAAAAATTACTAGTAAGTACCAGGCATTGGGCGCTAGCTGGTATTGTGGGGAGTTTGGTAGTTGGCAGCTCCTGAGCAGCTACAACAAGATGTAGCAGTTGTGCACCCTTATTCTAGGAGCAGACAACAGACCATTTCAAACAAAGGCGGTGACAGAGACTCCGCCCATTAATCATCTAGATTCCACTGATTGAACAATAAACTTCACTAGTTATAACATTGGCTAATTATGTGCAAGCTTGACTGATCATGTTGCAATGTATTGAGATGTTTTATGTATAAATTGTGATGTTGGAGCCAGAGAGCTCAGAAATAAATAACCCTTATACTTGTAGTACACCTCTCTATTTACTTGGAATACTTGGAGTTGTAGTAATCTCTGTCAGGCTTGTATACCAGTCAGGACATTGAAGCAGGTTTTACCCTGTTATGCCAGTATTGACTGGGTAGCTAGAGAATTGCACAAGGATTGCAAGACAGGATTTAAGACCTTGCACAGCCGGTAGTAGTTGTGTCCAGTAGTGGACGGTGAAATCCATTACAGTACGTTACTACACAACTAGTACATATAATATACACAATCAGTAAACAGATCGCTTATCGACCAAGAGCTATCCAACTTTATGAATACAATGTACATACAAGAAGAATGTCTTACCTCTAGGAGGGTTTGATGCCACAGAGCAGCCATGCCTAGCATCTGGCTTTGTGTGCTGGTGGCCAGCCATTAATGGTAATTCATTGCTTGCAGAAACCGATTGGGGTGTACAGAAATCAGGAGAGGCAGATTGACTCCGAGCTGTTTGCCCAGAGTGGGCAGGAGGTTTTCTGCCATTAGGAGATGGCGAGTTGTTCCTTGAGCAAGGTCTGTCAGGAGAGAAATAATTCACTCTCCGTCTTTTTGATGAGCTATACATGCCAAAGTCAGAAAGTTTAGGGAACTGTACCTGCAGTTGATTCACTCTGTAACATTAACCAGAACGTGAATAGACGCCACCAGTTAGAATTCCAGTTTAAGTGTTAATGTTTGTGACTTTATTGTTAACTAGAAAGACTACAGCATTAACTTATCATGCTGCATCATAGACTAAACCGATTATGTTGTTGGCAGTGCTCCTAAAAACAACTGTTTACCTAACAGCTACGGCTGTCTATCCCTACTACCTAACAGCTACTACTACGTAGTAATTACTGCCACCTAACACTGATACTTAACACTGCTAGTAAGCAACTACTACCTAGCAACTGTTACTTAACAACTACTATTTAACAACTGCTACCTAACAGATATTATTATCAGGTGCTACATAACAAACTCGTTACTATATTACCATGTCGGAAATGCTACACCATAGACATCCTACCATACCGACATATGTCATACACACTGTCTTTGAATGTATTTAATAATTCAAATGTTTTCTCACCGATGAGTATTGAATAGTTATGACTCTGTACAACAGAGTCTGCCTGATAGTGACAAATTTGAAAACTATTACTATATACACATGTAAATATACATATATGATGTCATCAGTTTATGCGTTGCCATGGCCTTAAAACAGAGTTGACCAATGGTGGTAGTTCACTGAGAATAAGCTTAAAGTTTGATGGGTGTAACTACTTGTGATACAGTTTGACTAGAACAACTTCAAAGAAAATTGACGAAAAAACTGTTCTATACACAAGTACAACGCAGACTACACACAAGTACAACACAAGTACAACAATAACTGCACATGTACAACATGAATACAACACAAACTACGCACAAGTACAACACAAATGGCACACAAGCACATCACAAACTATGTTGAATCACTCACTAAGTTTATATCAGCGCCAGCACAACACAACCAACACCCAGTGTGGTCAATCCAGAAGTGTCTTCCTAGCTTTCTAATCCCCTCCAGCTATCCACAATCCTTTAGCTACCCTTAACCTTCACTAATACAATAGCTAAATTATGCACGTATACAAGGACAACACAAACTACACACAGTTACAACATGAGTACAACAAAACCACACACAAGTACAACACAAACTAAGGGATAAAGGGACTTCTATCTACACTGGAGGCTGTAATTTTGGGAACTGAAGAAAAGGGGTGGGGTGTAGACTGTGTGAGTTTCAATAGACTAGGACGGGGTCGCCTATAATAGTGTAATGGATTCCGGTCTGTTACCACGGACATCCACTAATCTCGAGTATTCTACCTCTCTCCAGAGGGGACACTGTACTGACCGACAGTGACAACTGTGTTGGGCAACCGAATTACCCGGTAAGGCACGAGCCCATGGCTCAAACAAACAGTACCGTGTAGTGTCTGTAATAATGGCTTTATTCTCTAAGCTGTCCTGAGGGTAATTATTCCTCTAGGGTTTAGCAATATAAGAGTATATGCCATGGCAACATTGTAATGAATGCAAAGATCAACAGTGGGTGCTCTCCTTTTATAGGAGAGCTGACAAGCACAAAACATATAACAGTCAATGCACAGGAAGTAGATTAACCAATTACATTAACTATATAAATAATCAACCAATCAACAATGCAATGTAAATAATAAAGGGAGGTGCCAAGTGGCTAAGGGCGGAGTCCTTTCTCCTGATTGTCCAATGAGTGTTCCTACAGGATTCCCAGGCTGTACGTAGAGTTAGGTCCATGAAGTTGGTAATTTAAGGATAAGTACTTCCTGTTTACGACCTTGACTAAGTTCTTAGACATCTTTGCAGATCCTCCTCTAAGGCGGCCATCTTGTGCCGGCCCAGTACAGCTGTACCGGGTCGGTAGAGGTCACTACCGACCCTGCAGGGGTCACTACCGGCCCTGCTCACTATGCCACCAGCACAGTAGGACTTTCTACCCAACAGCTATTAGCCAAACGCTGTGGGTAAAAGTCTAGCGCATTGTCTCGCAAGGTTTCTAGCGTAAACGACCTGTTTACTACTAGTGTGCACTAAAATCTACCACAATAGATAGAGAGGCCTAGAAATGGAAGGCCTAGAGATGGGAATGCTTAGGAATGGGGAGGCCTGGGGATGGGGAGGCCTAGGGATGGGGAGGCCTAGGGATGGGGAGGCCTGGGGAAGGGGTGCATGGCATTACATGTATTTGTAGATTTGTGAGCAGTTTTTGGGTTGATGTTGCCCTAAGAGCTGTTTCACTGAATCAAGAGCATAGCAAGCTACAAACAAATCGCGATAATGATATGGTTAGATCCTATAATTAGAAGACGAAATATTGTAGTGGATTTTTATGGTCATTATGTCTGCGCAAGGTCTCCCTGACAACTGCAGAGTGTCAGGCATGCCTGAATTGACCAAGACCTACACGGATGCTTGCACAGGCGGGAAATAGTAGCCACCTGAAGTAGAGCTACCGGCAACTACCTGCAATTGGGCAAGCCGTAACACAACTAAACGAGGTCAGCCGACACAGCCCCCTCATACAAGTCAGCCCCCTGCTAAAATGCACGCGGCAGACACCACCTACTGCCCCCCCCCCCCCCCCCCTAGCTGAGAAGAGAGCCATCACTATTTCATAAGTAGCGCTCTGTAGCAAATATTATTGTGGACTTGCTGACTCAGTACACTTCTCTGGTAGCTGTTGGGTGAAGGTGTGGCAAAATAAGTGTAATAGAAAATACATGTAAGTATAACATAAACTACACGTAACTCCTATACGTAAGCATACCATAAATAATCCATAGGCTTAGCATAAACTGTACTCTGAAGGATATTGTTCGACTTTTACGATCACAACTAAGTGTACCAATGCCCAATAGCTATTAACAACAACAAAACCCACACCTCAAGTTCCTATGACAACTTTTCAACTCCACAATTTCTCCTCTTCAGTTCATAGCTCGCAGCTGCAGTAAGACCTTCTCCTTGGACTCCATGACAGAGATCTGCTCATATAGTACTACTCGCAGCTGTTACAAAATCGACGACTGAGTTTCCCTGCTCAGCAACTTGCTCTCCTATCCTCTACACAATGCAAGCCTCCAAGTATTTAGCCAACAGGTCACGCATAGTCTCAGGCTCAACAGATCACGCATAGTCTCAGGCTCAACAGGTCACGCATAGTCTCAGGCTCAACAGGTCACGCATAGTCTCAGGCTCAACAGATCACTCATAGTCTCAGGCTCAACAGGTCACGCATAGTCTCAGGCTCAACAGGTCACGCATAGTCTCAGGCTCAACAGGTCACGCATAGTCTCAGGCTCAACAGGTCACGCATAGTCTCAGGCTCAACAGGTCACGCATAGTCTCAGGCTCAACAGGTCACGCATAGTCTCAGGCTCAACAGATCACGCATAGTCTCAGGCTCAACAGGTCACGCATAGTCTCAGGCTCAACAGGTCACGCATAGTCTCAGGCTCAACAGGTCACGCAGAGTCTCAGGCTCAACAGGTCACGCAGAGTCTCAGGTAATGGGATAGTTTTTTCCTGCTGAGATACAAAACTCCTATCCCAAATCAGTGGCCAGGTAACTACTGCCAGTGTGTATCAAGTGGTCTAGCTTTTATGACGTGGCCCTAGGAAAGAACATTACTAAATGAGGTAACTTACAAACATTATGTACACTAACAAAATACAAACCAATTATTACTCCAAGCTTATGAGACCCGTATTTAGGGTTGCCCTTGAGGCACAGGTCAAACAAACAAACAAACAAACAAACTCAAATATATTTATTAAAAGTTGCACATTGTATTCCAACAAAACAGTCTTTTACTTGATCTTTAGGCTGTATTAAAAACTTTGCATAATCTTTTCATGAATAGCCTTTGCTTCTCATGTATAGCCTTTGCTTCTCATGCATAACCATCTTTTCATTACTACATATTCAGTACCACAAACCCTCTACTTATGAATGAATATGATATCTAGGCCTAGACAAGGGGGGGACAGCTTTGCTTTGAGGGCCCGAGTTGCTAGCTACAATGAGTACTCCACTACCAGTGAAAAAGGAAAGGATTTATCTCGAGTGCAACGAAAAAGATAACACCGGAGATTGTGGAAAAGGAGTGTAGGTCCAAGTGGTTGGGGAAAGGAGATGTAAGTCCAAGTGGATCAAAGAGAGGAGTTGTAGGTGCAAGTGGGTGGGGGAGAAGGGAGAGGGTGTAATGGCCATAAGATTTACTGAGTTACTCCGCAATACCATATAAACTGCGCATAATTAAAACAGACTTTTTATAACTGAAAAATCCAATGAGAAAGCACTTTGTTGTTGTTATTGTGTTTATATTGACAAGAAACTCACAAAAATATTTTCGGAATAACCTTTAAACAAAACAAATCTTTTCATGTTAGAACTGAGATCAAAGGAATCCGTTGTTATCGCGTGGTGCAAGGTATGAGCGGTTAACGAGTGTTGGTTGTGGGACCTTCACACACAATTCTCTCTATCAGAGCCAGATCAGCATCCTTGCCATCCACAGGCCCTGCATATAAAGATTGCAGAGATTCATTCTACGAGCTAGTCACCTACTACCATCCATCGATCAATGGCTGTTAAAATAAACCTATAAGAACTCAAGTTTGAACAAAGATAAAATGGGTTACCTCGTTGGGGTGACTGCTGCCTGCTTTTTGCACACTTTTCAACAATGTTTTCTGTAAAACAAAACATTTCAGCCATAATGGCTTGTAGGAGTTCTCAACTAGTAAATACATACAAACTTCTTTCTATTAAACTAAAGAAAATCGATACCGATCTCTATTCAATCAGGGCCTATACATTCATCACCTATACATTCACCACCTATACATTCATCACCTATACATTCATCACCTATACATTCATCACCTATACATTCATCACCTATACATTCATCACCTATACAGTCATCACCGATACATTCATCACCTATACGGTCACCACCTAGACAATCACCACATATACAGTCACCACCGATACAGTCATCACCTATACAGTCATCACCTATACAGTCATCACCTATACAGTCATCACCTATACAGTCACCACCTATACATTCATCACCTATACAGTCATCACCTATACAGCCATCACCTATACAGTCATCACCTATACAGTCACCACCTATTTAGTCACTTCTGTTGTCATGCATAGTTGTTAGTGATGTCCCACTACTTGCACATACACGCACCTCCACTATTCTTTTCTGTGCGATAGTACACGCAGTTCCTCCTTGCAATAACAACATTCGCTGAAGCAGTGTCGCAGTTATCGTAGTACTGGACCGGGGGCTCGTTGTCTACGAGTAAAGATAGCTTTAGATTCGAGTACAACTTAGCAAGAGTCATAACCACCATATGTTCCCATGATGTAGACCAAAGACCGTCGTCAATGGCCTGAATTATTTTTGGTACACTCCATGCCCTATCTACTGGGGCAGAATAAGATTGAACATTCGACTTAGCATAGGAGAGGAAGGCCGTTTTCATTGTGCCTAGCTCAACTCTGGTTTGTGCATCAAGGATATTCCAAAAACACCACTCCTCAGAGGAGTTGACTTCAAATCCTTTAGCACAGGCTTGTTCCTCTATCGTGCCGTAGTCTGAAAACATTGCATATGGCAATAAAACGGAGCTGATAACTCTACGAGTTTGCAATAAGTCTACTAGCACAACCAACACACAACTTTTATTGTTACAGCTTTAGCTACTGTTACAGCTACTGCTACTTTTATAGCTACAGTAACTTGTAGAGCTACAGCTGGTTTTATAGCTACTGCAACCAGTTTCACCAAGTCACTAAACATCATCAGTTAGATTTGTGCAACAAACTGACAACAAAGTAACTCAAATCGCAATGTCTGCTTACGTTTTGGAAATGGTCGTTTCAGGTTTTCCTCGAGCCTTTTTAGTGCTTGATCAATCTTATCCGACGTGTTTCTGCTCCGAGCGGTCCGGTTACATGACGAAATATTAGAAGTGAGTGCCTGCTTTTGATCTACCGAGCAAGAATAACACCAGTAGTAACCAACGCTTTTCTACAATGCCAACTTACCAGCCAGATCTATGGCAAACAACTAGCATGCATTGTGACACTTACTGAAGGGTGCTGCTGGTGCAGTTGAGCTATAGAAGCCATTATCTAGTCGACAAATGATTATATGCTCTCCAAACTTAATACATTTGTCTCCGTCACATCGGATTGGCAATGAATTGCTTCTAAATATTACCACTTTCAGTCCAAGTTTTTTCAGCATGTGAATCACCATGTATTCCCACTCCTGTTCCCAAACGTTATCACTGCCTAACACTCTTACAATATCATCATAGCGGTAGTAGAAGAAGTAATAGTATTCGTCTCTGTTCATGAAAGCTTCGCAGTGCATTTCAGTGCGTAGTCTGGCTCCATTGATTGTATCTCCATTGAGTGTTAAGCCTATCAGGCGAGCTTGCTGAGCGACACTTTCATAGAAACTATTCTTGTTTTCTGGCACTTGCACAGGCTTGAGCCCAAACGCACAGACCTGTTGAACCACAGTACCTTTATCTACAGCAACACATAACTTACATATATATACAAGTATATACTTACACTCGTCTGTCTCACTGGTCACATCAGGTAATGTCTGTGGTACTTACCTGTCAGGTCTGAACTGTTTATCTTGGGACAAGAGGCTGAAGCTGTACGAGCTGCTGTTGAATACAGACAGAATTAAATCAATTTGTAGGACATGAGCCATTAGCAAAGCTCAAGTACTCTCATTATGACACTGTCTTCATTACAAGCAGAACACCACAGAGAATATCAAATATTTAACAGCCTGCTTTAACCCAACACATCACAACGACTGTCATAAATGGCAAAATGCATGTTACTGCATAGCTTACCTGATGGTGAGCCTGCCCCTTGATTCCCAACAGTTGGATAGTCGAACATAGCTGTGGAAAGTAAGATGAACTGGTTAGTGTGGTAAACTACTCAGTTGAGCTGATACTTAGTGTGGTAACCTACTCAGTTGAGCTGATACTGAGTTAGTGTGGTAACCTACTCAGTTGAGCTGATACTGAGTTAGTGTGGTAACCTACTCAGTTGAGCTGACACTTAGTTAGTGTGGTAACCTACTCAGTTGAGCTGATACTTAGTTAGTGTGGTAACCTACTCAGTTGAGCTGATACTGAGTTAGTGTGGTAACCTACTCAGTTGAGCTGACACTTAGTTAGTGTGGTAACCTACTCAGTTGAGCTGATACTTAGTTAGTGTGGTAACCTACTCAGTTGAGCTGATACTGAGTTAGTGTGGTAACCTACTCAGTTGAGCTGATACTGAGTTAGTATGGTAACCTACTCAGTTGAGCTGACACTTAGTTAGTGTGGTAACCTACTCAGTTGAGCTGATACTTAGTGTGGTAACCTAATCAGTTGAGCTGATACTTAGTGTGGTAACCTACTCAGTTGAGCTGATACTGAGTTAGTGTGGTAACCTACTCAGTTGAGCTGATACTGGGTTAGTGTGGTAACCTACTCAGTTGAGCTGATACTGAGTTAGTGTGGTAACCTACTCAGTTGAGCTGATACTTAGTTAGTGTGGTAACCTACTCAGTTGAGCTGATACTGAGTTAGTGTGGTAACCTACTCAGTTGAGCTGATACTTAGTGTGGTAACCTACTCAGTTGAGCTGATACTTAGTTAGTGTGGTAACCTACTCAGTTGAGCTGACACTTAGTGTGGTAACGTACTCAGTTGAGCTGATACTGAGTTAGTGTGGTAACCTACTCAGTTGAGCTGATACTGAGTTAGTGTGGTAACCTACTCAGTTGAGCTGATACTGAGTTAGTGTGGTAACCTACTCAGTTGAGCTGATACTTAGTGTGGTAACCTACTCAGTTGAGCTGATACTGGGTTAAGGCTTGTCTACTGTTAAATACGTTTACACTTTGTTAATTACAACTTACCTGGGTCCATGGGTGGTCCTTGATTATTTTGTTTTGCAACTGGGTACTTGGTGGCAGCTGTGAATATAGTATAGTACACAGTGTTATATAATGTATAGGTGGTTATATATAGCACACAGTGCCGCATAGGGTATACATTGTTATTTATAGCATACACTGTCAGATATGATATACGCTGTTACATGTAACACACAGCTCACAATATTGCATTGTACTAGATTTGTATAGATTAAAGCATGTATAAATGGCACCTATATATCCACATTTGAAGAGAGGCTGTCTCTGTAGCTCAAAGACAGCCGACATAAGGCCGATAGTGACCTACCTATACAGGGCCGATAGTGACCTACCTATACAGGGCCGATAGTAACCTACCTATACAGGGCCGATAGTGACCTACTTATACAGGGCCGATAGTAACCTACTATACAGGGCCGATAGTGACCTACCTATACAGGGCCGATAGTGACCTACCTATACAGGGCCGATAGTGACCTACTTATACAGGGCCGATAGTGACCTACCTATACAGGGCCGATAGTGACCTACCTATACAGGGCCGATAGTGACCTACCTATACAGGGCCGATAGTGACCTACCTATACAGGGCCGATAGTGACCTACCTATACAGGGCCGATAGTGACCTACCTATACAGGGCCGATAGTAACCTACCTATACAGGGCCGATAGTGACCTACTTATACAGGGCCGATAGTGACCTACTTATACAGGGCCGATAGTGACCTACCTATACAGGGCCGATAGTGACCTACCTATACAGGGCCGATAGTGACCTACTTATACAGGGCCGATAGTGACCTACCTATACAGGGCCGATAGTGACCTACCTATACAGGGCCGATAGTGACCTACCTATACAGGGCCGATAGTGACCTACCTATACAGGGCCGATAGTGACCTACCTATACAGGGCCGATAGTGACCTACTTATACAGGGCCGATAGTGACCTACTTATACAGGGCCGATAGTGACCTACCTATACAGGGCCGATAGTAACCTACCTATACAGGGCCGATAGTGACCTACCTATACAGGGCCGATAGTGACCTACTTATACAGGGCCGATAGTGACCTACCTATACAGGGCCGATAGTGACCTACCTATACAGGGCCCATAGTGACCTACCTATACAGGGCCGATAGTGACCTACCTATACAGGGCCGATAGTGACCTACCTATACAGGGCCGATAGTGACCTACTTATACAGGGCCGATAGTGACCTACTTATACAGGGCCGATAGTGACCTACCTATACAGGGCCGATAGTAACCTACCTATACAGGGCCGATAGTAACCTACCTATACAGGGCCGATAGTGACCTACCTATACAGGGCCGATAGTGACCTACTTATACAGGGCCGGCACAAGATGGCTGTCCTAACCTAGGTTCCAGAAGGCCACATACAGGACTACCTACCTTCAGGCAGCAAAAAACATAATTTTGGCCTACAGAGACGAGACAACAATTATTCTACAGACATTCAGCCTGTCAACTCCCCCCCCCCCCCCCCCCCCATTGCATCTAGGTATTTATTCTATTTGATCACTTGCATTGCTACCTTATTTGTCACTGTTTCTATCCTTTTGCTCCAATTTGTTATGTTCACTTTTTGAATGTCTTATTGTTGTGGGTTCTAATGTTCACTAAGTCTGCGCACACGTTGTACCACATTCTGGCATCCTTTTACAAGCCGCACACTGTACCACATTCTCGCATCCTTATACTAGCCATTAGGTGACCAGAATGACTGAAAACGATTATACCGAACTGACCGAAACTATGTATAAAATTGTATGGAGCTATACTGACCCTGTATGGAGTAGTACCGACCTCACTGGGCCGGCTGGAAGTGAGTCACAATAGACTATGGACCAAAAATTAACCTGAGAGAAGCAGAAAGCGATCTACCGGAGATAACAATCCCTAAACCTAAAGACAGAGTACAGAAGCTAGAAAGACTAAGGACTAAAGGCAGGAAGTAGAAATGACTGAGATTGGTGTATTAACATCTAACTCCACCTACAGGGCGCTGATTACCTTTAACTCCATATAACTAATCTCATTCGTCGCCCATTTATATATTTGTATTCATTTGTGCTTATTGTAATATTGTTATGTGATTGAATAAAGTGTCTAATCACTTCCTGTGAATCGTCTATTAAAAGCCGAACTTTTGCTCTAAGTAGTCAGTTTTAATGTGCCTTTTACTACTCGCTTATTCAGGATGAATGAATGCATAGATACTCAACGACACCGAGTTATGCGTCTGAGCCGATAGGTCCTTACTGGTTGTAGAGTGGATATACTCTATCTTGCATTCGTTGGATACATCACCGACCCTGTTGTTGTGGCAGGTTAAACTAACAACTGGTGGAAGCACGCTACCAACCTCAGCTAGTGGGTTTCAGTCCCCAAAATCCACAACATTATTGGTTGTAATGCTATCTAGGGTATATGCTTCCTGTGCTGTTGCGTATAAAGGGCTTCAGTTTTTTATACTAATTGCAATTGTTCTTGTATTGCCTACATGCTCTTGCCACTATACCTTCTAGTGGATGGCTACTCCAAAGCCTACAGAGTAGAAGCATATGTTATTACACCTCAGTTGCTATGTCTGAGCCAAGTGCTCTAACTCACTTGCTAAAATCATTCAACAGGTGGCACCAGCCATACCGGCAGTGTCCCTCTGGAGAGAGAGGCACAATACTGGAGCGTAGTGCTATTCTGTGGCAAAAGAGGCCAGAACCCACTATATTGGTGGCAGCATTGGGATTCATGTAACCTTCCCATGCTGTTTTACCCTGTAGCGCTACCCTAGTCCTGTAAATATATTGCAGAACAGCCACTACCTTTTCAAGCTATCATGGCCTTGCAAATTTTTTGCAGGAAGGCCACTACTATGTCTTGCTACCCTGGCCCTAAAAATACACGGCAGGCCAGCTACCATTTAACCTGCATGGAGTGGATTGAGAGAGTTGCCATACACAAGCTGCACCAGATCTATCTGCAGGCTAGCGGAGTTCACTCTGCCCTATTGGGATTATTTGCGATTTATGTGAGGGAGAACTTCTATTTACTGTACAGGATCATACTGGATGACCCAGCAGGCGTGTAGAGTTTCACTCTGCTCTGCAGCCGTAATTATTTTTCTGTACAAGCCACACTGAGATTGTTGAGCTTTATTCTGCCCGCATCACAACTACTTTCCTGTGTTTTATAAAGGCTCAGCTAATATTGACTGCAGGTTCTTAGATGCCACTCATCCTTGAAGCAGATCTCACTGATCCAGCCTACTACTGGCTACAGGCTCATTGAGTTTCACTCCACCCTGTATCAATAACCACCCCCCTGTACCATTGAGGAAGAGATCCTGCAAGTGCATCTTAGACATAACTATTACTAGCTAACATTTGGGTTGGAGGCTACTCATTCAACTAGCCTGGCCCCAGCCCTGTATCTACATACAGGTCCCTCTACCACTGGCTGTAGGCAGTTGAGTTTCACTTGACACGACAGCAGTAATCACACTTTTGGGCTCTTAGATGCTATAACAATATGATAATTTCCAGCATCTACAATTGCCAGATCCCTGAAACAGGCTTATTCCTGCCTGGGGTACAGTTATATTAGCCACAGTTTAGACTTGAGTTGGGTTCCTCATTTTTGGCACAGCTATGGTGAACCAGAGAGCTTGCAGGGCTTGATAAGCACCCATCCTCGATCTCAAAGCTACAGTGATTGACCTCCTGACAAAGAGATTACCTGCTGTCATGTGGCCATCCCTAGCAATCCTTTTTCAATATTCAAGCCACCCAGAACTGAAGGAGCCAGTGATGTAGACTACTTCATCACCTAGTTTGTAGAAGTAGCGGAAGTCAGTGAATAGCAGAAAAACACTGCTATGCTACATCCACTTGAGTTGCTGCTAGGCAGATCTTTGGACTGTGAAAAGCCTCCACACATGGAGGGCATCTTTGTTGCCCTGAGACCCCGATGTAGCCTAATACAATGGGAATCTAAGTCCTGGCTGATTAGCTTGCATAGACAGTTAAAGGCAATGTTCCAGAAGCATGCTAGAGGTTGAGGTGCTGGTATACATGGCATATGTTGAATTTCTCCCACGGTCTATGCTTAAGATGTTGCTAGACACCTTTAATACACCATTTGCTAAAGGTTGCCTACAAAAGCGTCTTCTGGCTACTTCACTGGCAGTACTCACAGGGCTGTCAGAGTTGTTGATGACTACCTACAGATATGGACACTCCTTGAAGAGTGGACTGCTTATGTACAGATGATGGCAAGGATACAGACAAGTGGAATGAGGAAGAGAAGGCTGCTGCCAAGACCTTAAGTATACAGGCCCTCTCCAACCCTTCAATCCAGCAAGTGTGTAGCCCCTCTGCACCAGACACCCGGGTCCTTTTGCTGCAATAATGTAGGCAGTACCAGCTCTAAGAAAATTCAGCATCCTAAGAAAGCCCGCAAGTTTGTCCCTTCACCACTGATGAAATGTGTGGAATGGGAATATGGTGAGGTCAAACACATACTGCTTACCTTTCCCGAGACACAAAAGCCATCTCACCCTGCTAACCAATCATAAAATGGCTGAAACCCGCAGTAGTGCAGCCGGTAGCTAACTGCAGTCAGGTTGGCCATAAATCTACTGAAGTAAGCGGGTCAACTCCTGTAAAGGTGTAGACACTCAGGACGCCACTAGAATTTCCCTACCGAGCAAGCCAAATTTTAGCAGGGAAAGTGGAAGGTAGACCAGTATCAGTGCTAATGGATATTGTCTGCACAACCAACATCATCACAGCAAATATGCACACAAGTACTGCAACGAAACACACGGCAGGTCAACAAGAGCCATGGTTTAATGGCATATAGCTCTAATATTCATTTTTATGGCAATGTGCCAGTGACACTGCAAATTCATGATTTCAACTTCGATGCTAACCTTGTAATAAGCGTAATTCATAAGGATGCTATAATAGGCTTGTTTTCTTGAGCACACATGACTGTGCTATGAGATTTCAGAACAATACAGTCGTTATTGATAGCCACCAACTTCAATGTATGAATAATTATGGCAGACATCTATGGCATGTTAAATTGCTGCAAGGTGGACCAGTAGAAAGATACCAGTCTGCTCCCCTTGATACAGAAAGTTATTCCTCTATGAAATGTCCTATGACAAAGCCAGCTACCAGGGTAGCTACCCACGCTGTGGAGAAAGTCAATTAACAAATCCCAACAAAACTGAAACTTGGTTAGGCACAAATATCGGTTGCCAAACAGAAAAAATGGGTCTTCCGCTTCCATCCACATGCTGGCTACCCTTGTGCAAGAGAAGAAGCCTTCTGCTTCCACCCACAAGCTGGCTACCCTTGTGCAAGAGAAGAAGCCTTCTGCTTCCACCCACAAGCTGGCTACCCTTGTGCAAGAGAAGAAGGCTTCTACTTCCACCCACAAGCTGGCTACCCTTGTGCAAGAGAAGAAGCCTTCAGCCAGCCTAGTGATATGTACATAGGTCCTACCTTGATGGATTCTATCAAACACTACACATAAATATCATTAAAGTCCCCTGATCACCTGCAGGCATCAACCAAGCCTAACTAAATCATTACAATAGAACCTGCATTGATTGCAATTATCGTATTAGCTGAGATAAGCAATAGAACCACTATACAACCATACCATCACAGTATACATTAGTAGGGGTGGAGTCAGTGATGTCCCAACTAATAACAATTGTTTTTAGATGACTATTTCCCTTCTCTGGAAATCCTGGTTCCTCAAATTTACCGGCCCTGGGTAGGTATTCCCAGCTGGCAGCAAGACTTCTGCCATAGCCTGAGACACCAAACTTAGCCTGAGAGTCTCCAGAGCCTGTATTCAGACCTTTACCACTCTCAAATGTCAGAATTCGGGAACCAAGGTCACTAAAGACCAGGATTTCCAGAGAAGGGAAATCGTCATCTAAAAACAATTGTTATTAGCTGGGACATCACTGACTCCACCCCTGACTTCTGAGCATTAGATCCCTTTTACTAATTATTGTTTATCCTATTGCCTACTATTTTTACCTATTACTCTTACTTGTCAGTTTGCATTAACCTCGCATGTGATTGGAGTACTTGGTTGACTAGGCCAAGTACTTCCTGTCATTTTCTCTGACTCAGCCTTTAAACAGCTGAGATTTTCATTCGAGGAGCTTTTTATTAGCACATTGCATTCCACATTACACCTTTGTGTAATAGAAATGCACAGCGTTGCCATCAATCTACAGCTGGCACTACACCTATATTAACCAACTTATGTTACTCATACGCTTGAACGCCTTCAGCAGAGCAGCTGCACTATAGCTACAGCTTCAACCAGCAGCGAGGACATTTCCCGCCTTATAGTTATTTTTATCTTAGCATTTGTCACATGCGGTTTTGTTTACTTATGCTTAACCAATCATATTTTTATACGCATCTGTGATTTTGTTACTTATTTATAAGCACTTGCTTGTAGCCCAGCAGGGCAGTTATTAGTTAGAAGTAGTGCTCAGACATTGTTGTGAGATACTGTCTAGGAGTAGTGCGTGCTTAGCTATAGCCAAGACAGCTGAGGAGACGTTCAGACTACAGCAGAGAAGTTCACAGAAGTGTACAGAAGAAGACGCTTGAACTCTCGTAGGAACGCCCAGCTAGAGACTATACCCACAGACGCATACCTATCAGTACGGACACCAGTATTACACTGGCTTTCCATGAGGCGCATGATGCGCATTATATGATGCATGCGCATTATGGAAAAAGGTCCCTGCGCATTGATATCACTGCGAAGTTTGGCATCGCATTCACCCTGCATTCGCAGCATAGAAAAGGTTAATGCGCATGATGCGCATGCTCAATCTTTATATTAGGAGGGAATAAAGTCGAGGACTACTTTCTTCATTCATTTACGCTTGTTGTACCATTCATGCAACTTACTACAATTTTTTATATATATATTATCTTTATATAATTATTATATACATATATATATAATATATATATATTGTATAGCTATTATAAGTATAACTACAAGTACACTGTACAGTATTGTATAAATATTGGTATAATAATAAATAATAATTATAATAATTATTATAATAAATAATATAATTATTATTATAATAATAAATAATTATTATTTATTATTGTAATTGTTAGTTAATCGTAATTATATTAATACGAATATTAGCAGAAAGAATATCTAAATTTTGGTTGTCCATGCTGTCACTTTGAATTTCACTACTGAAATAACTCACATAAAGGGGTGTTGTATTTCATACATCCGATCATTTTATTCTATGGGGAATACAAATACCCCCAAACTGAAATTATTTCAGATTTTTAGCAATTTTAGCTATACCATTTATTTATCTTCTATTATTGGCCTCAATCATAGAGTTATCATAGATAATTCTATGGCCTCAATGCGCATTCCAAATCCGTTTTGGAAATGCAAATTAGAGAACAGACAACTCCCGGACTTCGCATGATGCGCAATAGCCGGGGCCTAAGTGCAGAAATCAAAGTGTGGTCAGCCGTTTCCAGCGCTATTTTATATAGGGACAACTCCACTGGAGCCAAATTTTACAAATGGTCATATAAGCCATCATTGGCTGAAATAGTTTTTACTCATTTATTCAATATTTGTTGCGTAAAACGAATTTCTTTTTGCAGTAATACCTCTGTGAACATGTTTTGTTTCAATCTAGCAAAAAATTTATTTTATTCAGTGGAGTTTTGGAGTAAAGTTTTGTTTAAAACCTTTAACCGTCACTGGAGCCTTCACTGGAGCCAGGAGTCATCTCCCCTTCGGATGAAGAACTCTATATTTAGCGGTGCCGTATATTGATAAGTTTGCCGATACGTTTACTAATGATTATGTGCCCTATAATGAAAAAAACGTTCGCTTCCATCCCAGTGACTTTACGTGACCTTCCTTTTGTAATGGTATGCAGGGCGCACAGTCGCGTTATTCACCATCCATATGAGAGACAACCGAAGTGCCACTTGGTTTTGCGGCAAAAGAACGAAATAATAATAAAACTAGTGCAATGTTTGTTATTTATTTTAACTAGTATTTATTATTATTCATCAATATCCGACTGAATAACAAAAACTCGTTGTAGACTACTCCAAAGTGAACTATAAACAATGTGAAAAAGTAGTATGCTCATTTTGAAAAAAAATAATTGATTTCATCGGTACCGTAAAAAATTATTATTTTTTTTGGAATATTTAATGTTATTGTGACGGACGGCGCTGACAGTTACCCCCCCCCCCCCCATGTACTTTCTATTTACATTCTATTACTTTCACTTACTATTTATCCCAGTTCTATGTTTACACTCTAGAGACAATTTATCTATGCACATTTATCCATCTTACCGTTTAACATGCAATCTTATATGTATGCCATGTGAGTGCAATCATGCAGCTACCTATGTACCTCCTACCCTGTTCTATTGGCACACACTAGCCAATGGCTTGTGCTAGGTGTGGCCACCTTTTGTCTACATACTTATCAGTCTTATCAGTTATGTAATTGTTTGTATAAATGTGAATGTTCTAGTTAATAGGGAGTTAATAAAATCAGAGTCAGCTTGCACACTCTCAGAAGTTTCTTTGTACATACAAATAACTTCACTGCGCACCATTACTCGAGTAGTAATATACAGGCAGATCAGTCTGGACCTCTGCTGGCCGAACTTAGCTTGTCTAACTTCGCCTTCAATGTTCGACCTCTGCACAGCACTACAATAAGACAGCCGAACCTCTGCTGGCCGAACCTAGTTTACTAGTTCGCCCTTCAAAGTTCGATCTCAATACATACAGAGATAACAGTTAACGCAACCGACAGCTCACTAGTTACTGAGATGGTCGACCACCATTCTCTAGTATACTAAGTCGACCTGTGGAAGGGTTGTATCACTAGCACACTAGACACAGTTGCCATTACAGTTCGGGAGGTTGTGCAGGTAGGCCGAGCTACCACCTCACACCCCCACAGTGAAATCCTGCACATTATTATTATTTAAACTACTTTGAGATTATACTTCTATGAATAAATTATGGCTATTACTTATATCTAAAGTTGTTATTTATTTATTTAAAATTTGATATGAAAGTTGAATGGTATAAGAAAAATAGTTTTTTGATAATACAAGTGCTAATATAAGCACTATATTTCGGCCCTTATTACTTAACTTACATTGAAATGTTTTTGTTTAAAATTCCCAGTGGGCTAGGAGACATCCTGACCTTTCAGATGAGAGGTTGTTTTAAGCTGTACCGTGTCAATTTGCAGAGTTATTAGCTCTTGAAATAGAGCCTTTTCTCTATAAGTTATAGTGTAATCACTCAAGCATTTGGCTCCAGAGGGTCACGTGACAAGGGGAGTTGGCCACACTTTGATTTCTGCACTTAGGCCGGGGCGGCTCTCAAGAGGCGGGGTTTATGATGGTAGGCCACCCTGGCTATATATAACTAGCCGGGGGCGGATCTCAAGAGGCGGGGTTTATGATGGTGGGCGGGGTTTGGGGGGAGAGATTGAGAGAGAGCCGGGGACAGATTGATTTTGAGATGCTGTATTCTGTAACAGAATACGTCCTAGTCTGAGTAAACTGCCTTTTTTCAACGAAAAGCCGACTTAGATGTGGTTTTGTTGAGTAAGTCTATTTATATTTCTCTCAAGTTATTGCCATGTGCTAGCCACATGCTCAGCTCTACGAACCAATTTTTTGTCAAGGTTTGTTGTTTTACAATTTCTTTTACAACTGGACATGATAGAATTGACCAATCTCAACTCTGGATGCTACAACTAAGATTTTCCAGTAAGTAGTCAATGAGAAGCGGTAGATATTATTATAATAGTAATGTATGTAATAAATAAGGAATAATTTAATAATAATTATTAATATATATTGTGGAGGATGCCACGAGCGCACCCAACACAAACACTAACAATCAACTCACGAATCTAGCAATTACCTTCTCTTACACATTGCGCAGTTTTATTGTGTCGTTCTATGTCTGTGTCCATGTCTATGTTCTATGTCTACATATTGTTCTATGCAAGTACCACCCCTTAAGGGCAGGACTATTAATATTTATCTTTAAGGCTGGCCATATTGTTATGCCAACCAATCACTGCCTTTGTCTTATCTCAAATCTTGTCCTGTCAGTTTTACATAAATACTCAGTTTCACCATAATAAAATCAGAGTTACTCCACTTACTCTCCGAAGTCACTTTGTCTAACAAAATACTTCATTGCGCACTTACCTTGGCAACATATGCTTTATAGCTTGCTATACATATACTGACAAGTGTAACAGATAAACATACACCGAGTTACTCAACCTTGCCTAAGCAACGGTTCGACCACTGCAGTGTGAGGCGGATGCATGACCAGTCGACTTAGCTAATAGTCAGCAATGACTCCCTACTAAGTACGACAACTGGTCACGGCTCGTGCCAATATAGCTAGCAAAGTCAACCTGAGTGAAGGGAGGAAGTACAGGTGCAGAGGCTAAGCTACCACAGAGCAAAATCCTGTACAATATATATTATTATTTATTGTTTTGTGACTATTGTAATTATTAATAATGTTGCTAAAAAATTGTGATTGTTTTTATACTTCTATCTATCTACTAGCAATATGATGATTATTAATAAATACTAATAATATTGTTTTAAGAAATAAAACTATCAGCCAACAAACATCATCATCAACAATAAATTTTATTATTTAATTTATTGTTGTTTGTGGTTGATATTTGATAATTTTTTTGTCATTAGCTACTATGAACTACTAATAATGATTTTTGTTATGATTATTAGGATTTGTTAGAATTGTAAATAATTATAATAATAATTAATAATTGAATTTTATAGTTTTACAATTAAAATAGATAATATTATAATTATAATATATATATAATAAATTATTATGGTGTCACCATATGTGTCACCATGGTGCCACACACTATGTGGTGTGTGTCTTCTTTGAACATATAAACTCCAAGGGTGGGTAACTAAACCTTTCCACAAACTGAGTTAGTGACAGTATGCATGAACAATCCAGATGAGTACAACATTGCAATAATAAATAATTTTATATACTACTACTTTCACAAATAATAATTAATGCTATAGAAGAATGTGTGCTAATGACAATGCTTTATTGTTGTGGACGAGTAGTATAAGCAACAAAGCAACATCATCTTGCCAAACAAGAAAGCACACGTTTTTATTATTATTATTTTGCATTTAATTACAGTTATGCAATAATCTGTATGCTTGATGTTTGATTGGTAAGAGATGCTACTCAGACCACTTGTTATTTGTTGTTACATTTTTATTCTGTGACTATAACTAAAATTTCCAGTTTTGGCTTAGCATTGTGTAACTTAATTATTATGTTTACAACTGTCAGCTGTTATTGTTGTTGCAGGAGAATGCAACAATAAACTCTCTGGTGAAATAGTTCCAGAACATATTTGGGATCGTAACAGACATATTATGTGGTGCTTTACTCAGAAGTACTGGCCATGCAAAGTACCTATAGATGCGACTTCCTTGCTACAAGACAACAATTACAGTCGTTAGTCATTCAGGAAATGAGCCTGGTGATTCATTTGTAACTGAAAACTGAGTTGGAGAGATGAAAAATATCACTTCCTCCGTACTGGTGGCTGTGTTAATATTTATATTTCTGGTTAGCTACTTGCTCAGTTCAGTGGTTTTCCCCTGTTACTTCTTTCATTTATAGTTATTTATATTTCCTGCATTACAAATATATGTACATTACAAATATATATACATTACAAATATATGTATGTACATTTTTTTTATATTTGTTTACGTGCGTAAATTTTTATTTTTAAATTGCACTCGCTATGTGATTCATGTGATAACTTGTTGTGTACAAAATTCCTGTTGAAATTTTATTCTCTGCAAAGTTCTGATTTACAATATGTTATTTCACACATTTTGCTAATCTATTGTTTTATCTTTTTCTTTGACTTTGTATGCATAAATCCATACATATGCATGTTCTATAAATTCCGTAAAATTATAATCGAAGTTGCATGAAAGAATGCTAGAAAGCCATTATAATCAGTGGGAGTAAACCCTCATTGAACAGTGGAGTTTTAGCTTCAACTTGACAAGTTTTTTGGTAAGAATCAAATCACTCATAAGCTCTGTGAAAAAGTGGTCTAGTTTACTTGTGGCCAAGTTAGGTGCCACCATCCAACAGAGCTCTCAATTCAACAGAAAGAAATGATATCAGCTATAGGAAGCTAATAATAAATACAACCGCAGTAGTTATGCTTCCTTAGTGATATAGACTGTCTCATTCGTTTTCTGTTAGTAATACGATGAAGTTATAATGGGATTAATGCTCAACTACAACGTAAGCTCCGCCCACCGCGTGTCAATGTGTCCCTGGCTCTCATTCTCTCTCACCCCCCCCCCCCCTCATAGAGAGCCACCCTGGCTAGATGCGCATTTATCAATGCACATCATGGAAAGCCAGCGTTAGAGACATTGCATTCACTTTTGTAATTTTACCTAGTAGCAATTCTGTGCGCATTAGGTAAAGTGGAGAATAAAGTTATTACTCACACTTTCAATCTATTAGGATCTGTTTGGCCGGTTGCCAAATACCGTTGTGCCTGCAAACAAGCAGCATCCTGTCTCCTCTAGCTCAGAGAGACATTCTAGCCTTACACTCTGTAGCCACAGCTACCACAAGAGCACAGAGTAGCTATCATAACCTATCAATCTTGCAGTACCTGTGACCGTTTTCCTCTCTTACACGAGGAAAACCTCTACATTTATACAATACTCTCACCAATACATCACACATCCACACGCATTAGCATATCATGAAAACACATATCTCATACATAAACATGAGCATTCCATAAGGATACATACCACATAAAAGTATATAACAGCATATCATGAGTATACATACCACATACATATACATGAGCATTTCATTAGGCCATATACCATGTAAATGGACACAAGCATTCCATGAAGAAAACATACTATATACATGTACATAAGTTTCATACTACATAAGTTTCATACTACATATTCATACTACATATTCATACTACATATTCGTACTACATATTCATACTACATATTCATACTACATATTCATACTACATATTCGTACTACATATTCGTACTACATATTCATACTACATACACGTATGTATGCTTCACATAGGAATACATTCCATATACATGCGCACAAGCATTCCAAGAGAATACAAGCCACATACATATACATGAGCATTTCATTAGGCCATATACCATGTAAATGGACACAAGCATTCCATGAAGAAAACATACTATATACATGTACATAAGTTTCATACTACATAAGTTTCATACTACATATTCATACTACATACGCGTATGTATGCTTCACATAGGAATACATTCCATATACATGCGCACAAGCATTCCAAGAGAATACAAGCCAAATACACATATTTAATTTAATGCTGTTCAAGTAACTATATACCACATACATGTATATACACGTACATACGAATTCATACTTCACACACACATATATGCTTTACATGGGAATACTGTGCAAGATTTTTGTAGTAAAAGATAGTCCAGACTGCCTCCCCACCCGTTGCTCTTGTTTCCCCCTACACCCCTTTTCTTATCCCCAGTGTCAGTTTATGTAAACCCGGGATAGCTCATACATGCTATAAAGGAAGAATCCCGGGTTTAGGATACCATCTATCCCGGGTCTTCTCTAAGCCTGTATTGATCCTGTATTACATATACACCATAGAGAACCTATTCCGGATTACCCCAGGCCAGTGTCCCAGCCTAGCTAGCCAAGATGGCTGGAAAGGGTAGCCTGGGATCCAAGGAGTTGGATACCCATCATTAAGGGAGGCATTGAATTATGGAGTAGAGACTAACTAACCAAGGAAGCCTATGTAGAACTGGAACTTTCCACTACTCTCAAAAGAATGGGGAAAGCAGCCCAAGGCTGTTTTGCCATGTGCTACCACTTTGATTGGCTTATATTGTTTATGCGTTTTGCGCTATATTGGTGTATGTAATTGGCTCACTCCTACTAAGGGGTGGGAGTTCCTGGCAACCTCCTATTAAAAGAGCAGTTGCACCCATTTTATGCAGAAGTCATGTGGATTGTGTGTAGGTAACTTCTATATTGCTAAATAGTATTAGCTAATAAAGTAATTATTCTTGTAACTCTGGAGTAATGTGTGCTGGGCTCGTAGACCCCGTGAGAGTTGCTAAAGTCTATTTGGGGTAGACCTCGCAGTGATGGAGTGAGAGAGGAGATGTACAAGGAAGTACACAGAATTGATGCTGTTGTTTTGGTAGTAGGAGAACAGAAGTCTGCTACAATATATACTACATAACTATATATACGCTTAACATAAAAATACATATCACAGACAAGTATACATCCTTTACTTAAGAATACATACCCCATGCACATACCACAACAACAGTTTTTATATTTACCTCGAACAGGTGATGATTTTCTGGGAGAAAATTTGGGGGTAGGGTTAACATAACGTTTTACCGGCTGTTTCAAACCGCAACCTACAATGAAAAGTAACCTGTGCAAAAGTCCATTAAGTGATAGTTAATTGCACAGTAATTTTCTGCAAAATAATTTCTATTTTGGCACACAAGTTTCCCCTACCCCACTTTTTCCCTTATCCTCCTACCCCACCTTTTCCCTTATCCCCCTACCCCACCTTTTCCTTTATCCCCTGTCCTACTTTTTCCTTATCCCCCTACCCCATCTTTTCCTTTATCCCCAAGCCCCACCTTTTCCCTTATCCCCCTGCCCCCTCCCCCTCCCCCACTTTTCCCTTATCCCCCTACCCCACATTTTCCCTTACCCCCTCCCACTACCCCACCTTTTCCCTTATCCCCCTGCCCCCCTTTTTCCTTATCCCCCTACCCACCTTTTCCTTTATCCTCCTTCCCCACCTTTTTCCTTATCCCCCTGCCCATCCTTTTCCCTTATTCCCCTACCCCATCTTTTCCCTTATTCCCCTACCCCATCTTTTCCTTTATCCCCTGCCCCACCTCTTCCTTTATCCCCCAACCCCACCTTTTTCCTTATCCTCCAACCCCACTTTTTCCCTTATCATCCTGCTCACTTTTTCCTTTATCCCCCAACCCCACCTTATCCCCCTACCCCACCTTTTCCTTTATCCCCCTACCCCACCTTTTCCCTTATCCCCCAACCCCACCTTTTCCCTTATCCCCCTACCCCACCTTTTCCCTTATCCCTCTACCCCACCTTTTCCCTTATCCCCCAACCCCACCTTTTCTCTTATCCCCCTACCCCACCTTTTCCTTTATCCCCCAATCCCACCTTTTCCTTTATCCCCCCACCCCACCTTTTCCTTTATCCCCCTACCCCACCTTTTCCCTTATCCCCCTACCCCACCTTTTCCTTTATCCCCCCACCCCACCTTTTCCTTTATCCCCCTACCCCACCTTTTCCCTTATCCCCCTACCCCACCTTTTCCTTTATCCCCCTACCCCACCTTTTCCCTTATCCCCCTACCCCACCTTTTCTCTTATCCCCCTACCCCACCTTTTCTCTTATCCCCCTACCCCACCTTTTCCTTTATCCCCCCACCCCACCTTTTCCTTTATCCCCCTACCCCACCTTTTCCCTTATCCCCCTACCCCACCTTTTCCCTTATCCCCCTAGCCCACCTTTTCCTTTATCCCCCTACCCCACCTTTTCCCTTATCCCTCTACCCCACCTTTTCCCTTATCCCCCAACCCCACCTTTTCTCTTATCCCCCTACCCCACCTTTTCCTTTATCCCCCAATCCCACCTTTTCCCTTATCCCCCAACCCCACCTTTTCCCTTATCCCCCTACCCCACCTTTTCCCTTATCCCTCTACCCCACCTTTTCCCTTATCCCCCAACCCCACCTTTTCTCTTATCCCCCTACCCCACCTTTTCCTTTATCCCCCAATCCCACCTTTTCCCTTATCCCCCAACCCCACCTTTTCCCTTATCCCCCAACCCCACCTTTTCTCTTATCTCCGTACCCCACCTTTTCCTTTATCCCCCAACCCCACAATTTACCTTATCCCCCTACCCCACCTTTTCCCTTATCCCCCTACCCCACCTTTTCCTTTATCCCCCTACCCCACCTTTTCCCTTATCCCTCTACCCCACCTTTTTTTAAGTTCCTAGCCCCAATTTTCCTTGCAATTCCCTTTCACACTTGTAACTCTATTGCATCTTCCCCACTTCTTCCCCAAATATTCTGTCCTAAGCTCCCCCCCCCCCCCTTCATTGACCCTGAAAACACACAGAGCCGATGAACAGTGGATCTGTATAAGTTGTACTGTACTAGATATGTATAAGTTGTACTGTACTAGATATGTATAAGTTGTTGTGTACTAGATATGTATAAGTTGTATTGTACTAGATATGTATAAGTTGTTTTGTACTAGATATGTATAAGTTGTATTGTACTAGATATGTATAAGTTGTTGTGTACTAGATATGTATAAGTTGTATTGTACTAGATAAGTATAAGTTGTACTGTACTAGATATGTATAAGTTGTACTGTATTAGATATGTATAAGTTGTA
This sequence comes from Cryptosula pallasiana, assembly GCA_945261195.1. Taxonomy (NCBI): domain Eukaryota; kingdom Metazoa; phylum Bryozoa; class Gymnolaemata; order Cheilostomatida; family Cryptosulidae; genus Cryptosula; species Cryptosula pallasiana. Next base: position 44,906,809 of record OX183135.1, read on the forward strand.
TTGTACTAGATATGTATAAGTTGTATTGTACTAGATGTGTATAAGTTGTATTGTACTAGATATGTATAAGTTGTATTGTACTAGATATGTATAAGTTGTATTGTACTAGATATGTATAAGTTGTATTGTACTAGATATGTATAAGTTGTATTGTACTAGATGTGTATAAGTTGTATTGTACTAGATATGTATAAGTTGTATTGTACTAGATATGTATAAGTTGTATTGTACTAGATGTGTATAAGTTGTATTGTACTAGATATGTATAAGTTGTACTGTACTAGGTATGTATAAGTTCTATTGTACTAAATATGTATAAGTTGTACTGTACTAGATATGTATAAGTTGTTGTGTACTAGATATGTATAAGTTGTTGTGTACTAGGTAAGGTTTAAAATTAAGAACAAAAGACACCAGGGTGTCGACCAGTGGTCACTGACTGTCTTACATTAATAACTCCGTACTAACCTTTTTGAGGAGATGCTGGAGGTGTTTGCCAGGTACAGTCATTGTCTCTTTCATCGGAAGCTGTAGAATTATCAAGTAATAAAGGTGATGTCACTTTAGTTTGAGAACCTGAGCTAGGTGTACAATGTACATAGTACTATTTAGGCATATGTGTTTAATATTGTAGTGAATTTTCATGACGTTAACATCTGTACACCCAGTGTACAAACATTTTGATGTCCTTATTATAGCCATTAGATGGCCAGAATAACAAGAATAATCAATACTGAAGTACCGACCCTGAGCATGAGTCAGTACTGAGCCTGTATGAGTCAGTACTGACCCTGTATGAGTCAGTACCGACCCCGTATGAGTCAGTACCGACCCCGTATGAGTCAGTACCGACCCTGTATGAGTCAGTACCGACCCTGTATGAGTCAGTACCGACCATGTATGATTCAGTACCGACCCTGTATGAGTCAGTACCGACCCCGTATGAGTCAGTACCGACCATGTATGATTCAGTACCGACCCTGTATGAGTCAGTACCGACCCCGTATGAGTCAGTACCGACCATGTATGAGTCAGTACCGACCCTGTATGAGTCAGTACCGACCATGTATGAGTCAGTACCGACCATGTATGATTCAGTACCGACCCTGTATGAGTCAGTACCGACCTTGTATGCACCATGCAGGGCTGGCAGGAAATGAGTCAACATAGACTGAGAGACAGAAAGTAGCCTAAGAGAAGCAGAAGACCTTATCCAGGAGATAACCACCCGTAACCCTAGTGGAAGTCAAAGAACAGAGGCTAAAAAGACCAAAGACCAACAGGAGTAAGTGGAAAGGCTTATGGTTGGTACACTGACTTGTAACTCCCCTTGCTACTCTGGGTGCCATATCTCTTTAGCCCTATATAGTCCTCTTGATTCGTTTGTATTTAAATCTACCTGTTTGATTGCTGTATTCTAAATTAGTCTCATATAATTGGTTGATTACTCATATTAATCCTTGTGATCTGGCTATAAAAGGCCGAACTTTTGCCGTTGTAGTTAGTGTTGTATTGGGACTTTTACATACTCGTATTCTTATGGAAGAATAAAAGCATTTCTACTCTAAAGCACAGAGTCGTGCGTCTGAGCCAAGGGCTCTATACTAGTCGTGGAGTAGAGAACACTCCTCCACTTCTGCTTTGGTGTAGTACCGACCTGTTGTTGCCTCTAGGTTAGAGGCAACTGGTGGCAGCATACCATCGGATTGCTACCGACTTTAACTAGTGGTTTTACGCCCCCGAAATCTACTACAATATGCACCAGCTGGTCCTCACCGAGCTACACTATAGTTGCTCACTAGTACTAACTACATTTTGGTACAGTTAATGTACTATCTAGTAAGTGTAGTATTCCCAACAGCATCTTGCAGTTACTGTGTCATTGCAAACTGATACTTTCTATACCTTATTTGACAAAAAATTGAAGAGTAACAATTAATTTGTGTAATTCTTTCTTACTTGCTCTATCAAGCATTGGTCTTTCAGCTCCGTCGGCCCACAAGTTTTTGATTTGGTTTCCTACAAAAATTTTCAAAATTGATTTGTTTGTTTGTTGGTTTCTTTGTTGGTTTGCTTGTTTATTCCAGCCAATTTACCAACTGATTATTCTTAACTTCACATTACAAACTCACAACGCATTAGCACAATGGTATTGGCAGAAATAGATTACCAGCAAAGAATTGAGACTAATTAATAATTGTTAGACTTCTCTGAAACATTACTACCAAATACTAGCTAAAAATTGATCATATAAAAAGCCTTAAGTGGTATCCTATGAACATTGATTTGTTACTAACCACTGTCTGGAGAGAGTTTAGGCCTCAGGTCATCCCAATAGTTAGAACACTCATTACCTGCTCAACATGTCAACGTACAGAATCACAAAAGACATCAAGACTAGAAATAACTGTTATAAACATCAGCACATGACTGACTGATTCACTTCAAAAGATGAGGGTAGGTGCAAATACTTACCTTCATCATCAGCCGACCCCATATATGGCCTTCCTGGTGTCATCTCATCTACAAATATTAGTATGCAAAAATATTGATGTGGAGTAAAACTTTTATAATGTAGGAAAAATACAAGGTGCAAATTTGTTATAATTTTCTATTTAGAGAGAGACCTGAATTTTTTTATGTCTAGTAATCATTACCAGAGGTTAAGAAAATTGAAAATCCAAGTCCTTATACACTGAAATAGTTAGGAATTTTGACTAGTTAAGTAGCACATGCAATAGATTTGAGTAAAAGGGTTCACCAAAGAGTGGTTGTATCTAGATAATTGAAGCTGAAGCATAAAATGTAAATAATTACAGATGAGTTATAAATTAGAGTTACAGGAATGGTAATAAGAACTAGTCATATAATGTATTGTGGTGGATTTTACTGGCAACATAAAGTGACCACCACTGTACAGAGGTCCCCCTGTTGGTGGCTACCGCAGGCATGCCTCCATTGATTATAACAGACAAAGACCAGCATATGTTACAGAAATTATATTGCTCTTATAAGCAATTATTGTTAATAAATAATCTCTTTGGCACTAAGTATTTACTACACCGACCCTGGGTAGCTATCCCGGGTCGGAAACAAGATGGCCGCCACAGCCAGAGTGATGAAACTTAGCCTAAGAGCCTCCAGATACCACATCTCGAAGCTATCTACCCTTAGATGTAGAGGAAAGTAGAGCCAAGGCCAAGTAACTCTCAAGGATTATATCCACCAATCACTGGCCAAGTTAACTATGGACTCCACCCCTTACCTATGGGCGCCAGTGCTCTTTAATTCATTTAGCCTTATCTTATTAGACTATACCACTTACCATATATCATAATGTGGTGGATTTTCATGTACGCTATCTGTGCGCAAGGTCCTCTTGACAACTGCTGGGTGTCAGGCAAGCCTAAACTGAGCCTGGCACAGCCAGAAACAAGCAAGTGAGCCAGTAGAACCACTACCAGCCTTGCAGCATTCACTACCGGCCCTGCAGAGGTACTACCGGCCCTGCAGCATTCACTACTGTCCCGGCAGTGTCACTACCGCCCTATACCAGGTCGGTGAGGGAAGAAGGGTTGTAGCTTGTGAACCCAAAATGGTACAGAAGATGCAGGAGCCCAACTTTGCAGCTTATCAACCACCAGAAAGACCAAAGACAGGGAACACGAGAGTCGAGGCGCACAACCCAACCCTGCCCAACAGCGCATGTACATTTACATAAGCATGTACATGTAAGTGTACATGTACATTTACATGTATATGTAAATAGTTGAAATGTTTATAATAATTGCTAGAAAATCCAAGCTTTGATAACACATTAGCAATAGATATAAGAATTGTTATGTATATGTACATGCCGATGTCCATGTCCATGTCTATGTCTGTCCATGTTTATGTCCATGTCTATGTCTGTCCATGTCTATGTCTGTCCATCTTTTACACAAATATCCCTAGTAATAAATAATTAAAACCTGGTTGCTGTCTCTCTGACAAAATAGTCAATTTTGTCAATGCCGAAGACTTTGTCTTGAGAGCAAATCAACCAGACTCTACGAGCACGCCTTTTTAGAGAGCAAACTACCCAAGTACAATTAATAATAATTTGTCAAAACTCAGGTGTTAACTCTCTGTCATTCCATGACGCAATTAGTTGATATTTTTACCTACTATATACTAATTTTTACTTTATTGCTAAGATTCCTCCTGGTAGTTGTAGTAGATGCTGTAGTGAATATTTGTTATGTTCAAAATTGTTAGTTTTTATTTCCCTGTAGCTTTTATGAAATTGTCCAGTTCAAATTATTGTAGAGAAGACAACTCTCAATATTTTTATTCATTTAAACGTGTGTACCAACTTAATAAAAGTTGTCCCCTATTCCTTTTATAGCTTAATTGAGTAAATAACTCCAAATTGCCTAGTCATGTGTATTAACATGATATGCTATCACATCAATTCAGTTTAGTCCAGAGCTAGCAACTGGCCAGTCTACTAATTACTTAATAGAAACACGATTAAGAATCAACTCTAAAATTCAATAGTAAATGGAATAGATCAACATGTAATCAACTTAAAAAGACACTCACTGCCCAACCTAACCCCAACATTCGTGGGATGGTGAATAGGGAGTGAATGGAGTGAAAGTGAGCGATGATATTCTGTTCGACTACAAATACATGGCACTAACTCTAAGCTGTTATTGTAGATTAACATATACACCAATGATAGATTGTATACATATCATATTGGTAGGGAGATCTGCTCATGTATTACTACTCATATCATATTGTTGCTTGAAACATTACTGCTGGAGTGAATTCTTACTGTGTAAAAACAGGGGTTTGTGCAAATCTACAACTAAGTAAAATACTATTAAAATCTGAAAGAAACTCAAACTAAAAACATGAAGCAACAAAAACTAATGAACTATGTATAATAGTGATAATAACCCAATTGTTGTTTTTTTCACAAAAATTTAATTTTGAAAACGCCAAAACTTTTAGTAAAAACTTAATCAAAAAGACGCAGTGGAGAAAATTCAATCAGAGGATTTCTTAGGATTTAGATTTATCAAAGTCCTTGAGAATCTAGAAGCTAAATTTTCCAAAACGCCTCTAATTTTCAAAAAACCGATGTTGACCATCGAACACTTGAGTTATGAGATGAGAAAACTGAATGATTCCTAAATACTCCACAACGCTCGCTAGTCGGAATAGTGTTTATAGAAAAAATATTGTTAATGAGTCCGTTGTTGAAGCGGTACTTGAAACAGGTATCAAAAATTACCTAAGTCTAGCACCTCGTAGAATACATCCCTAGAAAAGCTTTTGAGGTTTCTGAAACATCGATTTCAGATGCTAGAAGAATGGGAGATATGGATCCTAGTCAAAAGTTGCTTGCCAACGCTGCTTATGGAAAACAATCACACAAAGGTCAAGTACATTGATGGCCCCAGAGAAGCTTCCAGGGGAAACAAATTCGTTTCTATGGAGGAGATATCGGAGGATTTTTACAAACTCATATATCCTAAAAATGGTACATTTTAAACCCTAATTAAAGTCAACACAAAAAACTTACGTCCTTGAAGTTTATCCTATTGATGATTATGATAATCATTTCAGCTGAGTATGAATGTTCCAGTACTCTAATACGCCAAGCTGAGATTGTTGCAGTTTTACCACGACATTATTGACAAGTAAGGAACTTGTAGTTTTTCCCTATTAACTTGATAGTTAACTTACACAGTAATAAAAACTATAAATAACACAATAACTATTTTGTATAATTATAGATACAACGATAGACATGATTTACAGTCAGTAGAAGTTGGATACAGATAGCGCATACATGGCTTTGAGCGGATTGTTAGAAACATCGGTGAAAGCGGACGTTAAAAGAGAGTTTTATGTCGATTACACGGTAATGAGTTTTTGAGAGTTAAAACAACGAGTGCAAAATTGATCGTACGTGACTGTTGTAAAAAAGCGTTAAAGCAGAGAAAAAGAGTACTAGGGTCGTTCAAAGACGAATTTACAGAAGATAGAATCGTTGCACTTAACTCTAAATCCTATTACTGTTGGGGCCGAAAAGGAAACAACTTTAGCCCCAGAGGTTTAAACAAGCGAAGTAATGATTTAAACAAACACATTTATCTAAATGCGTTGAGGACAAGAATATATTGTAAAGGAAACAGTCGTGGTTTCATAATAAAAGATGGAAAGATGTTATCTTACACACAAATAAAACGAGAAATCGCATATTTTTATACTTTGTTCGGACGAAGTGTCAACAGAACTAACTAGCGCTTAGTGAAAAATTAACCAACTCTACATCTTAAACTTTTTCTTCACATTTTTACTGTATATTTTAGCTCATTATGATAATCATTAGTCAAAGTAATGTTTATGTTATAATCAAAAGGGATATAATTAAACATATGCATAAACAAACATAGATATGGTTATAGAAGTATATGGATATTGTAATGGATTCCGGTCTGGTTCCATGCACATCCACTAAGCTCAAGTATTATAGCTCTCTCTAGAGGGGACACTGTACTGCTCAACAGTGACAACTGTGTATCAGGCAATCAAATTACCAGGTATATCAAGAACCCATGGTTCATACAAACAATACAGCGTGGTGCTTGTATAAGTGGCTATATTCTCAAGACGAAGTCCTAGAGGGTAATTATTCCTCTAGGGTGTTTGTGGCAAGACACGAGAATGAATGCAATGATTATAGGAAAAGTCTCCCCTTTTATAAGAGAGCTCACAGGAACTAATTAGCATAAAGTATGTAACAGTAAGAGCACAGGAAGTAATTAGACCAATACGAGTGCACATACAAATAGCTAACCAATCACATGGATTAAATAAATAGAGCGCCAAGTGGCTAATGGCGGAGTTCTGTCTCCTATTGTCCAATCAGACTCTCCTACATGTTTCCCGAGGCTCTCGATAGCTTGTGGTCCTGGTTATCGCAGATGTTAAGGTAGGTAGCTTTGGTTCCCGGCTTGGTGTAAAGTCCTAGATGGTTTCGGGGGCTCTCAACTATGGTAGCCATCTTAGACCAGCCCTGAGTCATCATACCGGCCCTATAGAAGTCACTACCAGCCGTGTATACTGTGCTACCGGCACAGTAAAGCTTTGCCACCGGCACAGCATCTTACCGATGGCTGTAGGTAGAACTCTAGCGAATTTAATTGGGATATGGTGGAGCAAACTCCCAGTTTACTATGAATGTTCACCAAAATCTACCACAATGTGTACATTTACATGAATGGAGATGAATATTGTAATAGTTTTCCCCGTGTATGAGGTCAACTATTAAAGGTACCTACAAGAGCGCTATATGATCCGGCTTGTCTCTACTTAACGTGGTAGCGTGGCATTAGATACAGCCAGATGCTGCTAACAAGCAGGCACAACTGTGTTCAGGCAACCGGCCTGACAGATATCACAAGATATAGGGTAACAATACTTTATTACCACTAACAAAACAAACAATGTCTAAATGTACGCAAAGAAGCATAGGCTTGGCACAAGTACAGAATAAAGAACGGTTAGTAACTATAGGCAAGGGTCGAGTGAAAACTCAACATAAAACTGATCAGAACAGTTCACTTGCTAGTCACGCTTGAGCCCTCTGCTATCTGAGCGTCTTGTCCAAGCTGTCTATGTACTCCTCTCTAGACTAGAAGTGATAAGATGGGCGGAATGCAAGCATATTTATGCAAGGTAAAAAATCAACTAGGAGTATATGCATATTGTGGTAGATTTTGGTGAAAGATAATAGTGAACAGGGCGTTTGCTACACCACTTCTCCACTCTATGCATTGGCAATGCACCTACAGTCATCGGTAAGATGCTGTGCCGGTAGCAAAGCTATACTGTGCCGGTATTACAGTACACAGAGCCGGTACCGGGCCGGTAGTGACCTCTACAGGGTCGGTAGTGACCTCTGCAGGGCCGGTATGCTGACACAGGGCCGGTACAAGATGGCTACCATAGCTGAGGAACTTCGAAATTAGCCAGGACTTACCACCAAGCCAGGAACCGAAGCTACCTACCCTAACATCTGCGATAACCAGGACCACAAGCTAACTGGAGCCTTGGGACAGCCTGATTGGCCAGCAGGAGACAGGACTACGCCCTTAGCCACTTGGCACCTCCCTTATTTAATCCCTATTGATTACCTAATTGGTTGACTATTTATATGAGCATTTGCATTGGTCTAATTACTTCCTGTGCTATCACTGTTATATGTTTGATACCTGTGAGCTCTCCTATAAAAGGAGAGACATTTTATATATTCATTGCATTCTTTCTCACTGCCACCTAGAGGAATAATTACCCTCTAGCATCTTGCCTTTGAGAATAAAGCCACTTATACAAGCAATACGCTGTACTGTTTGTCTGAGCCATGGGCTCTTGCCTTACCGGGTAATTCGGTTACCCTGCACAGTTTTCACTGTCATTCAGCACAGTGTCCCCTCTGGAGAGAGGTACAATACTCGAGACTAGTGGATGTCCGTGGTAACAGACCGGAATCCATTACAATATGATTGGTTAAATACAATACCCCCAGCGAGGCACAAAAAGCAATAACAGGCACTAATAATGAGTAATAGCTATAAATAGAGGCAATGTAAAGAAGCACTCAGTGGCGGAAATCCTTCCTTAGCTTGGCTTAGGAGAGCAGCAGTTCAGCTGTACTCTATGTGTATCCAAGCGTAGCCATCCATGGGTAGTCTTTAGGTAGTAGAGTAGATGTATATATATAGCACCGGCTGAGATTAGGGAGCTGCACTGTGCAATTCCATTACAATATATACATGTAGATGAATATGGACATGCGCATAAATGGACATGGAAGTGGACATGGACATGTATTCTAAAGAGGCGTGCTTGTAGAGTCTAGTTGATTTGCTCTCAAGACAAAGTCTTCGGCATTGACAAAATTGACTTTTCTGTCAGAGAGACAGCAACCAGGTTTTAATTATTTATTACTAGGGATACTTGTGTAAAAGATGGACAGACATGGACATGGACAGACATAGACATGGACAGACATAGACATGGACAGACATAGACATGGACAGACATGGACATGGACATCGGCATGTACATATACATAACAATTTTTATATCTATTGCTAATGTGCTATCAAAGCTTGGATTTTCCAGCGATTATTATAAACATTTCAGCAATTATATACAAATAATTTTACCAAAACTAGCAACTGAGCAATACAGATGCATGAAAACGAAGTTTTAACAAGGCCTGTAAATTGGAGCTTAGCTCGAGAGGGTAACTCTAAATTGAATCCTCAATTAACATCTGTGACTTGACCTGCTCATTAACATCTGTAGGTGACTTGACATAGGTGACTTGACATAGGTGACTTGACATAGGTGACTTGACATAGGTGACTTGACATAGGTGACTTGACCTGCTCATTAACATCTGTAGGTGACTTGACATAGGTGACTTGACATAGGTGACTTGACCTGCTCATTAACATCTGTAGGTGACTTGACATAGGTGACTTGACATAGGTGACTTGACCTGCTCATCTTATACTAAAAAGTTCTGGAGAGCAAGAGGTTCACATGCCAAAGGTAGAAAAACAAAAAAAAATGACAAGAGCAATAATAGCGCAGCTGTCTTCATCCCTGTTTTATTGGTTAACTGTATTCCACTTATGTTTTGTTGGTCAACTGTATTCCACTTATGTTTTGTTGGTCAAGTTAATACATGTCTGTGAGCAAGCAAGTTAAATGTAGTAGTTTTACATTCTCTCTACTACCGACACAATGGTATCCACTCTCCAACTTATTCAACAATTCGGGGTCTACTCTGAATCGACGCTTCGAACTTCACGGGGTCCTCGACCCAGACCAACTTCAACAGATTTTCTCTAACAAACACTTTATTAGCAAATCTATTTAGCATTATAAGTAAAGATACTGTACAAGATCCACCAGACTTCTGTCTGTAATGCATCACAAATGCTCCTGCTATAGGAGGCAAGGAGGAAATCTCACCCCCTCATTAGAGGTGAGCCTATGACAGACAGTAATTCATAATAAATACAAATGGCAATAGATCATACAAATTACATAAATAAAACAATCCAATCAAATGGTAAGCACATGGTTAAGTAGCACTGGGATGTTTTTCTCGCTCTTTCTATGGTATGAAAATTTTCCACTCCATGTAAGGGCCTTTACTTTCGTGGTCTGTGCTCCTAGACTAGCTAGCTTCAATCTGTCACATCTTGAGGTGGACAACCAGTCCTCCAGGTCCCAGGCTGTCTGAATTAGCCATTTTTGATACTGGCCCGGGTTAGCTGACCCGGGGTAACCTGGGGTAGGTTATATATGCTTATATACATGGATACAGGGTCTATACAGGGTCGGGGTCGTCGGCATCCAATTTTCGGGGGAATTTGAGTAGATACAATGGAGGGAAGGCTCAGCGGTTACTTTACACCTTTGTTACTGACAGGGCGAGGGGTGTAGGGGGGTCTTACGGTTGGAAGGGGTGGGGAGGGTGCCTGACTTGACTATCTATCATGTAAATCCTCCACATTAATACATGTCTGAGAGTAAGTTAATGCTTGTCTATATTCCGTAAATCAGATTGAATGGATCAAGCAGAATATCTAAACTACACTGACACATGCAAGATGGCTGGTAGTTATTGAGATTGTTGCTTGAATAAGTAACAGATATTCCAAGAGAGGAGAGAGTGCGTGGCAGTGGGTTTGATATTACAAAACCAGGCTCACTTGTTTGACCTTCTTTGTATACAACTTTTTAGTCACAATTGATAGCCATAATTTTTTAATTTTTATGATCTAAATAGACCAAACGTATTTTTGTGGTAAAGTTCAAAAGTGATAGCACTGTTAATAATACCATTGCATACCGTTCATGAATTGTGGAATTGTTGTGGTAGTCATTGGAATAGGGTTAGATAGACTTTCATCCTCTTCTCCGGCTTCACAATCTGCAATTAATTAATTGTACTAAAGTTAATTGTCAAATTAATCTCAGATAAAAGGTCACAGTGATGAGTGTCTCATAGAGCTGGGCCCACTTGTGTTTAGTAGTTTACATTTACTGTTGTACTGGTTTGAATTTTGTGGCCATAATTTCAGACCTTAGAAATAACCTAAGCAGCAGGGTTTTTTATGCTTATACCAGGTGTATTCCTGCTACCAATCACAACAAAAATTGCATATAATGCAAAAGCACTCACCATCGGAAAGGTAAGCAAAACTCATATCAATTTGGTCATGTGCAGTTGCCGGCATAGTAGATTTCGTCGGGCACCCTTGTTGCTCTGTGAAAATTCCATAAATTGTAAGCGGTAACCTAAGCAGCAGGGTTGTTTATGCTTATACCAGGTGTATTCCTGCTACCAATCACAAGAAAAATTGCATATAATGCAAAAGCACTCACCATCGGAAAGGTAAGCAAAACTCATATCAATTTGGTCATGTGCGGTTGCCGGCATAGTAGATTTCGTCGGGCATACTTGTTGCTCTGTGAAAATTCCATAAATTGTAAGCGGTAACCTAAGCAGCAGGGTTTTTTATGCTTATACCAGGTGTATTCCTGCTACCAATTGCAACAGAAAAACTGCATAAAAAGCATGAGCACTCACCATCGGAAAGGTAGGCAAAACTCATATCAATTTGGTCATGTGCGGTTGCCGGCATAGTAGATTTCGTCGGGCATACTTGTTGCTCTGTGAAAATTCCATAAATTGTAAGCGGTAACCTAAGCAGCAGGGTTTTTTATGCTTATACCAGGTGTATTCCTGCTACCAATTGCAACAGAAAAACTGCATAAAAAAGCATGAGCACTCACCATCGGAAAGGTAGGCAAAACTCATATCAATTTGGTCGTGTGCGGTTGACGGAATTGCAGGTTTTGTCGGGCACGTGTGTGGTTTTGGAGCACCAAGGTGTAAACAAGGGTTACCATTTGGAGACTTGGACATTGCAGGTGGGGGTGGTGGTGTGGGTCGATAAGCTATATGTTGCAAAGGAGGCGATTTGTTAGTTTGAGGGTTTTGTGGGTGTTGTTTTTGAGACTTACACCCAGTGCTGGGCTCAACAAAGCATGCACCATTGTCATCTGATTCCCAATCATCAGATGATTCCGTAAGATGTGGATACTCACCATCGGGAAGGTATGCAAAAGTCATATCTAATTTCTCAGAAGGAGAATTGCATAATGGTTCTACACGTTTGTCTTTGGGGAGGTACGCAAATCTCATATCAAGTTCTTTAGCTCCGGAGTAAGGTTGTACAGGCTTTGCTCCGGGGAGGTATGCAAATCTCATATCAACTTTATTATGTGCAGATTCAGGCTTTTTAGTTTGCTCTGGGCATCCTTGTTGTTGCGGAGTATTCAGAGGTGAGCAAGGGTTACCATATTGGGGCTTAGACTTGTCAGGTGTTGATGGTGGGGTTAATGGTGTCTGAAGTGTTTTCTGATACCGAGGAGACAGCTTGCTAGTTTGGGGACTCTGAGGACATTTTTGGGGTGACTGACAGCCAATACTGGGCCCAGCAAAGCCTGCATCATTGTCATCTGATTCTTCATCGTCGGATGATCCTGGAATATAGCCCCCTCCATACATTCCTGATACTCTCATCTCCTCACCTGATTGGTATGCCATGTTTCTTTCCTGCTGCACTTCACTGTTGCCGCCCGCAGTTGCTTAATGAGGTAAGCTGCAATTTAAATAAATTTACTACAAGAATCTATTACAATATAATATATAAAAATGGTACAAATGCCCTATTTCCAAAAACTCAGTATTAGTACTTGATGTAACTACGTTGCAGGTAAGTGCATAAAATGGATTCACTCATCCCCACAAACAATTTTTTATAATTACAAGGAATGTAGCATTCGCAAACTCATGCAAGGGTAGCATTTATTAGGACGAAGCATTAATATTCAAAATTGTCCCACACATTTGTTTTTTCAGTTTTCCAATATTTTTGTATCATTGAATCTTCGATAGCTTTAGACCACAGGCTGCCAGAAACAAAATATAAAAAGAGATGAACAGGTGATACTTTGTCAGAGAAGTTTTGCCAATTGTTGCTGTGATTATGTAGCTGTGGACTTGAAAAGTATTATTTTGAAGCTGCGTTATAAAGCAGCAATATCTCCTTATGATGTTGGCCCATGTTATAATGCTCACCTATAATCTTGCTGACATGTAAGTGTGTTAATTATTTTAGATCATTTATCTATGAAGGTATAAAAATAGTTTTAATAGTGGCCCTTTTCACAAGAAAACATAATTTTTCATAAATATATTATACATAATTATGATGAAATTAACGCGGAATTGAGATGAATGCATGGTTAGCTGTTACGCGTCACTGATTTCACTTTTATATAACAACAGCAAGGCATGAAACTATCGGCTGTGAGAACTAAAACAACGTCATTTTGGTGCACCGAGAGTAATTTTCAAAACTCATTTTCTCTGCAACTATCAGTGTGTGAGACAAAGAAAGTTAACCACTATTGTGACTGCAAGATATCACTCTATACTATGATATAACTCTTAATGTCCCAAACCTGATTTTAAAAACCTATCTGCACTGGCTACATCCTGATTGCAACCAACTAATAAATAGTTGGTATTAACGGCCAGGCATGCTATTCTGATGTAAGAGTGCAGTTTTGTTGTAAACTTTAGAAAAACACACACTGCAATAAAACTCCAAAACCATTTCCAACCATGACTCTCACCTTGTCATGACTTTCACCTTGTCATGACACTCACCTTTTGAAAGAAATCTCTGTCAAGTGCTGCAAGTCAATAGGGACTAACAGTATAAATAAAAGAAGCAGATGAAGACTTCATGACATCACCAATAGTTGTGTAGCTAGCTGGTAACACGCATTATAATAATTAACACGTCCTTGCACAATTCATTTCTCTCGATCAATCGCCCCCTCCCACCCCCTCCCACCCCCACCCATCTCCACCCACCCCCTCCCACCTCCACCCACCTCCGCCCACCTCCGCCCTTCCTCTTCTTCTCTTCTCACAGAGACAGTCGTCAATGAATTGCTGAATGCTGACAAGTTTCTAATAAATATTAAGACAGTTCTCATACCCTGAGACCCAATCATCCCAAGTGTGCCCTTTCATGTGTTCTCACTAAGCGCTTTCAAAGATATTTTTAATCGACAGAGACTTTCAAGTCTCTGATTACATGTAACCTGTCACAAGTTCAGATCAACTCTGGATATGGCTGCTCCCAATATTATAATATATTCGCATAGGTCGGCATTTGCATAGGTCAGCATTCGCATAGGTTGGCATTTGCATAGGTCAGCATTTGCATAGGTCAGCATTTGCATAGGTCAGCAGTTGCATAGGTCAGCATTTGCATAGGTCAGCAGTTGCGTAGGTCAGCATTTGCATAGGTCAGCGTTTGCATAGGTCAGCATTTGCATAGGCCGGCATTTGCATAGGTCAGCATTTGCATAGGTCAGCATTTGCATAGGTCAGCATTCGCATAGGTCAGCATTCGCATAGGTCAGCATTCGCATAGGTCAGCATTCGCATAGGTCAGCATTCGCATAGGTCAGTATTTGCATAGGTCAGCATTTGCATAGGTCAGCATTCGCATAGGTCAGCATTTTCATAGGTCAGCATTTGCATAGGTCAGCATTCGCATAGGTCAGCATTTGCATAGGTCAGCGTTCGCATAGGTCAGCATTCGCATAGGTCGGCATTCGCATGGGTCAGCACTTGCATAGGTCAGCAGTTGCGTAGGTCAGCATTTGCATAGGTCAGCGTTTGCATAGGTCAGCATTTGCATAGGCCGGCATTTGCATAGGTCGGTATTCGCATAGGTCGGCATTTTCATAGGTCAGCATTTGCATAGGTCAGCATTTGCATAGGTCAGCATTCACATAGGTCAGCATTTGCATAGGTCAGCATTCGCATAGGTCAGCATTTGCATAGGTCAGCATTTGCATAGGTCAGCATTCGCATAGGTCAGCATTTTCATAGGTTAGCATTTGCATAGGTCAGCATTCGCATAGGTCAGCATTCGCATAGGTCAGCATTCGCATAGATCAGCATTCACATAGGTCAGCATTCGCGTAGGTCAGCATTTGCATAGGTCAGCATTTGCATAGGTCAGCATTCGCATAGGTCAGCATTTTCATAGGTCAGCATTTGCATAGGTCAGCATTTGCATAGGCCGGCATTTGCATAGGTCAGCATTTGCATAGGTCAGAATTTGCATAGGTCAGCATTCGCATAGGTCAGCAGTTGCGTAGGTCAGCATTTGCATAGGTCAGCGTTTGCATAGGTCAGCATTTGCATAGGCCGGCATTTGCATAGGTCAGCATTTGCATAGGTAAGCATTTGCATAGGTCAGCATTCGCATAGGTCAGCATTCGCATAGGTCAGCATTCGCATAGGTCAGCATTTGCATAGGTCAGCATTTGCATAGGTCAGCATTCGCATAGGTCAGCATTCGCATAGGTCAGCATTTTCATAGGTCAGCATTTGCATAGGTTAGCATTCGCATAGGTCAGCATTCGCATAGGTCAGCATTTGCATAGGTCAGCATTCGCATAGGTCAGCAGTTGCGTAGGTCAGCATTTGCATAGGTCAGCGTTTGCATAGGTCAGCATTTGCATAGGCCGGCATTTGCATAGGTCAGCATTTGCATAGGTAAGCATTTGCATAGGTCAGCATTCGCATAGGTCAGCATTCGCATAGGTCAGCATTAGTAGTAATATATGAGCAGATCTCCCTACCAAGTGTTTTTTTGTGGATTAGACCTTGGAGGTTATGCAATGGGTTACGACGTTGGATGAATTCGCCGAGTTTATATTGTATTTCATTTGAGGGGTACTTGAGTGGCATTTGAGTGGCATTTAAGTGGCATTTGAGTTTTTGATTATTTTTTTACTTATTTTGAACTTATATGGCATATAGATTTTGCATGTATGGCATTTGATTTTTTTGATAGTTTTAACATTGTATATAAATGAAAACGTGATATGATTGTATGGTTATTGGAAGTTAAGATGTCGACAGAGGATGATGTTGAGATGAGACCGATGAATGAAGTTGATACTATTGATGGTACTGAACGTGATATGATAGATGTTTTACCGAGTATGAAGCGTAAAGCGTTGATAATTATGATAATTTTGGTATTTGTCGTAGGGCTTTCCACTTTTGGAGGTGTTACTGAGTTTAGTATGTATGAAGAAGCTATGGAAAAAATACAAAAAGCGAGAAACTCTCCTGTTGGAATCATAAATGAAACTACTGTTGATTGATGAACATCTTTTTATGATGAATGGGAAACCTGAAGATTATGACCCGAGGATGCGATCTCCTTTTACAGCAATGATTGCAGGACCAACTGGATCGGGAAAGACGCAAGCGATTTTTCGAATGATTGAAGCTAGTCAGACTATAGCACACCCTCCACCAACAGAGATTCACTACTGTTATGGAGCCTACCAAAAAGCCTTTGATGATGTATCAGGAGTGATTTTTCATGAAGGCATGATAGATATAACAGTGAGTTTTCCCAGAGATGGTAAAAATCGATGGCTGATAATTGATGATCTCATGGATGAAGTTTCTGGTAAAGCCGATGCTAATGCTTTGTATACAAAACATAGTCATCATTTGAACATAAGTGTGTTTTTTATTGTTCAGAATCTGTTTTTAAAAGGAAATCGTACAATTTCCTTGAATAGTCATTATTTTTTTCTTTTTAAAAACCCTAGAGATGCTTCTTCTATTTCCTATTTGGCTCGACAATGTTTTCCATCAAAAATAAAATATGTACAAGAGGCTTTTGAAGATGCGACAAAGAAACCATACTCTTATTTACGAATAGATACGACTCAACAAACGAATGATCAACATAGACTATTGGGAAATTTTACATCAGTTCTCCCTATGATATTATATGTACCCAAGTAAAAGGATATAAATACAATTACTATTCACTTCACCTCAATCATATTTTGTTATTCAACGACGCAACACGAAAGCATTATAATGTCTAAAGCTTTGGAGAAAAAATTAACAAAAAATGCAGCTGTGTTGTTATCGCTCAACAATACAACCTTTGCTATTCAAAAGTCTGTTATAGCCAAAGCCAAAAAGGAGTTTATTATGACTCTAATGGGATGCGCTAAAGCTATTATAAATGGAACGATACCATTGACATCATCTCAGTATAATGAGTTGCAGCGAAACGTGAAGGATATTAGCGCTTTAGTAAGAAAATCAACGTTAGATGATAAGAAAGCTGTATTGCAAAAAGGAGGATTTTTAGGCGCTCTACTAGGACCTATCATCAGCAATATAGTTCCTGGGTTACTTAAAAGTGTGCTAGGCGGAGGGAGAAGATAAAGATGAAACTCTCAACACGAATGATGCGAAATAGAATGGCGATTTTAGCTCTGGATGATCTGAGTAAGAAAGGGAAAATCGCTATAGTCGAAAAGGCCAACTCAGATTTGTTTCAATCATTGATAGAAAGTGTTAAAAATATTATATTAGGTAATGTTCCTCTTGATTCTGAGCAGTTTATTGAGTTGCAGCGTTACAAGAAGGAGCTACATAAACTTAGTGGTAGAGGGAGAGTTGATGATAAGCGTAAAATTTTGATTCAGAGTGGTAGAGGGAATCTTTTGGATGCTATTATAACACCTATTGTATCTGTTTTATCATCAATAAAAAGATGAATCGTCAGCCTTTAACATTCTCCAGACGTAATTTTATACTCACTGAAGATGAATACTATAGATTAACGGAAAGAAAGGATGATAAAACAGTGGTAAAGGAAGAGAAAACCAGACCTCCATTGTATTATAATCCTATGGAAGCTATAACAGTGAGAAATATGAAGCGAAAGCGAAATGATCTACTGGAAACGGCTTATGATTCTGACTTATCCTCATACGAAAAGTTAGATGAAAATGTTGAAAACCTACGTAGGTATTTGTCTGATGTCAAAAAGATTAAAAATAACCAAAACCAGACACAAAAGGATAGTTGGAATCTCATTAAGAAAAAAAAGACAGAGTCTACTTTTCCTTTGGCCAATAGCACAGTTATTGATAATAAACCTAATGTCTTTTCACCAAATGTTGATAAAGACAATGAGTTAGAATCAGTGAAAGTGGTTGATGATGATGATGATATTGGGATGGAATTAATAAAAGGAAGGTTGTTTGATACTGAAGACACAACCTTACTAGGAAGTACATTTCTTACTGATGGAGAAGATGAGCACGATAGTGAAAGCGAAAATTTAAAAGATTTTGAAAAAAAAGCAGCTGATTTAACAACAAAAAAGAGTGATCAAACGATCGCTGTCAGAATGTTGAATAATCTGAGTAAAATTGGTAGATTCGACTCGGAGAAGAACAGACTGAAAATTGGAGAACATTGGTTGAATCCTAGGACTTCCAAAACTTTACTACGAGACGTTCTAACCGAAGGAGGTAAAATACAATCGGGAAATACCAATTACAGTAGATTTAAAAGCCTGCTAACTGATGAAGGAATCACAACTGTCAGAAAATCCCCGCATCGAACACGTAAGACTCAGAAGAAAAAGTTGGTCGTTCCCGGTACTAATTCATGGACATCGACACGCTAAAAGAGTTGTATTACAATCCTGCATTACATACATCTCTACGAGGAGCTAGAGCTTTACTGAAAGCTCGTAGAAAACGAGAGGGAGAAAAAAGAATCCGTGAATGGTTGAGTGGTGAGGATGCCTACACGTTACATAAAAAAGTTGTAACCAAGTTTAAGCGTCGTCCTACAATTGTAGCTGGAATAGGGGAGCAGCTACAGGTAGATTTGATGGATGTTCGATCTCGAAGAGATGAAAATAATAATACAGCATTTTTACTGACTGCTATTGATTCTTTATCTAGAAAAGGTTGGGCTGTGCCGCTCATCAACAAATCAGGACCGGTAGTAGCAAGAGGATTGAGAAGAATACTAGAAGGGGAAAACTATAAAGCTTTACAATCTGATAAAGGTAAAGAGTTTGACAACGTCAATGTCAAGACTCTGCTGGCGGAAAAAAAGATCAAGCGCTTTACAACCGAAAATGAAACGATAAAGGCATCAATGGTGGAGCGTTTTAACAGAACTTTAAAAGAGAAGATATATAGATATTTGACATATAAAGATGACGATAGATACATTGATGTTTTACCAGAAATGGTTAATGCATACAACAACACAATTCATGGTGCTATAGGTATGAGACCAAATGATGTGAATTTTCAAAATCAAGAACTTGTATGGAATCGCGTGTATGAAGGAGGTGAACATAGTTTAACTCAAGAAGCAAAACTAAAGGTTGGGGATTATGTGAGAATAAGTAAGGCAAGAGGAGTGTTTGAAAGAGGATACACCCCGAATTGGACGATTGAGATTTTTATAATCACCGATGTACTTATTGATGAAAAACCTGTTGTATATAGGGTGAAAGATTTAGCTGAGGAGATGATTGATGGTACCTTTTACGAAAAAGAGTTGCAAAAAGTAAAAAAACCCACGATTTTCAGAATTGAAAAGATACTGGGAAGAAGAATGAGAAGAGGTAAAAGACAGATTCTGGTTAAGTGGTTAGGTTATGGAGAAAAGTTCAATGAGTGGGTAGATGAATAGTTTATAAGGAAACAACGCTTGATATAATCATCATACGTTGGGAAAATGTCGATGCTGATAACTTTACCCTCAAACTCTAGTGGTGAAGAGTTTCCTGATAATAACAATTCCGAATTTACAGTGAGACTGTATAAATATTTGGTTATCAATGGCGGTAAATGGGAGGTAGGTCTGCTAGATATGACTTATTCTAATAATTGGAAAAATGTTACCGAAGGGAAAATATATCTAGAAAAGACTAATGTCTCTGGTAAAAGCGAAAAGTCCTTCATCCTAATCGGTAATGGAAGATATGATAGTATAGAGGAGTTGGAGGAGATTATACGAAAGAGAATGAATGAAATGGATGTAGACAAGAAATTCACCATCTCCTACAACAAGATCACCAACACCGCTTTACTAACTAACAGTGATCCTGATACTGCCATAAGCTTTTCCAAAGATATAGCATATATTTTTGGATTTGAATCAAAAACTACATACCCTCGTGGTAGATACAATAATATCACTCCCCCTGATATAAATTCCGGTTTAACATCCCTGTATGTTTATTCCAACATTGTTGATAATAGAATGGTAGGAGATACGAATGTACCTTTATTGAGAGTAGTTCCAGTTCAAGGAAAGAAGAATAGTGTTGTGTATCAAGAATTTAAAAATCCTCACTATGTTGATGCTTCATCACTAAATAGTGATATGATTAAAGTACTTATAACGAGTGACGACGGTCAACGAATACCATTTGATGGTGGAAAGGTTGTGTTGACGGTTCACTATAGAGAGAAAGAATTATAATGAGTTTGGTACGATACACCCCTGAGGATTCAAAAGATTTTTTTGATGAGTACTACAAGATGCAAGCTGGAAATGGAATTGGAGTGTATAGTGGACGACGAGTGATGCCTAATATGAGAGGAAATGGACTTGGTAGTATTTTTTCAAGTTTACTTAAATCTGCAGCACCAATGCTGAAAAGAGGAGAAATTAATTTGGGGAAAAGAGCATTGTCTGTAGGTGGAAATGTAGCGCGTGATGTCATCGATGGTCAAAGTTTTGCAGCGTCAGCAAAGAAGAGGGGATTGGCAGAGTTGAATGATCTGGGGGGAGATGTGCTCAATGCAGTCCGTCCAGATATAATGAAAAGGAGAAAAACAAGAGGTGGAAAGAAGAGGAGAGGTGTTGGTAATCGTGGTATATTTTAATAGCAGTAGAATCCGGTATAAAGACAGATGAGCTTGATATCTATATTCATTAAGCGGTAACGCTTCAAGCATTCATCACTCGCAAAAGATGGCTAGCCTAAATGGAACAACAGGTAATAAGTTGGAAGGTTCTTCCTACAACATAAATCCAACGTTGGATGTATTTGCTACGGAACCAACAAACATATCGGTAGAAAGATCGGAATATGTTGTCATCAGACCTGATAGGTTAGATCCTTATGGTAGTATTGAGTTAACCTTGTCAGGGAGCACTGAACATTACACAGATCTCTACAACTCGTTTCTGCAAGTTGAAGCCACGGTTGTTCAAGATGATGGAAAAGATATTGAGGGTAATGATGATGATGCAGTTGTGTGGATGGGGGATTCAATGCATACATTATTCAGCGAGTTGAAAATGTCGATAGAAGGAACCACCGTTGAATACGCTAACAACTACGGTTTACGCTCCTACTTTTCACAACTACTCGAAAACAGTGCAGAAAGAAAGAAATATCAAGGTAAGATGGAAGGATGGTTGTATGATGATTCAACTAGCAAAGACGCTACTGATCACAAAACCGCTGATAAGAAAAAGAGGAGAGCTCTAATCATAGGTGGAAAGACAATAGAATTAACTGGAAAACCTCATCTCGCATTATTTCAGCAGAAAAAACTAATAATACCAGGTCCTACTATGCAGCTGGAGTTTGAGCGTGCCTCTGCCAAACTAGCTTTGTTTGCTGCGAATGAGGCGCCTGCAGGAGGGGCAAAGATTAGAATTGATAAATTTGAACTTCATCTTTGTAAAGTTAAGGTGAATCCTACAATACAAAACTCCCAACTCAGTTTGGCATTGGAAGGTCACAACTACATTTATCCTGTTGATCGAAAACGGATAAAACTATATGGAATTCGTGCTGGTGTTGCGCAGATCGACATCACTTTGGAAGAAAACAAACAAAAACCTAAGCAAATTTATTTAGGTTTAGTTGATCACAACGCAATGAACGGACGTTTCGCCTTGAATCCATATAGAATGCAGCATGCTAGTGTTGATAGTATTGTATTGAGAGTTGGTGATTGTCCAATTGGAAGGAGATTTGAACCAAATTATGCTAGAGGAATTTTTGGAAGAGAATATCATCAGTTTCTACACGCTACCGGAACTTTGCTTGAAGGCGATAGTCTTGGTATTACGAAAGAACAATACCTTGATGGTACTACACTTTACGGATTTGATTTGACTGGTGATTTTCTTAAAGAAGGTTTTCACTCT
This sequence comes from Cryptosula pallasiana, assembly GCA_945261195.1. Lineage (NCBI taxonomy): Eukaryota > Metazoa > Bryozoa > Gymnolaemata > Cheilostomatida > Cryptosulidae > Cryptosula > Cryptosula pallasiana. The sequence goes on from OX183135.1 coordinate 44,929,022, forward strand.
ATGAAAAATGTCACAACAAGTGTGGAAATTCGTTTTAGCGCTAACACGACGGATGGATTATCCCTGGTAGCATACTTTGTAAAAGACGGTGTGTTGGAGATGGATAGCATTCTTCAATTAACTATCGGAGGAGACGCAGTGCTTTAAACAGAAAGTTACAGATGAATACCATACAAATTCATTCGATCTTATCTTCAGACGTTTTATGTCAAAGCGTAGGGATTCATGTTGGAGCTAGAGAACAGTTTTGGAAGCAAATTTGCAATTTTCCAACAGGATGTTTCGTATTCAACACCCATTATTCTCATCAACCCGGAGAGCATTGGTTGGCTGTGTACGCTAATGATTCAGAGGTGGATTTTTTTTACTCGTTTGGACGTTCTGTTTCCTTTTATCCGGATGTAAATGAAATACTAAGTATTCATGGGGGATATGAAACAATACAAAGTAATGAAACACAACTACAAAGTTTTTTGTCAACTGTATGTGGCGATTATTGTGTATACTTTTGTTTACTGAGAAGTAGAGGGTGGAGTATGGATGAAATTGTTAGAAGTTTACGAGATATAGGAGATAGTGAGATGAGAGATCACTCAATACGGAGATTCATCATACAGACATATCCTAACTTCGAGTTCATTCAAGATAATGCAGTAGAAGGGATAGATGGAGTACATATACAAGGAACTAATTTACTAAGTAAATTGTTAAAATAGATTATTATACTTGATTTTTTATTTGTTATAATAAATAAAATGAATAAAATACAACTTATCTCATTATTTTGCGCTAAACACTACAGAACCTATAAAAACTATTATTTTGTAATGTTTCAAGCAAGAAATAAATAAGTTCTTCTCATTTTCTTCCTCAGGAGCGCTCTTTAGCTATATCTAAAAGACATAGTAACTAATGACTCTATCATACATAGTTATATGAATTAATTTCACAAAAAAATACTTCGGTGCTTTTTTTTAAAATAGCTATAAAACTTACCATCATCGAAGATGAGTCACATCCTTTATGTTATCGATTAAGACTTCGATGTACTGTTCTGGACAATTCTCTTTTTCATTTTCATCAAAGTAGGAGAGACAGCTGTGTTGCAGCGAAGTATCAAACAGTTCTGAGGTTTGAATGAAAGCTTGAAGAGCCGAGAGTAGAACGATATCATAGGAAATCATGTTGTTCGTATTTTGTCTTAGTCCTTTGAATACGATTACACCGCTTTTTTCAGCCACCACAGATGAAGCTATTTGAGCAGGGATGCTAAGATCTCCAATCAATAGCTCTCCATTTACCATGCATCTGTAATTAGCCACTATAATATCGGCAGTCTTGTTCCAACGAGTATCACATTTTCTTAGCATTCCAGGATTCTCATAAGCTATAACACTTCCTGTAGGAAAATCGTGTAGGTGAGCGACAGTGAAATAAGCCTGTATTTGTCTCAAACTCTTGTTGTACAATGAGTTGAATGGATCTTTGATCTTTCGATTACACCCTTGAGATTCAGCAGTACGAAAAATCGCATCTCCTGTCTTTCCTTCACCCATATAAATTAAAACAATTGGACATGTTTGCTTAGCTTTATTAACAAGCAGTCCTATTTCGGTTGAAACATCACTCTTCACCCGAGTTCTCTTTTTATCCTTTCGGTAGTTGTAAATGATGACACACTTTGATTCATCACGGAATTCAACAGACAACACCTCCATAACCGTTGGTACTGGTAGTTCGCAGATTTCCATGGACTCTTCAAGTTTTTCTAGACTATCTGGAGAGAGAGAGTTTATTAACCCGGCGCTCTTGTAGGTGAGAGTAGTTAGTTCATTACTTCCAGCATCTTGAAAGGGTATTCTGGCGTGAAGAAAAAGCGTTTCGTCTCCAACGGTCGACAAAGCTGGTTTTTTGCACTTCAAGTCAGTTTCAATATCATCTTTTGTCAAATCAATGAAAGATCGTTTCCTCATCGATGTTCTTTTTGAAGACAGCTTGTTAGTAGGAGATGTGAATGAAGTAAAATCTTGTTGGGATTCTGGTTCATCAACCACCAATTGACTTTCTGCCATATCAAAGATAGGAGAAGGTGATGGGGAAAGGGTTTGCTGGGATCCTGCTTCTTCATTCATCGGTTGACTTCCTTCGTCTTGAGTATTCATTCTAAAAAAACAAAACATTTTGTTTAATTTTTCGTAATTAATTTTAAAAGATCATAAAGATCATAAACCTTCAGCTAGTAGTGTTAGCTAACAAAAAATAAATATTTTTACTCTTACCTTTATAAAGAAGATGAGCTCCTAGTTGTTGCAATGAAAGATTTAGTAGATGTTGCTTCTCCGCTATCCGTTGTAGAACTGGATGCTTTCTGTGTGAAAACAGTGGCTCTTAAATAGGTAAAGTTGCACTGATTAAATCCTATGAATCAACATTTTTTCACGCGAATACATCCCAATGCTTTCGCGGGAATAAATAATTTATTTTCACACGAATGGAAACCGTTGCTTTCGCGGGAATAACAATTTTATTTGCACACGAATACAAACCAATGCTTTCGCGGGAATAAATAATTTTGTTTCACGCGAATAGAAACCGTTGCTTTCGCGGGAATAAATAATTTATTTTCACACGAATGGAAACCGTTGCTTTCGCGGGAATAACAATTTTATTTGCACACGAATACAAACCAATGCTTTTGCGGGAATAAATAATTTTGTTTCACGCGAATAGAAACCGTTGCTTTCGCGGGAATAAATATTTTATTTTCACGCGAATACAAACCAATGTTTTCGCGGGAATAAATAATTTATTTTCACGCGAATGGAAACCGTTGCTTTCGCGGGAATAAACATTTTATTTTCACGCGAATAGAAACCAATGTTTTCGCGGGAATAAATAATTTATTTTCACGCGAATGGAAACCGTTGCTTTCGCGGGAATAAACATTTTATTTTCACGCGAATACAAACTAATGTTTTCGCGGGAATAAATAAATTATTTTCACGCGAATGGAAACCGTTGCTTTCGCAGGAACAAACATTTTATTTTCACGCGAATACAAACCAATGTTTTCGCGGGAATAAATAATTTATTTTCACGCGAATGGAAACCGTTGCTTTCGCGGGAATAAACGTTTTATTTTCACGCGAATACAAACCAATGTTTTCGCGGGAATAAATAATTTATTTTCACGCGAATACAAACCAATGCTTTCGCGGGAATAAACATTTTATTTTCACGCGAATACAAACCAATGTTTTCGCGGGAATAAATAATTTATTTTCACGCGAATACAAACCAATGCTTTCGCGGGAATAAACATTTTATTTTCACGCGAATACAAACCAATGTTTTCGCGGGAATAAATAATTTTATTTTCACGCGAATGGAAACCATTGCTTTCGCGGGAATAAAAATTTTATTTTCACGCGAATACAAACCAATGCTTTCGCGGGAATATATCATTTATTTTCACGCGAATGGGAACCGTTGCTTTCGCGGGAATGAAATTTTTTATTTTCACGCGAATAAAACAGGGATATTTCACGCGAATAACACTATTCAGATAGAGTTTTCGCGTGAGTGTTTTTAATGGCTATAAGCTAAATGAGTAGGAGTGGCTTATACTATATAAGAACAGCTCTCTCTGCATAGAAATCATTCTCTCCAGCAATAAAACATCGACTACTACAGCTGATTTCATCAACTACTACAACTGATTTCATCAACTGCTACAACTGATTTCATCAACTACTACAGCTGATTTCTTGGTGATAAGGTAAGAATTAATAGAAAAATTATTTAATAAAAGTTAAAATGTAATTATTTTACAACACTGTTTAATCATCATATACTAATACTTAACATTTTTATTTTAGTTCATTATGAGTTCAAAAAGATACACAATCAAAGACTACCTTCCAAAGATATATCATAGCTATATTAAAGAAAATGTTGAAGTACAGGAAAAGATTGGATATCGCTTGACATTACAAGCTATATTATTATGTATGACACAGCATTTGCTAACTGTAGCTTCTTTACATGGAGAACTTTCACCGATACAATACCGGCCATACACTACACATAAATACGTTGACAATTCAGTAGAAATATTTAAGCATATGACTAAAAACAATTTTCAAACAGTTGTAAAAATGTCAAAAACTGTCAGTATTAATGATTACTTAAAGAAAATTCAAAGAAAAGTGTGGAATAAAGAGCTCACTCAAAAATTGATTTCAATACAATGGACTACTGAATTATTATATCATTTTCAATCAGATATATGTAGATACATACAAACGGATGAAAATCTCTCATCATCCATTTTTTCATTTGAAATGATATTGGAACTATTTCAAGCTTACAATATTTAATATGTTCTCTTTATGTATCCCTACTTATTATACAATAAATGTATATATTCACATATTGTTTCATTTTTTAATCAATGTATTTATTCAATGTAGATGTATCTCCTCTCTCCTCTCTCTCCTCTTTTCCTCTCTCCTCTCTCTCAAGATATCATATGAGTTCGAATTATGTATAGAATTATCAAAACTTAAATGCCATACATTCAAAATCTAGCTACCATATGAGTTCAAATTAAGTAAAAAAATAATCAAAACTCAAATGCCACTTAAATGCCACTCAAATACCCCTCAAGTAAAATACAATATAAACTCGGCGAACTCATCCAACGCCGTAACCCATTGTCTCAACTCCAAGGTCAAATCCACAAAAAAACACTTGGTAGGGAGATCTGCTCATATATTACTACTAGCATTCGCATAGGTCAGCATTCGCATAGGTCAGCATTTGCATAGGTCAGCATTCGCATAGGTCAGCATTCGCATAGGTCAGCATTTTCATAGGTCAGCATTTGCATAGGTCAGCATTCGCATAGGTCAGCATTCGCATAGGTCAGCATTCGCATAGGTCAGCATTTGCATAGGTCGGCATTCGCATGGGTCGGCATTCGCATGGGTCAGCATTCGCATAGGTCAGCATTCGCATAGGTCAGCATTCGCATAGGTCAGCATTAGCATAGGTCAGCATTTGCATAGGTCAGCATTAGCATAGGTCAGCAGTTGCATAGGTCAGCATTTGCATAGGTCAGCCACTACATAGTAGTAGATGCTGATAGAAAGTATGTGCAGAAACTGGCATGTTAATTATTCTAGAGTCATCTCTCACTTGCAGGGTATTCTAGAGTATTCTAGAGTCATCTCTTACTTGCAGGGTATTCTAGAGTATTCTAGAGTCATCTCTCACTTGCAGGGTATTCTAGAGTATTCTAGAGTCATCTCTTACTTGCAGGGTATTCTAGAGTATTCTAGAGTCATCTCTCACTTGCAGGGTATTCTAGAGTATTCTAGAGTCATCTCTTACTTGCAGGGTATTCTAGAGTATTCCAGAGTCATCTCTCACTTACAGGGTATTCTAGAGTATTCCAGAGTCAGCTCTCACTTGCAGGGTGCCAGCTGGTTAGGAATGACCATGAAGGACATGTATACTCATTGGCCCATTGGTTGGTAGATGTGTACGCAGCTCCGTGACTTAAATGACAGACTTGTCTCCCCCTGCTTTGTTTTTATTCTGTAGTTTGTTGCTGAGAACTTTTTTATTTGAAATTTTCTTTTTAATCTGCGCCATCATTATAATGCACAGTTTTCTTGTTTTGATTAATACTGTCTTGTTCAAAGCGTTTTGTGTATCATCAAAAACCTTGGGATGGGATTTTCTCAAAATTGTTAACTCCCAGAGCGACAATTTTTGGCGAATAGACTTTTGATGGGTTGTAATTTCAGGAGTCAAATATGCATTTTGATTATCTCTGATACTTTGACCGGTGTTGCCGATGATTCATTTTAAAATCAAGTTCACACCACTCCTAATCAGCAAGGAAAGCAATGGTTTTCAAGGTCATTCATAGATCATTAAACGTAACTCATAATTTCTGTATGACTATGTTTTCAGTTCAACAAACCGCCAAGGTGTTATTCCGCATTTTGTTTCACAAAATTTCCCTCTCCTCACTAATTTTTCCAACTTGTAACTGGTGCTGTTTATACCTATCATTGCATTTATTGACACTTTACAAGCTGTAGAAACCTACTAATGTCAGTAGCAATCCAACAGGTAAGCTGCCGCCAATTGTCATTTAACCTGTGACAACAGCAGGTCGGTATGGCACCGAAAGATGTGTGAAAGAGTATCTCCATCCAACTCTACAACCAGTAAGAACCCTCGGCTCAGGCGCATAACTCAGTGCTGTTGAGTATCTATGCATTTATTCATCCAGAATAAAACGAGTAGTAAAAGGCACATTACAACTGACTGCTTAGACCAAAAGTTTGACCTTTTATCGGCAATTTACAGGAAGTGATTAAGCGTACTAACCAATCACATAACAATGATACATAAGGAACGAATGAATAGAGAGATATAAATTGATAGTAAATTAAACAGAGTATATAGGGCTAAAGGTAAATGGCGCCCTGTAGTAATAGGTGGAGTCATATGCTAGTGCACCAATCACAGTCCTAACTGCTTTCTATCTCTAGTCTTTAGGCTTACTAGCCTTTGTCCTTGGTCTTTCGTTAGGTTTACGGGTGGTTATCTCCGGGAGGTGGCTCTCTGCTTCCCTCAGGCTACCTTTTGGTCCACAGTCTACACTGACTCACTTCCTGCCAGCCCTGCAAGGTCGGTAGTGGGTCATACCGGGTCGGTACTGCTCCATACGGGGTCGGTACTGTTCCATACACAGGTTCGGTCAATCCGTTATTATACCTTTCAGTCATTCTGGCCATCTAATGGCTAATGCAAGGATGTCAGAATGTAAGTACAACGTGTGCGCAGATATAGACGACATAAAATTCCACAACAGCTCTGATTACCTGGCTACATTCCATGCACTGACTGAAACTATTTCCCCACTGGTTTCATTCAAACATTGAAGCGTCAGATATACTGTTTGCATTCCAGTTATAACAAGATCAATCCTTTCAAACTTGCCTCAATAAAAAGTTTTTAGCGTCTCAAAACAAGCTCAGTTTGTTGAAAGTTAATCTCATTTGAAAATGTTTCCTACTGTAGATGTCAGCGCACTGCTTAGCTGATTATTGTAGGGTCTGCTCTGCAATGATAATTGCTTATTTATAGATTGATACTTCTAGAGGTCATATTGTGGTAGATTTTGATGCACACTAGTAGTGAACCGGTCGTTTACTCTAGAACCTTGCGAGACAATGCGCTAGACTTTTACCCACAGCGTTCGGTTAACAGCTGTTTGGGTGGAAAGTCCTACTGTGCCGGTGGCATAGTGAACAGGGCCGGTAGTGACCCCTACCGACCCGGTATAGCTGTACTGGGCCGGCACAAGATGGCCGACATAGATGAGGATCCTCAAAAGTATGTAGGAGCTTAGTCAAGGTCGAGAACAGAAAGTACCTACCCTTAGATTACCAACTCCATGGACCCAACTCTATATACAGCCTGGGAGCCTTGCAGGACTACTGATTGGACAATAAGGAGAAAGGACTCTGCCCTTAGCCACTTGGCACCTCCCTTAATTAACCATACTGCATTGTTGATTGGCTTGTTATTTATATAATCAATTGTATTGGCTAATCTGCTTCCTGTGTATTGATTGTTATATGTTTTGTGCTTATCAGCTCTCCTATCAAAGGAGAGCACACTGTGTTACTCTTTTCATTCATTCCTATGTTGCCATGGCATATGCTCTTATATTGCTAAACCCTAGAAGAATAATTACCCTCAGGACAGCTTAGAGAATAAAGCCATTATTACAAACACTACACGGTACTGTTTGTTTGAGCCATGGGCTCTTGCCTTACCGGGTAATTCGGTTGCCCTGCACAGTTGTCACTGTCGGTCAGCACAGTGTCCCCTCTGGAGAGAGGTAGAATACTCGAGATTAGTGGATGTCCGTGGTAACAGACCGGAATCCATTACAATATATAGGTATATGTTGCTTACAATCCACACTCAATAATTATGGGCATCATCTAATACAAAACTTTTATAGAAACCAGAAGATTTCTATTGAATGATTTCCCTAACGGCATTGGATGACAAAAATACTGGCAATGATAAATCAGTAGTTCAGAACAAAAGTCTGACAGTGTCGCATTTGTACTTATGAAAAGCCTATTACTGTTGGCCATTGTTCTATCTAGCTATTGTAACTAATTAACCAAATGACTAAGTAACCAAACACGGGCATGGTTCGCGCCTCTCTTGCAGGTTTTTGAGTAATTTTCCTGCTTTCCTTGTCTTTCCATTACACAGGTGACGGGAATTCCCGTCAGGGCACAGTTGAGTGCTCTCATGGCATGTCTCTGTCCGGTGCTCGCTAGCTTTAACTTTGCATCTCTTTGCAGGGGTTTGATGGCTGAAGGGCAGCTGCCTCTCTCCAGCAGCAGGGAACCCCTCTCTACATCACAGGGGCGTACCCAGCGTGGGGGAAAACACTGTTCCATCTCTAGCGGTCACAGTTTTAGTCTGATTCAACTCAAACTTGTTGCAGTAGACATGTGGGTGGGTACTCTCTTCAGCCTGGTGACTAGCACACATGGTTGTCTCCGTGCGGGGTTTCTGTGTATGGACTACGTCCCTGACTGCATCAGCGAAGACAGCGGACTGCATGGCCAACAAGTGTCTCTGCAGGTAGGCATTTCCCACTGTAGTACTGAATATATCCAACATCATCCTCTGCTTAGGTCGGTGAGGGAGGTCAGCGTAGGCAACGCGTACTAGAAGCTCTACCTCACTAGCGTGCTCCTGGTGTGCCAGGACATAACTCCCCTTGGTGTTAGCCAAAGAGTGCTCCTAGGGCAGTAAAGATACCCTGCAGATGCGGAGGCTTTCCACAATCTAATGCTCTACCCCGTAGTGCGTCTCTTAGGTGTAACATGGCTGTGTTCTCTGGCAACTCGTTTGTCTCTGCTAATTCCACAAATCTGCTGACAAAGTATTTGACGTCTCCTTTACCGTCGAACTTCGGGGCCTTGAAAGTAGCTGGGGTAGTGCCTTGGTTAGGTCTCATGATAACTTGCAATGCTTCTGCTAGTCTGTCTATTGTTGTAACTTCTGGGTTGCCAGCGGGTGTTCTACTGGCACTGTGTGTTCTCTGGTCTCTTGCAGATAGAGGAGTAACTCAACTCTAATCTAGGTAATGGTCAGTGCAACTGGATCCCGGGCCGGGATCAGTGTTTCCAGTGGCTCTAGCAAATCTAGAGGTAGGTGTAGGGGATACTGTGACAGTATCTGGCACTCCATTGCTTGTAACAACCGTTACAAAACTTTTGTGTACTGCTGCAGGACGGAGCAAGCTCTATGAGCCTACAGACAGTAGTGTAGGGACACTGTAAGTGGATACAGTGCCTGGGTCAACGTTACCAGCTGAGGAACGCTCCAAGCTGAAGTAACTAGTAGCTGAGTCTGTATAGCTGGTACATGACTCTCTCTCCCTCTTGTACAGTACTGATATCTCTATGTCCAGGATGGAGTGTACTCAATAAGCCTGTAGGGGATACAGTAAGCGCCTGTACTGGACTGCTGCAAACAGAGCAAGCTCAACTCTTTGTACAGACAGTCTTTGGTTTGCTATACTGTGCCGGGATAGCTGCTGCAGGGTGGAGGGTCTCAATGAGCCTGCAGAGAAATCCGGTAGTATGCTGCTTCTATAGTCTTCTTCCAATCTACACTCCGTGGATCAATCTTCTTCTTTTTCTTCTTCGGTGTTAGCTGGCCTACAGTGTATTCGCAGGGCCAGAGGGTAGCGTGAAAGAGCACAGCGTGGGAAGGTACTGTTTATCCCACTGCTGCCACCAATGTAATAGATTTCGGTCTGGTTCCACAGACATCCACTAGGTTCAAGTATTATAGCTCTCTCCAGAGGGGACACTGTACTGCTCGACAGTGACAACTGTACATTCAGGCAATCAAATTACCCGGTATGGTTAGAGCCCATGGCTCACACAAACAACACAGAGTGGTGTTTGAATAATGGCTGTATTCTCACAAGACAACGTCCTAAAGGGTATTAATCCTCTAGGGTTATTGCGGCAAGAGATGAGAATGAACGCAATGATTGTGGCAAAAGTCTCTCCTTTTATAGGACTCACAGGAAATAATTATCATAATTCATGTAAGATCAATAGTACAGGAAGTGATTCAGCCAATGCAAATAAGTATATAAATAGTTAGCAAATTAAATAAGATAAATAGGTTGAATATGAAAGGCGCCAAGTGCCTAGAGGGCGGAGTCTCATCTCCATGGTTCAATCATAGGTCCTACAGGGCTCCGAGGTTATAGCTAGCGTGCGGTCCACTTGTCCGGTAATCCAAGTAAGAGTACTTCCGGTTCTTGGCTTTGACTAAGTTCTCAAACAGGTTTAAGGTTCCTCTGCTATGTCGGCCATCTCGTGCCGGCCCATTATAGCTATCCCGGCTCAGTAAGAGGTCACTACCAGCCCGGCAGGGGTCACTACTGGCCCTGCACGCCATGCCACTGGCACAGTATAACTTCTCACCTAATCAGCAGTCAACCGAACGCTGTAGGCTGAAGTCTAGCACATTGTTTGCAAAGGGTGGATAGTTAACGACCTGTTTACTTACTATCAACTTCCATCAAAATCTACCACACTACAACAGAGAGCCATTACTACCATCCAGTAGCGCCTGCTGTCCGTAACTATTATTACTTTTTACAATAAAGAACATTACTACCGCATTGGTAGCACTTGATAGTTATAGTTAATTGCCTTGCACAGAGAGCGGACGTAACCGGTCTACTTGCACCCTGCTTTACTGTATTGTTATTGCACACAACACCAGCAACTCCTAACAGTGTCAGTGAAGGCACTTTGAGATCACAAAAAAAAACCTTCACAATTTCATAGCTGGTGCTCACTAGTCCTAACTAATGCAGAAGGGTTTCTGCAATTCATACCATCAACTTGTTGGCTTATGTTTCGCTCATCAAGGCAACAACAATATCTATAAAATCTGATGCACTTTGCACTGTACGTTCTCTCATGTGGGCACAGCTCACCACCATTCAATGAGTCTTGTGCTCTGTTAAGTATGTAAGTACTTTATTCTGCACATTGATTAACAGGCATTCTGCAACATTAAACTGGCGCAAACATCACTTACAGCCTCTTTTATGTGACAAAGTAATTTTTAACTGACTGCCATGATAGCTTATTAACTAGGTCAGGGGTAAGGATCTTCTTGCATTCTTGCGTCGTCTTCGGTCTCCATTCGCCCATCATCTTCCACGTCTACCTCATCATCAAGCATTCCATCAATGTTGTGGTCCATTGTTTCATCAGCCTGGTCGTCTATCTCTACATTATAGTGGTCACTCATTCGCACATCTCCCTGGTCTTCTTCTTCACAGTTGACAGCACCATCCGCTACAAAATACAAGTGCATGATCCACTACAAGAGCATGCAAAGGCATTGTCTAGAAGTAGCAATAGTTTAATAGAGGCAGTCTCTGGCAGAAAAAAAAATTGAAAGCCTACAAGGTGAAGATTTTCAGATATTCTCACTTGCTGTTGGCAATTGGTATTTTTTTTGTCATATGTTCATGTAAAAAGAGCAGATATCCATATGAAAGCAGTTACCCAAAAATTTTCTAAAATATTGGGATATATCGGCTTGCTCTGCAACTTGAGCAGTTGCTGCAACTTACAAACAATGGCACATGTACAAACAATAGCACATGTACAAACAATAGCACATGTACAAATAATAGCACATGTACAAACAATGGCACATGTACAAATAATAGCACATGTACAAACAATAGCACATGTACAAACAATAGCACATCTACAAACAATAGCACATGTACAAACAATAGCACATGTACAAACAATAGCACATGTACAAACAATAGCACATGTACAAATAATAGCACATGTACAAATAATAGCACATGTACAAACAATAGCACATGTACAAACAATAGCACATGTACAAACAATAGCACATGTACAAACAATAGCACATGTACGAACAATAGCACATATACAAATAATAGCACATGTACAAACAATAGCACATGTACAAACAATAGCACACGTGCAAACAATAGCACACGCACAAATAGTTTCTATGGTACAAATGACAGCAAACAAACAAATGGCACCAAACTTCCAAATGGTATGAAATGTACAATTGATAGCAACTATACAGATGACAAAAAATAAACAAATTGAATCAAATCGTTGTTAATTTTGATGCATGGTACCTGTGAAAATCTGTACTTGCCTTAAAAGCACCAGTTACGAATGCGTTAAAAGGAATCAAGTGCTACCCTAGTCCTAAAACAGGCTACTGGGTCTGTCGTACAAAGTGCTGTGCAGTGCTAATAACACAGCATACAGGGCTGGTATTGACCTTTACTAGACTGATAGTGACCCTCACACCACCGGTATGCACCATATCAGGCCCAGACAAGATGGCCACCTTTATAGAGAAATTTAAAATTAATGGGAGATCATTCACCAACCCTGACTTTGGAAGCGCCCCACCTCAGGTGGAAAAAATCATTGACTTCGGGCTAGTTATAGCCGAGGACTGGCAGAAACATCTCCTTGGTCAATAGAAAATTGGCTTTTCTTTTTAGCCACTTCGCGTCTTGTATATTTAATCTTTTACTGCATTGTTATTGGTGTACTATTTATATATTTATTTTTATTGGTCTACTTATTTTCAAATTAAATGTACTGCTGTATATAATATGCAAATAACTTCTGCCAGTCTACCTATATAGAGGTTGCATTTCAAGCAATTCATGTATTGCCAACCACTCTAGAGGATTGCCCCCCTAGAACCTTGGGATTATGAACACAGCCATTTAGAAGCTGGCACCCTGTGTAGTTTGTCTGAGCCATGGACTCTGCGCTTGCCAACTGGTCTGGCAGTAAAAGGTCATAGTTGTTGCTGCCATACTGGGAGTGTCCCTCTGGAAAGAGAGAGGATACTAGAGATTAGCGGTGTTTAGTGGAAACCAGATCTAATTCCATTAAATTGGTGGCACCAGTGGAATAAATGATACCTTCTCGTGCTGTAATCTTTCATGCTACCATCTGGCCCTGCGAATGCACTGCTGGCCAGAGCCCATTGAGAATAGATCTAGTATGTGTAGATTTGAGGAGATTACTTACTACTTACTGGCACAGTTCATCATCAGATTTCTCTGCAGACTTGGTGAGGTCCACCACACTACACTCAGCCCACTACACTCAGCCCACTACACTCAGCCCACTACACTCAGCCCACTACACTCAGCCCACTACACTCAGCCCACTACACTCAGCCCACTACACTACACTCAGCCCACTACACTCAGCCCACTACACTCAGCCCACTACACTCAGCCCACCACACTACACTCAGCCCACTACACTCAGCCCACTACACTACACTCAGCCCACTACACCCAGCCCACCACACTCAGCCCACTACACTCAGCCCACTACACTCAGCCCACTACACTACACTCAGCCCACTACACTCAGCCCACTACACTACACTCAGCCCACTACACTCAGCCCACTACACTCAGCCCACCACACTACACTCAGCCCACTACACTCAGCCCACTACACTACACTCAGCCCACTACACTCAGCCCACTACACTCAGCCCACTACACTCAGCCCACTACACTCAGCCCACTACACTCAGCCCACCACACTCAGCCCACTACACTCAGCCCACTACACTCAGCCCACTACACTCAGCCCACTACACTCAGCCCACTACACTCAGCCCACTACACTCAGCCCGCTACACTCAGCCCACTACACTCAGCCCACTACACTCAGCCCACTACACTCAGCCCACTACACTCAGCCCACTACACTCAGCCCACTACACTCAGCCCACTACACTCAGCCCACTACACTCAGCCCACTACACTCAGCCCACTACACTCAGCCCACTACACTCAGCCCACTACACTACACTCAGCCCACTACACTCAGCCCACTACACTCAGCCCACTACACTCAGCCCACTACACTCAGCCCACTACACTCAGCCCACTACACTCAGCCCACCACACTCAGCCCACTACACTCAGCCCACTACACTCAGCCCGCTACACTCAGCCCACTACACTCAGCCCACTACACTCAGCCCACTACACTCAGCCCACTACACTCAGCCCACTACACTCAGCCCACTACACTCAGCCCACTACACTCAGCCCACTACACTCAGCCCACTACACTCAGCCCACTACACTCAGCCCACTACACTCAGCCCACTACACTCAGCCCACTACACTCAGCCCGCTACACTCAGCCCACTACACTCAGCCCACTACACTCAGCCCACTACACTCAGCCCACTACACTCAGCCCACTACACTCAGCCCACTACACTCAGCCCACTACACTCAGCCCACTACACTCAGCCCACTACACTCAGCCCACTACACTCAGCCCACTATGCTCCCACAGAAACTATCTGTATCAACCGTCAAGCTGCTCCATTTGCAGCAGTTTAGTACAGGCTCATACCTTATTTCCTACAGGCTCGTAGAGCTCGCTCCACCCTGTAGCTGTGATATCGGTGATGTACTTTCAGAGAGATTGATTAATTGAGATTAAAACTCTGTTGTAGACAGGCACAGCTGTTATTGACCCGGCATAGCAAGCAGATTGTAAGACACTGACATTAGCTATCTATAGGTTGGAGCACCAATTAGCTATTAGCCCTGACTTGGATGATTTATGGAACAACCACACTGACTGTACGATTGCAGGGCTTGCATCGCCTACAGCAGAACTGATTGAGAGTCGTGTATCTGCTATACAAGCACAGTTGCTATAAGCTATTTTAGCTAGGAGTGCTACTCAGCTGGTAACATTGATCCTGGCACTGTATATTTAAACAGGGCCCCTTCACCAGTGGATGCAGGCTCGTAGAACTTGGTCTGCTCTGCAGCAGTGCACTAAAGCTTAGTAACTGCTGTTACAGCTCCAAGCTGTCAGATTGTGTTACAGAGTCCACTTTACCAGCCTCTAGATTTGCTAGAGCTGTTGTAATCACCGATCCCACCCAGGATCCACTTGCGCTAACCATTTTTAAATTGGAGTTGAGTTACTCAGCCAACAGTTAAGGTATGGTCACCCATAGCTCCTGCCCGCACCCCAGAGAATGCAGTGGTGGACAAACTAACAAAAGAATTGCGAGTCGTCTTGTGGTCAAACCAAAACAAAGCACCAACCACTTTCGAAGCACCTAAGTTTGACGGAAGTGGCACCAAGTGTTTTGTCACCAGATCTATTGAGGAGTGGCCGGGGAATACAGCCATGTTACACCTACAAAATGCACTACATGGTAGAGCAGTGGACTGTGGAAAGCCTCCACATCTACACGGCATCTTTGCTGCCCTGATAGTGTGTTATGTTCAGCCTACGCATAAAGCACAAAATGCTGCTCCAGGAGTATGCTCATGTGGTAGAGCATCTTGTGTGCATTGCTTAGAGCCCATCCCTTCCTCACTAATGTGGTGTGCATTGCTTAGAGCCCATCCCTTCCTCACTAATGTGGTATGCATTGCTTAGAGCCCATCCCTTCCTCACTAATGTGGTGTGCATTGCTTAGAGTCCACCCCTTCCTCACTAATGTGGTGTGCATAGCTTAGAGCCCACCCCTTCCTCACTAATATGGTATGCATTGCTTAGAGCCCACCCCTTCCTCACTAATGTGGTGTGCATTGCTTAGAGCCCACCCCTTCCTCACTAATGTGGTGTGCATTGCTTAGAGCCCACCCCTTCCTCACTAATGTGGTATGCATTGCTTAGAGCCCATCCCTTCCTCACTAATGTGGTGTGCATTGCTTAGAGTCCACCCCTTCCTCACTAATGTGGTGTGCATAGCTTAGAGCCCACCCCTTCCTCACTAATGTGGTATGCATTGCTTAGAGCCCATCCCTTCCTCACTAATGTGGTGTGCATTGCTTAGAGTCCACCCCTTCCTCACTAATGTGGTGTGCATTGCTTAGAGCCCACCCCTTCCTCACTAATGTGGTATGCATTGCTTAGAGCCCATCCCTTCCTCACTAATGTGGTGTGCATTGCTTAGAGTCCACCCCTTCCTCACTAATGTGGTGTGCATAGCTTAGAGCCCACCCCTTCCTCACTAATGTGGTATGCATTGCTTAGAGCCCATCCCTTCCTCACTAATGTGGTGTGCATAGCTTAGAGCCCACCCCTTCCTCACTAATGTGGTATGCATTGCTTAGAGCCCATCCCTTCCTCACTAATGTGGTGGGCATAGCTTAGAGCCCATCCCTTCCTCACTAATGTGGTGTGCATTGCTTAGAGCCCACCCCTTCCTCACTAATGTGGTGTGCATAGCTTAGAGCCCATCCCTTCCTCACTAATGTGGTGTGCATTGCTTAGAGCCCACCCCTTCCTCACTAATGTGGTGTGCATTGCTTAGAGCCCACCCCTTCCTCACTAATGTGGTGTGCATAGCTTAGAGCCCATCCCTTCCTCACTAATGTGGTGTGCATTGCTTAGAGCCCACCCCTTCCTCACTAATGTGGTGTGCATTGCTTAGAGCCCACCCCTTCCTCACTAATGTGGTGTGCATAGCTTAGAGCCCATCCCTTCCTCACTAATGTGGTGTGCATTGCTTAGAGCCCATCCCTTCCTCACTAATGTGGTGTGCATTGCTTAGAGCCCACCCCTTCCTCACTAATGTGGTGTGCATTGCTTAGAGCCCATCCCTTCCTCACTAATGTGGTGTGCATAGCTTAGAGCCCATCCCTTCCTCACTAATGTGGTGTGCATAGCTTAGAGCCCATCCCTTGCTCACTAATGTGGTGTTCATTGCTTAGAGCCCATCCCTTCCTCACTAATGTGGTGTGCATTGCTTAGAGCCCATCCCTTCCTCACTAATGTGGTGTGCATTGCTTAGAGCCCACCCCTTCCTCACTAATGTGGTGTGCATTGCTTAGAGCCCACCCCTTCCTCACTAATGGAGGCCTCTTTCATCGCCATCTCTAAAATTATCTGGATTTCTAGATTTCCACACCTCCAGTTTTTTCACGGCTGAAGGTTGCAACCTGTTTCATCTATTTTCTGTTTTAAAAATAACTTGGATTAATAACAAATGGGCTCCTTCCATGGTTGCAGCCTATTTCATCATGATTTCAAAAACTATCTTGGGTTTCCAAATTTCCAAGCTTCCAGTTTTTTCCCGGCTGACGGTTGCAACATGTTTCATCATGTCTTTCTTTCCTAAAACAACTTGTCAGATTCCCAATTCTGACAGATTCCCTTTGTTTCCTTCATAGCTGATATGCTTGCTTGTGTGTATGTTGATATCTAAACCGATTTTTTTGTGTTTTAAACTATTCCTTTTCTCACATTAGGTTACTGAAGATTAGTAGTGTTTTGTGAAAACCGGACCAAAATTCAAAACAAAATGTATCAAAAACTCAGCTGATAGCAAATGGACAATTGATATCAAATTTACAAATGACAGTAAATATACAAGTTGTATAAAGTGTCTTGAGGGGGTAAAATGTACAAACGATATTCAATGTACAAAGTTTATTAGTAGTAATAAGGGAGCAGATCTCTGTCATGGAGTCTAAGGAGAAGGTTCTCCTGGTTCCAGGTGTACTTGAAGTAGGCACCAGTTACCATGAGAACCTGAGAGGTACATTTTTGTGTGCACCAGTTGTTTAGAATGTATGGAATTTATAGTGTGGAATGTTGATTTAGACATTGGTTTGCATGGCGTGTTGGAGGTTCTCCTGGTCTTGTTTATTGGGTGCTTTTTTGTGTGCACCAGGTGTTTAGAGGGTGTAGTATTTATAGGCGTGGTATGTTGATTATTTATCCGGTTCTCCTGGTCCCTGTCACTTTTTTATGTGCACCAGGTGTTTTGAATGTTTTGGTGATTTTTGATTTTAGATTGAGGGGTTTGAATATTATATAAAACGAAGCGTTGTAGGATTGTATAACTTTATTATATGAGAATTATTATATGTATGCATAAAACACTTTTAACATTGTTTCGAAAGAAAACACAGAAGAATGTAGCTGTTTATTTATTTGGACGTATTTGTAAATATGAGGGCGGATTTGGAACAAAGTTTTTTCGGTCCAATTCAATTTATATATATTTTGAAAAAGTTCTTTATCCCAAGCGTTTCTTTTAATTTTTTTTAAATAATCGCTAATATTTATGGTTTTTTAGCATTTTTAGAACATCTTCTAAATTTTTTTCTATCATAACACGGAATATCTCCTTAGCATCGCCTTGTTGAGGCATAGAACTATCATATTGAATTGGTGAAAGTTCTCCATACAATGCTCCAATGTTTAGCATATGTTGCGTCATTCAAAATATGATCGCTTGGAATGTCAATTGATAGACCGCTTTCTGCGGTACAATATCATTATCTTTCACGTAGTTCTGATAAACTTTTGGAAAGAAGTCTTTTCGGTAGAGCGTTTTTGATGACACATTGATCTAAAATAAAAAGACAGGTCTTAGTAAGGGATGATAAGTAGTGAAGTAAAATAAATAGAACTTTTTTTATTTTTCATTTAGTGCTAAATAGTTTTTTTTTATTAATTCTTACTTTATCACGAGAAGTCTGCTGATAGTTGTGTAATGAATAGTGAAGTAGATTTTTCTTCATAAGCTATTGCTGGAGAGAATGATTTCTGTGTAGAGAGAGCAGTTCCTAAATACTCAAAGTTACACCTACCTATTAACCCTACAACCAATGGGAATACTTGGCGCGAAAATTCTTTTATATTGATTTTATTCGCACGAAAACCGTTTATAGTATATATAAATTTTTCACGCAAATAAATGTTGTATTTTTTGTGCAAAAAATGAGTTTTTTTCAGACAAAAAAATGATGTTTCATTCCCGCCAAAAAAAAACTTTTTCTTCGCACGAGAACCGTGCATATTATAAAGGGTTTTGTGCGGAGAATGTGTTTTTTTGCGCGAAAAATTTTTTCAGAGAAAATGTTGCTTTTTCAGACAAAAAAATGATGTTTTAGCTGCGCAAATAATTGGTTTTTATTTTATGCAAAAAAATTTGTTTTCTTATACAGAAAATAATGTTTCAATTGCGCCAAAAAACATCTTTTTGTGCGAAAACTATATATATATTATAAAGTGTTTTTCGCACAAAAAATGTGTTTTATTTGTGCGAAAACTATAGATATGAATCATAAAGGGTTTTTGCCCAAAGAATGTTGTTTTTTATTTGCTCGAAAATGTGCTTTTCTAGGCGGAAATAGGATTTTTTTCAGACAGAAAATGTTGTTTTATTCGCACAAAAAGTGTTGTTCTTCATGAGAAAACCTCTTTATGATATATATTTGAGTTTTTCGAGCAAAGAAAGAAAATTATTTTCGCGCGAAAACCCTTCATGTTATATAAGTTTTTTGCGCGAATGACCAAACTTAATCAAGTTCTTATATGATATAAAAGGCTTTTTGCACGAGGCTTTCCATTTTTCTCAGCTCATGTCAATTGGTGCAACTTTAGCTATTTAAGAAGCATCGCTTTTACACAGAAAGAATCCACTTCAACAACAGTGACTGAAGGAGCAGCATCTACCACACCATCTACTACAACTACTAGGAGTATTTTCTGTATTAAGGTAGGAAATAACAAATAATTACTTTTATGAGCTGAGACAGCTAACTCACCTCGCTATGGAGTGTCTATCTTTAAACTAATTACAAAGAAATAATAATAATCAAACACTGGCATTTTTATTTTATCTTTTTCAGAATGAATAGTCAAGACAATAAAAGCCAATCGATGGATGAAGAACCAGAATCTCAGCAAGTTTTTTCTCCACCATCATCTCCCATCTTTGATATCCCACCAAAAAAGAATAGCGAAGACGCTTAGTCAATTGGCGATTGAAGAGCCGGAATCCCAGCAAGTTTTCTCTCCACCCTCATCTCCCATTAGCACTCCGTCTTCAAACAGAGATCCACCATCTCAAGATATAAGGCGTTGGGTGTTTGATTTGACAAAAGAAGACGAAGATACTACGAATGATGTTGATTATGACATGAACTGCAAAAGAAGAGTTGTGATGGATGTTGGAGACGATACACTTATTCGACACACTAAGATGCCAGACACAACAACCTGACTGCCCTCACCTACAAGAGTGCTGCTCTGTTAAATGTTGTGTCTCCAGATTGTCGAATAAACCTTGAAACAACAGCGGAAATCCGAGATCTACCAATACCAATGGTTATGCAGGTCTTACCCATTGAATTTCGTGATGAAACAACGTGCTCAATCATTTACAACTACCGAAAGGATAAAACGACAATTCAAGCAAAGAGTGACATTTCAAGCGAGGTAGGATTAATAAAGCTAAGCTAAGCAAACGCGTCCATCGGTTTTGATCTACATGGGTGAGGGAAAGACTGGAAATGCAAGATGAATGACTTTCCACTTCTACCAGAGACATTAGTCTTTTCCAGATACATTTTCCCTTCGGTGATATTTTTCCAATTATTATAGTGCATACAATATATCTAGCACAGCTATCTCCCATTTACCACCAATGATATCGAAATATTTATACAGTCTCACTGTAAAATCAGGGTTGGTGTTATTGGGAAACTCTCCAGCGCTTGAGTTTGAGGGTAAAGTTATCAGCATCGACATTTTACCATCGTATGATGGCTATATCAAGCGTTCGTTCCTTATAAGCTATTCATCCACTCATTCGTGGAACTTTTCTGCGCAACCCAACCATTTGACCAAAATTTGTCTTTTACATCTTCTTGTTCTTTGTCTCAATATCTTTTCGATTCTGAACTTTGTAGGTTTTTTTACCTTTTGCAACTCGTTTTCGTAAAAGGTACCATCGATCATCAGTAGTAATATATGAGCAGATCTCCCTACCAAGTGTTTTTTTGTGGATCTGACCTTGGAGTTGAGACAATGGGTTACGGCGTTGGATGAATTCGCCGAGTTTATATTGTATTTTACTTGAGGGGTACTTGAGTGGCATTTGAGTGGCATTTGAGTTTTGATTAGTTTTTTACTTAATTTGAACTTATATGGCATATAGATTTTGAATGTATGGCATTCAAGTTTTGATAACTTTTTTACATAACTCGAACTCATATGGTATCTTGAGAGAGAGGGGAGAGGAGAGAGGAGAGATGGGAGATGAGAGAGGAGAGAGAGGAGAGAGATTTTTTAGTTTTCTATACATTCATGTATATATGGTTAGTTATGTACATATTTATGGCTATATTTATATCTACATAGAGAGAGGAGATATATCTACATTGAACAAATATATTGATCAAAAATGAAAATTATATGATTATATACCTGATTACATAATAAGTAGGGAAAATCTTCTGGAGAGAGGAGGGAGGAGAGATGAGAGAGGAGAGAAGAGAGAGGAGAGAGAGGAGAGATTTTTTTAGTTTTTTATACATTTATGTATATATGGATAATTATGTACATATTTATGGATATATTTACATTTACATTGAATAATATACATTTATTACATAATAAGTATATTAAATGCTATAAAATATGTTGGAAAATTACCAAATTAGACCTCTAGATGGTTAAAATCTACAGTATTTGGGAAATAACTGCAAGAGAGGAGAGAGGAGTATTTGGTAGAGGAGAGAGTATGTTGAGAGAGAGAGAGGAGAGATAAAAAGAGGAGAGAGGAGAGAGGAGATATATCTACATTGAATAAATACAGTGATTAAAAATGAAACAATATGTGAATATATACATTTATTGTGTAATAAGTAGGGAAAAAATTTAAAATAATTACATGAAATTGAATTATAGCTTTAGTTACATTGGATAGTTTACATTATATAGAAAAGGGAAATAGCTCACCAAGTCACATTGTCCAACTTGTTTTTTGAATTAGAGACTATCCATCGCTAAAACACTCATCATTTTTTTTCAGCAACATATCCTGTCTCAAAATCATCAAAGTCTCCACATAGAAAATCTTCAAGTTCATCATCATCATCAATTTCTAATATTGTTTTGTTGTGCTTTGCTTGATCACAATATTGTTTCCAATACATTCGACCGAGACAGTATGGAGAGCAAAATGAAAGATCGTATTCTGTCTTAAATTTTCCGTGGGTTGTTTTTCCTCTGTAGATCATCACACCTGGAGTATATTTGTTAGCTTCTGAAGCATATTTGTCTGGTATGACGAGCGTCTTCAACAGCGTTTCTCCACATTGTTCAATGCTATAACGGATACAAATTACATTCGACTGCCCTCCTTTAAATCGATGAGGAACGAATCTATCAACAACATCTTGGTAAGGAAAAATAGCGCCGGGTTGAAAACTATTGAGGGTGTTGATGTTCAAGAAGCGTTTGAGCTGACATTTAGTCAATGTACTAAAATATAGTGATTCCTCTTCAGCTTTCTTTTTGCTTAGAGGATGTCTGCTAACACGTCTGACATCATACCAAAGAACGTTTTTATTTTTTGGTTTTCCCTTTCTACCCAAATATACAATGTTAAACGGAGGGGGGTAATTATCACAGTTGAAGTTTTTAGCTATTTCAACTGGACAGAGGAGTATTTTGGGTTCGAGTTCATTTATATCTGAAGGTTCATGGTAGTGTACTTGAGAATATCTACACTTCTCCTTACTTGATGGATGTATCACACCAGTCACTCGCATAATGCTTGGGATAGGAAGATCTTCAAATGTTTTGCAAATCGGAACTTTTGGTGAGTCAATCACTTGAGAACCTTTAGACTTTTCTAATTCCCTAGCTCTCCTTTCGTTGAGACATTCAACTGTTAAATGAGTTATAGCTGCGTTCTCCATTGTTTGCTTATCAACGGAAGTAGTTTGTTTTCTCACTGTTTGTTTTCGTTTCCTTACTATTCGCTTTTTTGGAGCAGTTTTCCTTCTCTTAGGAGTTGTTTTGCCGTTTTTCATTTTATTTTCTGTTGGATATGGATCTGTGCTAAGGAGCTCTTCAGAAAGAGTATCCATAACATTCTAAAAATAAAAGGGTAATATTTGCATGAGTGGCTAAGAGTGTATTTATTACTTAGAGTGTCTTATATATATATATATATGTATTTATGCCAAAAGCAGTTAAGATCATAGAGTTATGGTAGATTGAGAATGTGCTTATTAAACTATTGGGATGTGGAGACAGACAACAAAGGATGGATTCAAATATATATATATGTATTTACTTAATATTATACCGCTTTTAACATCTAAATTGGTAAGAAATAAAATATAATAGTTTGAACAAAATATTGTAAAATAATAAAAAACAACTAAAAATTTTTCATAAATATGTATGAAACGCTTCCAACATTAATTCTAAAATACCTACAGAAGAGGATAGAGCTTTATCTATTTGGACATAATTATAAATATGCTTTCTGAATTTATAAAAAGTTTTTTTGTTCCATGTCATGTTGTATAATTTTTTGAAAACTATTTGATTCCAAGCACTTCTTTCAATTTCTTTTAAAAAATTATTAATATTAACGACTTCCACCATTGACAAAACGATTTCGAAACTGTTTTTTATAATGTCATCAAAACGTTCTGTAGATATATCACGTTTCTTACAACACATCCCCATACTCATCATGTGTTGAGTTATACAGAATATTATAACTTGAAATGTCAAACGTTCTACAGCTTTTTCTTCAACAACATCATTATTTATCACATAGTTATGATACATTTCTGGAAGGAAGTCCTTTAAGTGGATTGGATTTGTTGTTGCATTGTTCTAAAATACAAGCGATAATTAGATAACTAAAATAATTAAAGGTGTTCAACAGGTGTTAAATAGTATTTTTTATTAATTCTTACCTTTTCATCAGGCTGAGATTCCGACTTTAGATACAATGGTTGGCTTTCTACGACTTGAGTATTCATTCTGAAAAAAACAGAAAAAAATTGGTTCAATTCTTTATAACCAATTTAAAGATAGATATGTCATAAAGCCTTCAGATAGTTGTGTTAGCTAGCGGAAATATTTGAATTTAAGTTTTACCTTTATGAAGAGAGAACTCTTAGTAGTTGCAATGGAAGATGTAGTAGATAGATGTTGCTCCTTTGCTCACTGTTGTTGAACTGGATGCTTTCTGTCTGAAACCGTTGTCTCTTATATAGGTGAATGTGTGAAAATAAATCTTTCATTCCCGCGAAAGCATTGGTTTGTATTCGCGTGAAAATAAATTGTTTATTCCCGCGAAAGCAACGGTTTTCATTCGCGTGAAAATAGCTTATTTATTCCCGCGAAAGCATTGGTTTCTATTCGCGTGAAAATAAATTCTTTATTCCCGCGAAAGCATTGGTTTCTGTTCGCGTGAAAATAAATTCTTTATTCCCGCGAAAGCATTGGTTTCTATTCGCGTGAAAATAAACTATTTATTCCCGCGAAAACATTGGTTTGTATTCGCGTGAAAATAAAATATTTATTCCCGCGAAAGCAACGGTTTCCATTCGCGTGAAAATAAACTATTTATTCCCGCGAAAACATTGGTTTGTATTCGCGTGAAAATAAAATATTTATTCCCGCGAAAGCAATGGTTTCCATTCGCGTGAAAATGAAGTATTGATTCCCGCGAAAGCTTTGGTTTGTATTCGCGGGAAAATAAAATTTCTATTCCCGCGAAAACAACAGTTTCTATCCGTGTGAAAATAAATTATTTATTCCCGCGAAAACATTGGTTTGTATTCGCGTGAAAATAAAATATTTATTCCCGCGAAAGCAATGGTTTCCATTCGCGTGAAAATGAAGTATTGATTCCCGCGAAAGCTTTGGTTTGTATTCGCGGGAAAATAAAATTTCTATTCCCGCGAAAACAACAGTTTCTATCCGTGTGAAAATAAATTATTTATTCCCGCGAAAACATTGGTTTGTATTCGCGTGAAAATAAAATATTTATTCCCGCGAAAGCAACGGTTTCCATTCGTGTGAAAATAAAGTATTGATTCCCGCGAAAGCAACGGTTTCCATTCGTGTGAAAATAAAGTTTTGATTCCCGCGAAAGCTTTGGTTTGTATTCGCGGGAAAATAAAATTTTCATTCCCGCGAAAGCAAGGGTTTCCATCCGTGTGAAAATAAATTATTTATTCCCGCGAAAACATTGGTTTGTATTCGCGTGAAAATAAAATATTTATTCCCGCGAAAGCATCTGTTTCCATTCGTGTGAAAATAAAATATTGATTCCCGCGAAAGCATTGCTTTGTATTCGCGTGAAAATAAAATTTTCATTCCCGCGAAAGCAACGCTTTCCATTCGCGTGAAAATAAATTATCTATTCCCGCGAAAGCATTGGTTTGTATCCGCGTGAAAATAAAGTATTCATTCCCGCGAAAGCAACAGTTTCCATTCGCGTGAAAATTAAATGTTTATTCCCGCGAAAGCATTGGTTTGTATTCGCGTGAAAATAAAGTATTCATTCCCGCGAAAGCAACAGTTTCCATTCGCGTGAAAATAAAATGTTTATTCCCGCGAAAGCATTGGTTTGTATTCGCGTGAAAATAAATTATTTATTCCCGCGAAAGCATTGGTGTTCTTCCGTAGAAACAATGTTTCATTAATTTAACCTTATGATAAATGGCATGATTTCAGCTATATAAGAAGCACTGTTTTTACACAGAAAGCAGTCACTTCGACATTAGCAACTGAAGGAGCAAGATCTACTACAACATCATCTACTACAACTGCTAGAAGGACTTTTCTGTTTGGAGGTAAGTCAACTTGATTGAGTATAAATTTAATTTTTATCGATTTAGATACTAACAGTGGTATGATATTGAGTAAATATATATATATATGTATATATATCTTCAAATTGGTTTGGAAAAGAAATCATAACATGGATTTTTACTTTATCTTTTAGAATGTCGACACAAATCATATCAAAACAACTGAAGAATAAAGAACCAAAACCTTCACAAGACAAGAAGGTGATTGATGACAATGTACTTCTTCAACGCACTACGATTCCCTTTCAAAGCGCCAGTCTGAATACTCTGGCAACTCTCATCATCAAAAGCGCCTCTCTGTTAAGTACTCTATCTCCAGCTTCCAGAAGAAACATTGAAAACATAGTCAAAGTTGAAGATTTACCAATACCTACAGTTATGCAGGTGTTAACCGTTGAGCTCCATGATGAAACGAACTGCACCATCATATACAACTATAAAAAGGATGGAAAGGTAGTTAGAGTGAAGAGCACTATTCCATTAGCGGCGGGATTACTTGTCAATGAAGCTTCGCAAATACGACCACTGGTTTTGATCTACATGGGTGTTGAAAAGACTGGAAAAGCAATTTTTCGTGCTGCTACAGAAACAGGAACTACTTTGAGGTGTAAGAATGTATTTGATGTATTACCAGAAAAAAGTATGCGACAAATCAATGCTTATTTCGAGGTAGCTAATCTTCAGGATTTCCCAACAGATAGTGTCATATGTTTCCAAAACCCTGAAGTTATAACAAAGTCTGACAGGCGATGGAATGGAAATGAAGAGACTCTTCTAGTTCAATACAGAAGTGTTGTAGATGAAGAATTACTGATCGGAGATATGCGCATTCCTCATCAAATAGCTTCTGCTGTGACATCGGAGAGATTTGGAGTGATTTTGTTCAAGGGTCTGAGTCGAAACGCAGACAATTCAATTTTCTACAACATCAGTGTACTCGCAGCTCATCAAGCCTTCGTCCAAGCCTCGGAACTGGCTGATAATCCAAAATCTGAGGATTTTCTCAATCACTTCGA
The DNA here is from genome assembly GCA_945261195.1 of Cryptosula pallasiana. Classification (NCBI taxonomy): domain Eukaryota; kingdom Metazoa; phylum Bryozoa; class Gymnolaemata; order Cheilostomatida; family Cryptosulidae; genus Cryptosula; species Cryptosula pallasiana. Next base: position 44,955,875 of record OX183135.1, read on the forward strand.
TGATGCTGAAAAAGAAGACTGTGGAGAACAAACTCTCGAGAAGCTAATCTATAACTCAAGGGATTCATATCACTATAGGTAAGTTTTATTAATTTTTACCATAATTTTAAAAAGTTGACTTGTGAAAATTTAGTGTATTCTTACAATGAAAAACCCCTTAAAATGATAAATTTGTGAACATTTTTGTAAAAAATTTTTAAGTTATATATATATATATATTTCGAATTAAAAAAGGATTTTGTTGTATCATCAGTGTTTTTTTTACATAAAAGTTGGAAAAATAACAAAAGGTGATAATTATTTTACAAAAATGTTCAATTTTTCACATAAATGATCAACTCATAACCTTTTTTGTAAAACATTTTTAAATTATATCTATTTCGGATTAAAAAAAGGACTTTTTTGTGTAATCAGTGTATTTTTTTACATAAAAGTTTTAAAAAATAACAAAAGGTTATAATTATTTTGCAAAAATGTTTAGTTTTTCACATAAATGATCAATTCATAAACATTTTTTGTAAAACATTTTTAAATTATAGCTATTTCGGATTAAAAAAGGATTTTTTTTGTGCAATCAGTGTATTTTTTTTACATAAAAGGTTAAAAAAATAACAAAAGGGTATAATTATTTTACAAAAATGTTTAGTTTTTCACATAAATGATCAATTCATAAACATTTTTTGTAAAACATGTTTAAATTATATCTATTTCGGATTAAAAAAAGGACTTTTTTGTGCAATCAGTGTATTTTTTACATAAAAGTTTAAAAAATAACAAAAGGTTATAATTATTTTACAAAAATGTTTAGTTTTTCACATAAATGATCAATTCATATACATTTTTTTTGTAAAACATTTTTAAATTATATATATTTTGGATTAAAAAAAAGGGTTTTTTGTGTAATCAGTGTATTTTTTTAGCTAGAAGTTGAAAAAAAATCACACCAAATGATAAAAAAGGACTTTTTCGTGTGTAATCAGTGTATTTCTTTTACATAGAAGTTGAAAAAATAACGAAAGTTTATATTTATTTTACATTAATTTTAATCATACTATACTAATACATCATTTTTTATTTTAGTCCATTTTATCGTAAAAAGAAAACAGAGTAAAGAACTTTCCCTAAGAAATATTGACCTGAATGATGTAACTCAGTGAGTTATTTTCCTGTTATATATAAAATGTAAACTATCTAATGTAGCTAAGAGTAAAATTTATTTATATAATGAATAACTTTTGTATTTTAGTCAATTATTGGATCACAGAGAATACGGAATACAAGAGTTCCTCCCTGGGTCTAATAATATACCAGAAGAATATCGAGAAAGATATTGTTCAAGAAAAGCACTTTGTAACCATTGATATCGTAAGCTATAGTAGTTTGTATTACAGAAAATTTACTATAAAACAGTTTTATGAATGTAAAAACTAGATATGGTATTTTCTATTACAATTATTTACTTGTAAATTTTATTCATCTAGAGAGGTAATTTGGTGATTTTTTGACAGTTTTTAAAAAAGTTAAAAAGTACAAAAAAAATCAAAAAATATCGAAAACTGTATATTTCAATGATTATTTTTTAAAAGTAAATTTTATTCATCTAGAGAGGTAATTTGGTGATTTTTTGACAGTTTTTAAAAAAGTTAAAAAGTACAAAAAAATCAAAAAATATCGAAAACTATATATTTCAATGATTATTTTTTAAAAAGTTCAAAAAAATGTAATAAAGCTCTGTTTTGAAACATAAAAAATTTAAAAGGATTGTGTAGGATAAAATTCTCACTCTCACTCAAAAAATTATTAAAAATTGAATGAAATAAAAAAATATTTTCCCAAATACCATGAAAAACTCTATATATATACATTGTTTTTAAAATAATATCGAAAACTATATATTTCAATGATTATTTTTTAAAAAAATAAAAAAAATTTAAAAGGAAGGTGTAGGATAAAATCCTCACTCAAAAAATTATTGAAAATTGAATGGAATAAAAGAATATAAAGTGAAAATCGCTATATATATTTATTTTTTTAAAATAATATCGAAAACTGTATATTATAATGATTATTTTTTTAAAAAGTTGAAACAACAAAAAAATTTGTAATAAAACCCTGTTTTAAAACATAAAAAATTAAAAAGGAATGTAATAAAAGAATATTTTACCAAAATACCTCATTTTTTTTTGTAAATATCTAGTAAAAATTTCTGAAATATTGTTGGTAAAATTTACTGGAAAATGGTTTCAAGTGTGTCAAAGACTAAATATGATGTTTTCATTGAAATGTTTATTTTCAAAAGATCCAAATAATAACATTGAATCAATTAGTTAAATTTAACAGTCAAATTCTTTTTTATCAAGTAGGCTTAATGTTTCTATTGTGATTAATTCTCAAATATTGTAAACTTGAACTATCTAGAGGAGTAATTTGTCGATTTTGATGTGTTTTTTTAAAAAAATTATCATGTAATACCACATACTTCAGTTCTAATTCGTTTTGAACAATTTCATGGGAGACAAAGAATAAAAAAGTTACATTGATTTAGTTTTTAGAATTAAAGTTGCTATCAAAAATGGATTGTTCTTCTTTAAAAAAAAAATGATTACGTAATACTACATGCTTCAGTTCTAATTCGTTTTTAGAATTGAAGTCGCCATCGAAAATGGTTTGTTCTTGAATGGGTAAAACCATAGCCTCCTCCTCCTCATCATGACAAAAGCTTTCTGATGGTTGCGTTTTGAAAAACAAATTGCGTTGTTTTAGTTTTCCGAATTGAAATTGCCATCGAAAATGGTTTGTTCTTAAACGGGAAAATCCATAGCCTTCTCATCATCATGTCTAAGTTTTCTACCCCAATATCTCTAACCTCTCAGAGATAGGAATTGTTCTGTTTAAAAAATAATGGAAATTGTATGTATAAATGATTGTTTTTGAAAAAAATGGTAAATTTTTGAAAAAAATTCAAAAGGAAAATGCAGGATAAAACCCTCACTCAAGAAACTAATTTTGTATGATAGGGTGCTCACCTAATAATAAGAAAATAATGAATGATTTATATTTAAACAATTATTGAAAGAATTAATGAAAATTGAATAGAATAAAGGAAATATTTTACCAAATAGTCTGTTTTTTTTGTAAAGATATACAAACAGATAAAATTTAACCATTTAAAGGATGATTTCTTTTTTTGCAAAAAAATAATGAAGATTTAATGAAATGAAAGAATATTTTACCAAATACCTTGTTTTTTTTGTAAATTTATACAATTAGAATAAGAAAATAGTGAATAATGTATATTTAAGCAATTATTGAAAAAATTAATGAAAATTGAATAGAGTAAAGGAAATATTTTACCAAATACCCTGTTTTTTGTAAAGATATACAAACAGATAAAATTTAACCATTTAAAGGGTGATTTCTTTTTTTGCAAAAAAAATAATGAATATTTAATGAAATGAAAGAATATTTTACCAAATACCCTGTTTTTTTTGTAAATTTGTACAATTAGATGAAATTTAACCATTTAGAGGATGATTTGTTTTTGTAAAAATTAATGAAAATTGAATAAATCGAAAAAATATTTCACCAAATACCTCTTTTTTGTAGATGTAAACAAATAGATGAATATCTAACAGCAATTATTGAAAAAATTAATAAAAATTGAATAGAGTAAAGGAAATATTTTACCAAACACCCTGTTTTTTGTAAAGATATACAAACAGATAAAATTTAACCATTTAAAGGGTGATTTCTTTTTTGCAAAAAAATAATGAATATTTAATGAAATGAAAGAATATTTTACCAAATACCCTGTTTTTTTTGTAAATTTGTACAATTAGATGAAATTTAACCATTTAGAGGATGATTTGTTTTTGTAAGAAATTAATGAAAATTGAATAAATCGAAAAAATATTTCACCAAATACCTCTTTTTTGTAGATGTAAACAAATAGATGAATATCTAACTTTATCCATTTTTTTCCATTTGGGATCATGTTTTGAAGGTTTTCAAGATAGTTTTTAGTAAAAGCTTATGCATTGATTTGATTGTCATTACAAGTTGTAGTGTTTGGTATTATTTAATATTTACTGACTCTAGCTATATTATATGAAATTTTCCCTACTTATTGCACAATAAATGTATATATTCACATATTGTTTCATTTTTAATTACTGTATTTATTCAATGTAGATGTAATGAGTCGAATTACAAAAAAATATCAAAACTTAAATGCCATACATTCAAAATCTAGATGCTCTATGAGTCAAAGTTATGTATATAATTATGTACAAGATTATCAAAACTTGAATGCCATACATTCAAAATTTAAAAGTTCAAATTAAGTAAAAAAATAATCAAAACTCAAATGCCACTTAAATGCCATTCAAATGCCACTCAAGTACCCCTCAAGTAAAATACAATATAAACTCGGCGAATTCATCCAACGCCGTAACCCATTGTCTCAACTCCAAGATCAAATCCACAAAAAAACACTTGGTAGGGAGATCTGCTCATATATTACTACTATCATCTCTTCAGCCAGATCTTTTACCCTACATACAATAGGTTTTTCATTGGTAAGCACATTGGTGATTATAAAGATCTCAATGGTCCAATTCGGAGTATGTCCTCTCTGAAACGCCCCTCATGCCTTGCTAATTCTCAATAACCTCCAACTTTTAACTTTGATTCTCTAGCCAAACTGTGCTCTCTTCCTTCATACACTCAATTCCACGCAATCTCTGGTTTTGAAAATTTACATCATTCGATCTCATACCTATAGCGCTGTGAACAGTGTTGTGTACGCGCTAACCATATCAGGTAAAACATCAATGTATCTGTCATCATCTTTGTACGTCAGATATCTGTAAATCTTCTCTTGCAAAATCCTGTTAAAGCGCTCCACCATTGACGCCTTTATTGTCTCATTTTCGGTAGTAAAGTGTTTAATTTTTTTCTCCGCCAGCAGACTCTTGACATTAAAGTTATCAAATTCTTTACCTTTATCAGATTGTAAAGCCTTGTAGTTTTCCCACCCATTAATCTTCTCAATCCTTGGGCTACAACATGTCCGGATTTGAAGATGAGTGGAACAGCCCAACCTTTTCTAGATAAAGAATCAACAGCTGTCAGTAAAAAGTCTGTGTTGTCGTTTTTTTCTTTTCGACAACGCACATCCATCAAATCTACTTGAATCCGCTCTCCTATTTCAGCTACAATTGTAGGGCGACACTTAAACTTGGCTGTGACTTTTTTGTGTGGTGTGTACGCATCTTCTCCATTCAGCCATTCACAAATTACATTTTTCTCCCTCTCAGTTTCTATGAGCTTTCAGCAAAGTTTTAGCTCCTCGTAGAGATGTTTGTAAGGCGGGATTGTAATACAGCTCTTTTAACGTATCGACGTCCATTTCCCAGTACCTGGAATGATCAAAGATTTTCTCTTACGTGTTTGTTGTGGTGATTTCCTGATAGTTGTGATTCCTTGATGCGATAGCAAGCTTTTAAATTTGCTGCAGTTTATGTTTCCTGATTGTATCCCCCTTCTTTGGTTAGAACATCTCGCAGCAAGGTTTTGGAAGCCTTAGGATTCAACCACTTATCTGCCGATTTTCAGTACGTTCTTATTTGAGTCGTACTTGCCAATTTTATTCAATCGATCCAACAACCTGACACCAATCACTTGATCACCTTTCCTTCTAATTAAACTAGATACTTTTTTCTCAAACTCTTCTAAATGCTCCTTCTCGCCCTCATTATCATCATCTTGATCATCAGCAACAAGCATATTTTCAAATACAGATGATTCGTTGGTATCAAACAATTTATTTTTTATTAGTCCTATCTCACTGACATCTAACACAAATGTAGAGAAGGTGGATTCGTTTGGTAAAAGGGTGTTGGACTTGTTATCAATCAATAATCGTGCAATTAGCCAAAGGAGATTTAGATTCTGTCTTTGGTTTCTTGATAGGACTCCAGTTATCCATTGGCTAGTGGTTATTTTTAATTTTTCTGACATCACTCAAATGCCTACGCATGTTTTGAACATTTTCGTTTAACCTTTCATACTCAGACAAATCAAAATCGTGCGCTGTTTCTAGCAAAGCATTTCGCTTTCTCTTCATATCTCTCACCGTTATACCTTCAGTAGGATTATAATACACCGGAGGTGTGTTCTTTTTTTCCTCTGTTACTTTTTCATTCCCAGATTTTTCCATTAATTTACTGTATTCATTTTCAGACAGTATAAAGTAGTGTCTAAAAAATGTTAAAGGCTGGATGTTCATGACTTTATTGGTTTTATTGACGGTTTCTATCAATGATTGGAAAAGATCTGAGTTCGCCTATTTGACAATAGCGGTTTTTCCTCTCTTACTCAGATCATCCAGAGCTAAAAAAAACGCTCTATTCCTCATCATTCTTGTTGAGAGATTCATCTTAGTCCTCCTCCTAACACAGCTTTTGGTATTCCAGGAACTACTGTGCTAATAATAGGTCCTAATAGGGAAGCCAGAAATCTTCGTCTTTGCTATACCGCTTTTTTATCATCTAACGTTGATTTCCTAACCAGACTAGCAATATCCTTTGCACTTCATTACGACTGATTATACTGAGCGGTTGACAATGGTATCGTTCGATTTATAATAGCTTTAGCGCATTCCATTAGAGTTATTTTGCATTAGCCGTTACAGACTTTCGAATCGAAGCGGATGTGGTGCTGAGTGATAACAGCAACGCCGCATTTCTTCTTAATTTTTGTTGCAGAGCTTTAGTCAATGTATTACTGACATGTTACACCATTGAATAACAAAAAAGTGTGAGATGAAACGAATAGTAATTGTATTTATATGCTTCTACTTTGGTACATATAATATCATAGGATCAGTTGATGTAAAGTTTCCCAACAGCTTGTGTTGATCATACATTTGCTGAGTTGCATCTATTTGTAGAAAAAAGTATGGCTTCTTTGTCGCTTGTTCAAAAACATCTTGTACATATTTTACTCTTGAGGGAAAACATTGGCGTGTCAAATAGGTAATCGAAGAAGCATTTGTAGGGTTTTTAAAAAGAAAAAACGGTGACTATTCAAGGAAATTGTATGATTTTCTTTTAAAAACAGACTCTGAACAATAAAAAGACACTTATGTTCAAATGATGACTATGTTTTGTTTACAGAGCATTGGCATCAGTTTTACCAGAAACTTCATCCATCAAGTCATCAATTATCAACCATCTGTTTTGTCCATCTCTGGGAAAACTTGTTGTTATATCTATCATTACTTCATGAAAGATCAATCCGAGTACATCATCAAAGGCTTTTTGATAGGCTCCATAACAGTAATGAATTTCTACCGGTGGAGGAAAACCTATAGTCTGACTAGTTTCAATCATTCGTAAAATCGCTTGCGTTTTCCCCGAACCAGTTGGTCTTGCAATCATCGCTGTAAAAGGAGAACGCATCTTCGGCTCATAATTTTCACATTTCCCATTCATGATAAAGGAGATGTTCGTCATCGAACAATAGTTTCATTTATGATGCAATCGGGAAAGCTTCTCACTTTTTTGTATTTCCTCGATAGCATTTCCATACATTCGAAACCCAGTAACACCTCCAAAAGTAGAAAACCCTCCGAAAAATACCAAGATCAATATAAATATTAGGGCTTTACATTACAGATTCGGTAAAACATCTCCAATATCACTCATAGTACCATCAACAGTATCATTTTCATTTTCCGTCTCATCTCAACATTTTTCTCTTTCGCTTCATTTTTACACAATACTCAAGCCCCTTATCTAAAATCAAAAATCATCAACACATTCAAAACACCAGGTGCACATAAAAAGGTGACGGGGACCAGGAGAACCCGATAAATAATCAACATACCGCACTAATAAATAGCATACATTCTAAACACCTGGTGCACACAAAAAGGCACCCAATAAACAGGACCAGGAAAACCTCCAACACACCATACAAACCAATGTCTAAATCAACATTCCACACTATAAATTCCATACATTATAAACAACTGGTGCACACAAAAAAATACCTCACAGGTTCTCATGGTAACTGGTGCCTACTTCAAGTACACCTGGAACCAGGAGAGCCTTTTCCTTAGACTCCATGACAGAGATCTGCTCCCCTATTACTACTTGCATTGCTTTGAATACTGATATTGATCCTTAAGGCATTGCACACACATATTGCACACACACAGAGTCACACACATATTGCATACACACACATATTGCACACACATATTGCACACACACAGAGTCACACACATATTGCATACACACACATATTGCACACACATATTGCACACACACACAATGTCACACACATAATGCACTCACATATTGCACACTATGTACGGACTTCCTAGCTTGTAAGGTAACTTGTGGGCTTATGTGCTACGCCATACCTTCATTTACTCCATAGCAGTACTGAGTTTTATCCCTGAGCATGTAGGTGAAGCCACCGAGGTTGTCATTGAAGCAGTCTAGCTGTGGCTGGTAATCCCTCAATAGAGCCACCCTATATCCACTATCTGCCAACATTTGCAGACCCATGCGCTCCCACTCAGGGTTCCATATACCAACGCTCATGCTCTCTAACACTTCATCTATCGACATAGTAAAGTGAACAGAGCCAGGGTATTCTTTGTTGCAATTTCTGGCATCACTCACGCATTGGTGTAGCAACGCCTGTCCATCAAGATTTAACGCCCCAGCGATGCAATCAAAGAAATCAAAATCTTTACATACAGGGTTGAGTTGAAGGCTTAGCATCTGGGAAAACGCAGTTCCATATCGGGCAGCAGCTTCAAGAATACAGTTACACAATAGCATATACAATATCACCTAATAGCATCAAGTATCGCACTATGTTACATAATAATGAACTAATGTTATGTAACATCGTCTAATGGTATGAAGTATCGCACTATGTTACATAGTAATGAACTAATGTTATGTAACATCGTCTAATGGTATGAAGTATCGCACTATGTTACATAATATTGAACTAACGCTATGTAACATCGTCTAATAGCATCAAGTATCGCACTATGCTACATAATAATGAACTAATGTTATGTAACATCGTCTAATGGTATGAAGTATCGCACTATGTTACATAATATTGAACTAACGCTATGTAACATTGTCTAATGGTATGAAGTATCGCACTATGTTACATAACAATGAACTAATGTTATGTAACATCGTCTAATGGTATCAAGTATCACTCTGTGTAACATAATAATGAACTAATGTTATGTGACATTGTCTAATGGTATGAAGTATCACACTGTGTTACATAATAATGAACTAATGTTATGTAACATTGTCTAATGGTATGAAGTATCGCACTATGTTACATAATATTGAACTAACGTTATGTAACATTGTTTAATGCTATGAAGTATCGCACTATGTTACATAATAATGAACTAATGTTATGTAACATCGTCTAATGGTATGAAGTATCGCACTGTGTTACATAATGTTCAACTTAAGCTATGTAACATCCGTTATAATATATACCTAACATACAACCAAAGTTAATAAGCTTGCTTTAGCCTTACCTCCATCTGACTTTTCCTTTATGACCGTTTTCGAAGGGACCCGACCTGCGGTCAAGTAATAGAAAAAAATTTGATGGTGAAGAGCATCAATTTTGATTAAAAAACGCGTGTAATTAACCTGTCAGTAATGAACACTTCATTTACCTTGAAATTTTGTGGTGGAGCTATAATAACCGTTGTCTTGTCTTACTATGACCACATCGCTATCTATATCCACTTCACATCCTTCGGCTATTACTGGCTCACCATCATGCAATATGGCTACTGATATGTTAATTTTAGCAAATATGTTGACTGCCAGTAACTCCCAATCTCTATGCCATGTCCTGTCCATGTTCATCCATGTCAGTATCGTATCATAATGCTGTGGTATATTCACTGTGTCCACAAGGGATCCTTTATGTTTCTTCCCCAACTCCTTCATTTGCTCTCTCAATATCGGCACTGTTGCCTGCACGTGTCTATTTAGTTTTATATTCTTTCTCTCCATTTGCCTGGCTATACTTGTAAAAAAGCTGTTATCGTCTTCCGTTATACTCTCCGATTCGAGTGCATAGTCAGTCATTTGTGTCAGTTCTATGAAAAGTAACAAATGTAAAATCCTTTTTCTCATTAGCAATACCACACCACTTACCCTGACCTCTACTCTTTACCTCTACTCCCTACCTCTACTCTCTACCTCTACTCTCTACCTCTACTCTCTACCTCTACTCTCTACTTCTACTCTCTACCTCTACTCCCTACCTATACTCTCTACCTCTACCTCTACTCCCTACCTTTACTCTCTACCTCTATTCTCTACCTCTACTCCCTACCTCTACTCTCTACTCTCTACCTCTACCTCTACTCTCTACCTCTACTCTCTACCTCTACTCTCTACTCCCTACCTCTACTCCCTACCTCTTCTCCCTACCTTTACTCCCTACCTCTACTCTCTACCTCTACTCTCTACCTCTACTCCCTACCTTTACTCCCTACCTCTACTCTCTACCTCTAATCCCTACCTCTACTCTCTACTCTCTACCTCTACCTCTACTCTCTACCTCTACTCTCTACCTCTACTCTCTACCTCTACTCTCTACCTCTACTCCCTACCTTTACTCTCTACCTCTACTCTCTACCTTTAATCCCTACCTTTACTCTCTACTCCCTACCTCTACTCCCTACCTCTACTCTCTACCTCTACTCTCTACCTCTAATCCCTACCTCTACTCTCTACTCCCTACCTCTACTCTTTTCATCTACCACCACCTCCACTCCGCTTTCACCCTAATCTTCATCTCTTAAATTACATTACACAACTTACTGTTGTTTTATATTAACTCTTACACGACACAACTTACTGTTGTTGTATACCAACTGTTACATGACACAACTCACTCTAATTATGTATTAACTGTTACATGAGACAACTCACTCTTATTACATATTAACAGTTACATGAGACAACTCACTCTATTATATATTAACTGTTACATGAGACAACTCACTCTATTATATATTAACTCTTACACGACACAACTTACTGTTGTTGTATACCAACTGTTACATGACACAACTCACTCTAATTATGTATTAACTGTTACATGAGACAACTCACTCTTATTACATATTAACAGTTACATGAGACAACTCACTCTAATTATATATTAACTGTTACATGAGGAGACAACTCACTCTAATTATATATTAACTGTTACATGAGACAATTCACTCTTATCATATATTAACTGTTACATGAGACAACTCAATCTTATTATATATTAACTGTTACATGAGGAGACAACTCACTCTAGTTATATATTAACTGTTACATGAGGAGACAACTCACTCTAGTTATATATTAACTGTTACATGAGACAACTCACTCTTATTATATATTAACTGTTACATGAGGAGACATTTCACTCTTATTATATATTAACTGTTACATGAGGAGACAAGTCACTCTAATTATATATTAACTGTTACATGAGACAACTCACTCTATTATATATTAACTGTTACATGAGACAACTCACTCTATTATATATTAACTGTTACATGAGGAGACAACTCACTCTATGATATATTAACTGTTACATGAGGAGACCACTTACTGTTGTTGTAAGCTAACTGTTACATGAGGAGACAACTTACTGTTGTTGTAAGCTAACTGTTACATAAGTAGACAACCTACTGTTGTTGTAAGCTAACTGTTACATGGGGAGACAACTCACTGTTGTTGTAAGCTAACTGTTACATGAGGAGACAACTCACTGTTGTTGTAAGCTAGCTCCAATATTTCATCACTTCTTAAAGGTCTATCTGGCCGACTACCTTTTTGCTTGCTCTCGGCGGACACATTTGGTTGGCTCAACCAAAATTTGGAAACGTGTCCGTAAAAGATTCGGTGAACTGGCTTGCGTTTAGTTGCCGTAAAGTGATTGTTTCTGAGAATGACTACTATAGTAGAGGGTGTAATCACATCATTGTTCATGGGGAAGTGACGATCGTATCTTTGGTCTTCACTTAATATAGCAATATTTCTGCCAGTTACTCTGTGTATAATCTCGACCCCAATATCTCCTATCGCATAATTCCATTGACCAGCAGTCTTTAACCTTTTCAGTTGGTCCTCAATAGATACCGCCACTTGCTTACTAGTAGACTCATCTTCTTCCTCAGTAAGGATATATGCCCTGCATTCCTCCATGTTATTAGCGATGTAATCACAAGTTAACTCCCTGAGCTTCGTGTGATCCATGTCAGGTATTTGTATACTAATTGCTTCAAACATACAATTGCCCAGTGCAGACACAGGCAGTTCCACTAGGCCGAGCTCATCCAATCTGGCAGCTAACGGAGCCAAACCAGATAAATCCCGCAATCGGTGAGTTCTATTGTATTCATCCACTTTGGCAGCCAAGGAAGCTGAATCGGATAACTCCTGTGATGGTTGAACCGTTTTGCGCTTAGTCGCCCAAAAATGGTTATTATCAAGAACAACTACTAAAGTAGAATTAGTGATCAACTTTTTCTCTTCAGGAAAGTAATTGTCTTTTGCTTGAGGGTCTTCATGTAATATAACAATATGCCTGCCTGTTACTCTGTGTATTACTTCGACCACAATATCGCCTATGGAGTAATTCCAATGATTTGGATTTCGTAACTTTATCAATTGCTCCTCAGCAGATATGGTAATTCGTTCTTTCGTAACATCGTCTAAATAATCATCGGAAATAAATGCCCTGAATTCCTCCAGATGATCATTAATGTAATCACAAGTTAACTTCCTGAGCTCCAAGTGATCCATGTTAGGCATATCTTTACTGACTGCATCAAACATACAATTGCCCTGTGCAAGCACACGCACTTTCTCCAGGCCCAACTTAACCAGTTTGTCATTTAACGAACTCAGACCAGCTAAATCTATTGATCGAGCAGAGGAAGGAGTGACAGAGGCTTGCTCGGAAGCGCCAGGTATTGCTGGCAAACTCTTGCGAGATGTGCCGTAAAAGCGCTTTCCATGGTAGGCAATGACTACCGTCATGTTATCGATCTTATCCTTTTCCTCTGGAAAGTGTAAGATGTCTAGCTTTGTTGACACAACAGCTATGTGTAATTTGAAAGCTTTAGATATAATGCTCAACAGCACATTTTTGTGTTTATCGTCATAATATTTGTCCTGTGCCATTTTCGATATAACGTCTTCAAATACTTTTGTATCACCATCTCCCTTTGTGAAATCATAGATGTTTCTAGAGCCATAATTGCAAAGTTCTTGACGCATGACTTTGGGTTTTAGCGCAGGTGCCTGCAATGCGACAGCTTCAAAAATGCTGTTACCCTGGCTGTTTGTAGTAACTGGCTTCAGGCCCATTTGAGCCAGTTTCGTAGTTACATCTTGAGGCAAACCTAAAGCAGTAACAGAAGCTGCATTACCTGATGTCTGAAAATGATTTGCTCTCTATTGTAGTTGTTTACTTGGTATACTGTTTACTATATACTGTGCATACTGTGTACTATATACTGTGCATACTGTGTACTATATACTGTGCATACTGTTTACTATATACTGTGCATACTGTTTACTATATACTGTGCATACTGTGTACTATATACTGTGCATACTGTTTACTATATACTGTGCATACTGTGTACTATATACTGCGCATACTGTATACTATGTACTGTGCATACTGTGTACTATGTAATGTGTATACTGTATACTATGTACTGTGCATACTGTATACTATGTAATGTGTATACTGGTATACTATGTACTGTGCATACTGTGTACTATATACTGTGCATACTGTTTACTATATACTGTGCATACTGTGTACTATATACTGTGCATACTGTTTACTATATATTGTGCATACTGTGTACTATATACTGTGCATACTGTTTACTATATACTGTGCATACTGTGTGCTATATACTGTGCATACTGTATACTATATACTGTGCATACTGTGTACTATGTACTGTGCATACTGTGTACTATATACTGTACATACTGTATACTATATACTGTGCATACTGTGTACTATGTACTGTGCATACTGTTTACTATATACTGTGCATACTGTTTACTATATACTGTGCATACTGTGTACTATATACTGTGCATACTGTATACTATATACTGTGCCTACTGTGTACTATGTACTGCGCATACTGTATACTATATACTGTGCATACTGTGTACTATATACTGTGCCTACTGTATACTATATACTGTGCCTACTGTGTACTATATACTGTGCATACTGTATACTATGTACTGTGCCTACTGTATACTATATACTGTGCATACTGTATACTATGTACTGTGCATACTGTATACTATGTACTGCGCATACTGTATACTATATACTGCACATACTGTATACTATGAACTGTGCATACTGTAAACTATTGTAGTAGTTTTGCGTTCACTCTACTACCGACACGGCGGTATCCACTCTTCAACTTCTTCAACAATTCGGGGTCTACTCCGAATAGAAGCTACCAACTTCACGGGGTCCTCGACCCAGACGCATAACAACAGATTTCTCTAACAAACACTTTATTACACAATCTGCTTAGCAATAAAATTGAAGATACTTGTACAAAATCCACTAAACTTCTGTCTTAATGCATCACAAAAGCTTCTTTTATACGAGAACAGGAGGAAAGTTCACCCCCTTATTACCATGAACCAATCACATAATATAATGGAAACAATACATCAATCAGAGTATGCAATACAAATTAGTAAATAAAATAATCCAATAACATAGGTGAGCACGTGGTAAAGTAACACTGGGCTGTTTTTCCCGCTCTTTCTGTAATCTGAAAACTTCGAACTCCTTATAATGGCCTTTACTTTCTCGGTCTTTGTTTCAGGTTTCCTAGCTTCGCTCTTGGACTTTCTGAGGTGGGCAACCAGTCCTCCAGGTCCCAGGCTATCTGAATCAACCATATTTGATACAGGACCAGGATTGTTGACCCGGGGTAGACCAGGGGTAACCCGGGGTAGGTTATATATGTTGATCGGCATGGATACAGCGTCTATACAGGGCTGGGCTGGCCGGTATTCAATTTACGGGGGAAATTGTGTAGATAATGATGAAGGAAGGCTCAGAAACTACTTCTACCTCCATCACTGACAGGGCAAGGGGTGGAAGGGGGTTTTGGGGCAGGGGTGGGGAGGGGTGCGTAACTTAACTATCTATCATGTCAATCTCCCACACTATGCACTGTGCTCACTGTGTACTATATACTGCGCATGCTGTGTACTATATACTGTGTATACCGTGTATCATATACTGTGTATGTTGTTTACTATATACTGTGTATATTGTGTACCATACACTGTGTACTATATACTGCGCATGCTGTGTACTATATACTGCTCATGCTGTGTACTATATACTGCGCATACTGTGTACAATATACTGTGTATACCGTATATCATATACTGTGTATGCTGTTTACTATATACTGTGTATGCTGTTTACTATATACTGTGTATATTGTGTACCATATACTGTGTGTAGTTTGTACCATACACTGTGTATACTGTGTACCATATACGATATACTGTGTGCACTGTGTATCATATACTACTGTAGACACTGTGTACTGTGTATATCGTGTACCATATACTGTATATACTTTAGTAGTTTTGGTATATATGTATGTATATACCGTTGAACTGCATATGGTACAATGGCTTTACATTGATATGCAACTACTGCTACTGTGAGTTACTTCTTTAAGATAACTGTCCCCGGAGTTCGACTGTTTTCTCTTTGTAGTACTTGATCTTTTCCTGCATCAGCTGGGCCTCTGCTCTGGCTTATGTTATACTAGTCTCTGACCACTGTTGGGTCAGCACCTGGCGCATCAGTTTGGCTGGCTTGGTCTCTAGCTGGACAGCTTCCCTGTCGGCCTGCTCGGCCAGATATTCTCGGCGCTTTTGGAAACCTCAAGAGGGTTTGCTGAACCTCCGTATGGGTGGAAGGCCGGTTGTCAGAACTGGTGGAGAGTGAGCGCTGTATACTGTAGTGGTGGGAGGACTAGACCTCAAAACGGGAAAGGATGCATGTCGCTTAGGTATCTTGACCGGTCTCTGCTCTCCTAGTCGGCTCGCCACTCCGCCCCTTTTGGTTCCCTCCGTGTTAACGGGCTCAGAAATCTGGACGTGGTGGTTGCCACTCCTACTCTTTCCAGTACTCTTGTCAGCAGGCCGTGGCTTGTCTGTCCAGCAAGAAGACTCCTTTGTTTGCTCCAGCCTGGATGGGTTGACATGGCTGGAAATGAGGGGATTCTCCCAACCCGTAAACTTGCAGAATCCTTTGTAGCTCCTTCTGTCGACTGCATAAATGTATCCAGTTTTTCTGTGATGCTCTGGATCGGAGGCTCTGTCCAGCTTATCCTGGTGGGAGTACACCGTGTTTTTGGATTCTGATGAATATTGGCACCGGCAGTAGTATTGTACAAAATGCTGCTGCACATGTATCCTCAGCTGTCCATAATTTCTCGCCGGAAACTGGCAGTCAAGGCACTTGAAAGCAAAAGAGGAGTATAGTAGCTCCTTTACTTTCCCCTCTGTCCTGCTGCTCGCCCACTTCAGCATCTTCCAGTGAACATGTTTCCACTTTCCTTCAGGGGTTAGGGTGTTGTAGGGTTTGTCTTCTAGAGTGACACTTCTTTGGATGCTAGCAGGTTTTACTGGAACTCTTTCACTGCCTTGTCTGCCATCGTAGGATGAGGCGCTCTGACTACGCACCAGGCCAGCTTGGGTGTGACCACCACCTCCGATCTGCTTTCTTCCTTAGCTGCTATAACAACAACAATAGAGTCAGCATCAGTTAGGTTATTTCTTCCGGATGTGCCTTTCCTACCCCGGGTTAGGTATGGGTTTGTCTCACTAGCACTGGTGTGAGAACAGGGCAGAGGCTGTATTGCCCTCACCATAAGAGGCACTGGAGGGGTGGGTGGCCTTTGTACTGTGCTACCGTTGGACAGCTTGCTTGTTCTCTGTCCTCTGCTTCCCACAGATACCTTTCGCAAGGTCTGCAGCTTCCCCTGGGTCGGGACCGGCCCCTGGCAACCCGGGAGAGTCTTTTCTGGGCTTATATCTTCTGCCAACTCAGTTCTGGGTGTTTGGTGGCACTGACTATAAAGTACAGTACTGCCGGCTGCTCTCTGCAAGAGTGCAGGTCTGCTTTCAACTGCTACTTTCCCCTTAGGGAGTGGTGGGAATTCTGCTGCACTGGGTGGTGTGGCATAATACAATTTAATGCAAGAGGATCGCTAGAACTGCTGTGCCTGAGTACCCATCGATCGTACTCACCCTCTTATGTCGTCTCCCTAGTAGTATCTGCCACCTCCATCCCTCTGGTACTCTTCCCTGCTTGCCCTACATTTTTGACAGGTGGTAACAGCTTGTTTATATGCAAGGCTAAAAGCATCTTTTTCTCAGCTGGCAGTATAGGGTTAAATTCAGCAAGATTAGCCTCGAGTAACGCATGTTCGTCCAACTTCATCTGTTGCGTCTGCTCCTGTCCCTCCATGGTAGTCGTTGATAGGCAATCTCTGAGCAGCTGTGTTATCAAGGCTAGAATTTTTGCTACGGTGTAACGTGAAGAAATGAACTCGCTGTACCGGTGGCAAACTTGTGCTCAACTTCCTGTGAGTCATACTGCTGCAGCCACTGGATCAGCTCTACTGGGAGACCTTTTGCTGGGCTGCAACTTTCTGAGGTGGGCAGATCTTGACTGGATTTTGCGGTGGTTGGTTCAGCTGGATCCTATCATTCATTTGAGTCTAAGAATGGGGTGGCTGCTCCTAGCGGTTATCTGCTGCTGCCCTTGTTGAGAAGAGGTAAGTACGATTTGAATATGCCTCCTTGACAACATATGGGCCAACAAATTTCGGAGGCAGTTGGAATTTGGGGTTTTCACCCTTTCTCCTTCTCCTATTTTCCAACCATCTTGTTCTTTTGGAACAGAGATGGCTCCAGTCCCTCTTCATCTCGGATCCAGTTTCTCTCCTCTCTCAGAGTGCCATGTACCTGCTTTAAACGCTCCTTTAGCGCTTGAGTATACTCGTGAACTGGCATGTGATCTGTTACGGGTGGGTGGTAAGCTATCTGATCTGGGAGCCTCAGCTCTCTGCCCAGCATCAAGTAGTTGAGTGTCTCATCAGCCACCGAGTGTGGAGTCGCTCTGAAGGCTCTCATGAGTTGTGGCAACACCAAGTCCCACTCTTCTGGCTCCCCCTTCAGCAACAAAGACCTTAATGAGTCTTCCAGCACCCGGTTGTTGCATTCAACAACACCGTTCGCCTGTGAACGGTATGGCGTAGTTTGTGTCTTCTCTATGCTCCATAGAGTACGCTCTCCCTCATCAGGTTTGACTCGAACTGCGCTCCTTGATCTGTGTGGATCTGTTCAGGTATACCTAGTAAGTAGATGAATACCTGTTCATCCAGAGCAGTGGCCACTACTGGAGCTGTGGCATCTGGTATGGCTTTGGGGTCCTTCCACCTGGTAAAGTGATCTGTTAAGACCAAGATCCTCACATTGCCTATGTCTGTCTCTGGCAATGGCCCGACCAGATCTACTGCCAATTTCTGCCAAGGTCTGCCTGCATACATCCTCTGCCGACCTGAGTTTGGCTTAGTATGTACCTTCACTCTTCGCCCTCTGGCAGACTTCACAACTGGAAACCAGTCGCTAGACATCAGCCGTCATGCCAGGCCAGTACCAAGTTAGCTGGAGGCGTCTGGTAGTTCTTTTTATGCCTGCATGAGCTAGGTAGTGTGTTCCCCACATCATTGTACCCTTAGGCTTAAAGGGCATACAGCACACCATCGGCAGTGATTTCCAATTACTAGATGTAACTCTAATACTCTAATATACTTTAATACTCTAATACTCCATCGTTTCTGACTGCTGCCTCTGACTGAATTGCTTGAGTTCACCGCTTCCCATCTCCAGCTGTTCCTTAGTAAGGGGAGTATTGCTCTCCAAAGCTGCATATATCACAGCCATTGGGTGAGTGTCTCCTTTCTGTGCCTGCACCAGGTCAGGGTCAGAGGGCATAGGTCTTTCTCTGTCTATAGCATATATATGGGGAGTGTCCGAACTGGCGGCAGACGTGACTGGTGGTATCGAGAGGGAGTGTAACTCAACCTCTCCGGCCACCTCTGCTTTTGTTTGACCACCATCTCTGTTCTGGATGTGGGTGCACTGATGGCAATCATCAGCGCCCATTATCTGCATTGCCATGCTGAACTCCGCTTCTGTGTTCAAGAGTGTACTGAAACTCGGAGAGTATGTCCAGCCAGCATGCCACCTGACTAGTGGGCTCCTTTCTCTTGCACAGCCATGTTAGTGAAGCGTGGTTAGTCCTGAGGCAAAACTTCTGATTATATAGATGTGGCCTGAAAAGTTTCACGGCTTTGACGATCGCCAGCAGTTCCTTCCGGGTGACACAGTAGTTTCGTTTGGCTTGGCCGATCATCTTACCGTAATAAGAGATCACCCTCTCTTCTCCATTCTACTCCTGTGACAGCACAGCACCGCGTCCAGCATCACTGGCGTCAGTGTCCACCATGTAAGTACCAGTTGCCACCAAGTACCCAATTATAGGAGCCTTGAGCAAACTGTGCTTTAGTTGCTGGAAGGCGCTTTCTTGTGCTGTTTCCAACAAACCAATGGATGTCTTTGCTGGTCAGCTTCGTCAGAGGTTTGTCAACTGTTGCAAATCCGGGTATATACTGTCTATAATTCCAAACAGTGCCTAAAGACGCTTGTAAGTCTTTTAGCTCACTAAGGGACCTCCAACCTTTCACCACCTCAATCTTTGCAGGGTCAGTGGCTGCTTCGTTTTCACAGACCACGTAACCAAGGTACCGGACTTGTGACTGCAACAGCTCACATTTCCCTGGTTTCAGCTTCAACTCTGCTTTCTGCAGTCTCTCTAGGACCTCTGCCAACCTATGGATGTTCGTCTGGGAGTCCGGAGCTATGATGATGATATCGTCTAGGTACAAGAGAAGTGTCTGCCAGTGCAGCCCATGCAAGAGTTTCTCAATCAGCCATTGGAAAGTGTCTGGTGCAGTCCATTTCCAGAGGCCTGACCAAGTGGAGAAAGCCGACTTCTCACTTGCATCCTCATCTAAGGGCACCTGCCAATAGCCGCTGACCAAATCCAGGGTGCGAAAAATAACGACCGCCCGCGAGAGCATCTAAACTCTCATCAATCCGGGGCAATGGATATGCATTAAATGTGTCACTGCATTCAGTCTCCGACAGTCAATGCAGAAGCGCCAGGTTTCATCCTTTTTCACCAGTACTACTAGTGAGCTTCAAGCTCGTAAGACTGGCTCAATCAGCCCTCGTTCCAGTAGCTGGGTGACCTATTTTTCTGCTTCTGCCTCCTTCTGTGGCCCTAGTCAGTGAGGAGGTTGGCGAACAGGTTTGGTACCCGGCAGCAACGGGATACTGTGCTTCACCAGCTCAGTTCATCCCATGTCTTGATCTCCTTCACTAAAGACTGCTTCATACTGCCTGAGTAGCTGTGCCAGTTGGCTGGCTTCTTTTTTATTGCTGCAGTTGTGTAGCGCTTTCTCATACAGCTTCCTGAAATGTGTTGGCACAGAATGTGCAGAAAAGAGCCTGTGGTCCGGCCTTGCTGCCTCTGCCTGTGCAGCTTCTACAACACACTTTTCGGGTGAGACGGCAATGTACTGGCCAATCCTCTTCCCTGCTTACAGCTGGACAGGTTGGTCTGGGTGGTTCAGACATCTAATCATGAGGTGGCCCTGTTGATCAGGCTGATTGAGGCTGGCGGCCAGAGGTGGAGCATCTGCCTGTCCTTCCACTATGCAAAGTGGAGAATAGTTCTGGTTGCTCAGTCTGCACAAGACTGTTGCTTCAGAGCAGGGGTATGTCTGTTTCCCTGAGTGCCTGCACCTTACTTGCAAGTAACCTTCCATGCTTGTCTGTACAGGCAAGCTCCTGGCCATCTAAGATGATCACTGCTTCATTGAATTTCATTTGGCACTGACGCAACATTAGGAATGACATCCCGATTATGACGTCCTCGTTAATATGGCTTATGCCTCCGTTTTGTTATCTCTGATTCAGGGTGGCAATTTGATAGTACCATAAAACGGAATGCAGGTGCTGTTGGCCATCAGCCCATGAGTCTCGCTCTCCTGCAGACTGCTGGGTGTAGTTGGAGACAGCTTGTTAAAGGTGTGCTGCAAAAGCAGATTAGTGGTCCATCCGGTGTCCAGTAGTATAGAGACTGGCTTTCTTTCCAGTTTGCCTGGTAAAACGTAGCTTGATTGGTACGGCAGCTCTAGGGGGTATGCCACTGCTTCTGTTGGATGGGCGTCCGAGACTGCTGGCTTAGGTGAACGCCGTCTCTTTGGTCTGGATTTT
This sequence comes from Cryptosula pallasiana, assembly GCA_945261195.1. Taxonomy (NCBI): domain Eukaryota; kingdom Metazoa; phylum Bryozoa; class Gymnolaemata; order Cheilostomatida; family Cryptosulidae; genus Cryptosula; species Cryptosula pallasiana. Next base: position 44,977,402 of record OX183135.1, read on the forward strand.
CGCTTGTCTGCGGAGGGGTAGGAGGGTACTGGATCCTCTACAAGGGGTTGGTCAGACAACTCCAGATCAGTACTGCTCTCTCCTTCCTCTGGAAGCACAGCAAAACGGTTGAAAGTGGTCTCCTCCCATGGTTTACTGATAGGGGTGACTTGGTGTTCTGGTCTCTGCTTTGCTCCAACTGGATTGTACTGCTCCAGTCTGCCTAAAGTCTTTCTGTATCTTCCCTTTGCCTGGCTGTTGCCAGCAGTTGGAACTATTGTGGCATGCTCTTTCCAGTTCCCTGCTGTGAATTTGGCTCGGTGAATTTGGTTACCCATGGTTTGACAAGGTAGCCCCGACTGTAATAGCCTTTATTGCCACACCCCTAACAACTGGGGGGTACAAGCTTTTCAGTGGGTGGTTTGGCTCATTGCTCTTTTAATTGCTTTATCTCCTCCTTCAGAGTCTGCAGCATCTCTATCATAGCCAGCAGGGGTTGCTCGCTGGTGGCCAAAAGTTTAACTTGGTTAGCGAGCACCTGTGCTGTTCCAGTTGGAAAGAGGGGTGTGGAGCGTTCAACTTCTTCAGCCCTGTCATCTACTGTTCTTACTCGGTTAGAGCTCTCATCAGGAAAGGGCTTGATCTGCATGAACTCTACTAGCTCTGCAACTGTATGGCCAGTAAATGCCTCTGCAATGCAGTGTTTTCAAACGAACTAGAGAAAGTGTCTAGCACCATCCGCTCAACTCGCTGAGGTGCAAAGTCATCATAAGCAGCCTGTACAAGGCGCTCCACCTCAATTGCATGTTTCTGAAAACTGGTCTTCGCAGAGCGGCGCAAATTTGACAACTTGGCCTGTGCTTCTCTTGTTATGAGTCTGAATCTGGCTCGCACTTCAGTGAACACACAGTGTACTGTTCGCCACACTCCAATGGTTTGCCACACTCCAATGCGTCACCCTTTAGTGCTTTTGTTAGGTATCGGAGGGCTGTGCCTTGTCCCTGATCATTTGCCTCGACAACCTCACCAAATTGAGCTATGAAATACTCGACGTCCCCGACCCCGTCAAACTTGGGAGTTTTGAACGAGCTTTGTGCTGCTACTTGTTCAGGTGGCATTAAGTCCTGCAGCCCCTGGGTTAATGTTTCTATTGCCGCAGTGGCTGGTTGCACAGCTGGCTGCTCTGCTGGTTGTGCTGCTGCATTGCTGCCAGCGCTTCTTGCTTTTCTGGTAGCCATAGCTTGTCGGTCAGTACCTACCTTGTAGTGGTTGGTGACTGGGTTTGCACAGCCAATGCCAGGGTCTGCGTGAAATCGACAGACTCTGCGCAACTGATGACAGGGTTCGCATCAAAATGACTGATCCTGCGTTGGATAATGACAGGGTCTGCACAGCTAGTGACAGGGTCTGCATGAAAATGACATACTCTGCGCAACTGATGACAGGGTCTGCATCAGAATGATTGACCCTGCGCGGGATGGGATGATGACAGGGTCTGCATGAAAGCGACAGTCTCTGCGGCACTGATGACTGGGTCTGCGCTGAAAGCAACAGACTCTGCAACTTATATTGGTATGGTAGCGTGAAATCTGCTCCTCGGATGTGTCCGTTTGGGATTCACATCATATCCCACTGCTGCCACCAATGTAATAGTTTTTTCTTGTATTACTTGGGCACAACTGCTGCTCTATCAAGGCTAGTGCAATTTGCCTCCCTACACTGTTTATTATCGTGGGCGTGGCGACAGGAATCGAGTATGTCTGCTGTTCCCCTGCGTACAACTGACCCCGCTGTAGCACAGGCTCATACAGGGGCTTAAGACCTGCCCTGTACAGCTACTACTTGAGTCTGACCAACCCTGCGCTTCTACTGTTAACTGCTACTTCGGTATAAATCCCGGTCTGCTATGACTGCAACTCCTAGTAAGTGAAGACAGAGAGGTGTTTGTGGTCCAAGAGTTATTATTCAACTGCTTAAAACTGGCCATTACATGGCCTTTTATATAATGCATCATTCATATATAATATAATGTACATAACTAAAGAATCATTCATGCATGGCACATTTCAACCAGTAACAAAAAGATAATGAGAACAGTCCAATCAATGATCGTAATAGCTGAGGTGCTCCTCCCTCTGTGCTGGCATGTGGGCGGAGCCTTTACCTTTTACCTAACAGTGTTCTCTGTTAGCTACCTTGTCTATGGTCTGCACATGTTTAAACTTGCCTGCTACATCACTGCTTGTTTGCACACTAACCATGCATGCTGGTTAATAGCTAACCTGCCTGCTGGTTATTAGCTACACAGCTAATACTGTCAATCAACAAATTCTCCCACAATACTCTGTATGTACGGGGTATGTACTACATGTTGCCCATGGAGCCCTCTATTTGCTTCATAGGCAAACACAAATAAAATTCATATGATTGAGTAGTATAAAAGTAGCAGGTCTCTGGATGCTTAAGGGAGACAATTGTGTTATTCTGGTTTGCAAGCAACCTCTTTTATGCACCAGGAACCAACAGATCCTGCTAGGTACCTTTTTATGCACCAGGAACTAACAGATCCTGCTAGGTACCTTTTTATGCACCAGGAACCAACAGATCCTGCTAGGTACCTTTTTATGCACCAGGAACCAACAGATCCTGCTAGGTACCTTTTTATGTGCATCGGTTATAGAATGTCGGCTTCTAGATTGGAATGCAATATGGAGTTACTGAGTGTGGTTGATTGGCTGAATATTCAGTGTTTTTGTTCATATGAATTTGGTTGTTAATTACAGTACAATAATAATGGTTTTGGTTGTCAGTTTGTCTACCTTTGGAGGCATTTCTGAGTTTAATTCCCATGAAAGCCCTGTTAAACAAATGCAAAAGATGAGGAATTCTCCCGCTTGACTCACAAATGAAATATTAATTGGTTAAAAAATATTTATGTCATTGTGGAGTTCGCTGTCAAAGAGTTTGATAATCAGCACTCCAAAAAACTTTTAGCTGAGAAAAAGATCAAAGTGTTTACGGCTAAAAATGAGACAATAAAAGCTTCAATGATGAAAAATTTCAACAAAATGGTGAAAGACAAGATTTACAAAGATGATGGCAGGCACATTGATGTTTTATCTCACATGGTTAGCTTGTACAATGGCACAACCCGCATGGCTACCGGAATGAAACCCAATGATATAAACCTTCCAAACCATGAAGTCGTTTGGAATAGAGTGTACAAGCAGAGAGAACACTGTTCCAGTAAAGAACCTTAGTTGAAAGTTACAGACTATGTGAGAATTAGTAAGGCTAGAGAAACCTTTTGAGAGCCGACATACTCCACACTGGATTGTTGCTAAGAGTAGAGCCTGTCCAAGGAAAGAAGAATGCAAAAGTTCATAAAATCATCATTATGTCTACCGGGCATTGTTCAGTTGCAATCACATTAAAGTGGTTAAAAAGAAAGACAATGAGTATTATTCAATACACACCCAAAGACGTGAAAGAGTCTTTCAAACATTACTATGCAATGCTAGTCAAAAATGGTATCGGAGTGTACAGGGGTTATTGAATGATCGATTTAGAAGCAATTTTTCATCAATACACAAATCGGCGTTGCCGCTGCTAAATAAAGAAATGCCATTAGTCTCGGAAGAAAGCTGTGACAGTCAGTAGCAATGTTGCGTGTGATGTTAGTTGATGGACACAGTTTCACTTCGTCGGCAAAAAAAGAAGTTTAGGGCAACTCAATGATCTTGGGGGCGATGTAATAAGTGCGGTGAAATCCCTTTGTCTCAGAAGAAGGAAATCACCCATTGAAAAGAGGAGAGCCCATAGCAGACCAATCGATTAATATTTTAAAGATTGTTGTTATGTCTAGTAAGGCTCATGCATGAAATGATTGACTTCAGAGATTGCTGTTACGTCTAGTAAGAGTAGATTACTGTTACGTCTAGTAAGAGTAGATTGCTGATACGTCTAGTATGACTCATGTCCGAAACAATCGGCTTCATTTTGTGTTCTTACTTTGCAGCATCACTATTCAAAATATGGCTAGTCTAAAGAGTACAGGAGGAGATGTTGGAAGAACCTCCCTATAACACATTTGGGGACACCCACAAATATTTCTGTGGAGAAATCCATATAGGAAGTCATCAGACCAGACAGATTGGATTCTTATGCGCACACCGAGATTAATGTCACGGTAGTAACAAGTTTTATCTGGATATTTTCAACTCATTTTTGCAAATTTAAACTACATAGGTATAAGACAATTAGAGAAATAGTGTTTTTGGAGGAATATGGATAATGATAATGTGGCTGTGTGAATAGGCAAGTTTTTTCATTTGTTACTTCAAGAAATAGCAATGAAAACGGAAGAAACTTCCATGGAGCAGCTTAACAATGGCGGATTGCGTTCTTACTGTTGGCAACTGTTCGAGGCTTTTCTGAATGGAAGTTGGAGGATATATGGAATCACAGCGGTGTGGACAAGAAAGAGGGCGTTGTTTGTCAGGGGTGGGAAAACCATGGAGTTTGTCAGGGGTGGGAAAACCATGGAGTTTGTCAGGGGTGGGAAAACCATGGAGTTTTTCAGAAAAACCTCACTTAGCACATTTTCAAAGAAGAAAACTGATCGTTTCAGGACCAACAAATCAATTGGAGTTTGAACGCGCATCTAGCAAAATGGCTGTTTGCTGCTGAATACTCATCCATCGAAGGAGTGAAAACTTAAATCAACACGTTCAATTTGGGTCTTTGCAAGGTTAAAGTCGATCCTCTGATACAAAACGCCCTACTAAGTTCTGCTTTGAAAGGTAGCAACTACACTTATCCAATCGATCAACAATGGATAAAGTTGTACGGAATTCATAGAGGCATGGTTAAGGTGGAAATTACTTTGAAAATAAACAAACAAAAATTCAAACAAGTGTACTTGGGACTTGTTGTTCATAACGCTATAAGCAAAGGCTCTAATAAAAATCCAATTAGAATTAAGCATACCTATGTAAAAGGCATTGAATTAAGCATGCCAATGTAAAAGGCATTGAATTAAATGTCTACGATTGCCCAACTGGCAAAAGGTACAAGCCAAATTTCACTAGAGATGTTTTTGGACAGGAATATCATCAATTTTCACACACGATGGAACTCTTTTATGAGGGTGGGGCCACAGGCATTACTAGAGAAGGTGGGACCACAGGCATTACTAGAGAAGGTGGGGCCACAGGCATTACTAGAGAAGGTGGAACCACAGGCATTACTAGAGAAGGTGGGACCACAGGCATTACTAGAGAGCAGTACTTAAATGAGGGTGGAACCACAGGCATTACCAGAGAGCAGTACCTAAATGAGGGTGGGACCACAGGCATTACCAGAGAGCAGTACCTAAATGAGGGTGGGGCCACAGGCATTACTAGAGAGCAGTAACTAAATGAGGATGGGGCCACAGGCATTACTAGAGAGCAGTACCTAAATGAGGGTGGGGCCACAGGCATTACTAGAGAGCAGTACCTAAATGAGGGTGGGACCACAGGCATTACTAGAGAGCAGTACCTAAATGAGGGTGGGACCACAGGCATTACTAGAGAGCAGTACCTAAATGAGGATGGGGCCACAGGCATTACTAGAGAGCAGTACCTAAATGAGGGTGGGGCCACAGGCATTACTAGAGAGCAGTACCTAAATGAGGGTGGGGCCACAGGCATTACTAGAGAGCAGTACCTAAATGAGGGTGGGGCCACAGGCATTACTAGAGAGCAGTAACTAAATGAGGGTGGGACCACAGGCACTACTAGAGAGCAGTACCTAAATGAGGGTGGAACCACAGGCATTACTAGAGAGCAATACCTAAATGAGGGTGGGGCCACAGGCATTACTAGAGAGCAGTAACTAAATGAGGGTGGGGCCACAGGCAATACTAGAGAGCAGTAACTAAATGAGGGTGGGGCCACAGGCAATACTAGAGAGCAGTACCTAAATGAAACTATGATTCAACGGATTTGACTTGACCGACGAGTTCTCCAAAGAAGGATTTCATTCGATAAAAAATGTTACTACAGGCTTAAACGTTCATTTTAGCAGCAACATCATTGAGGGAATGCTTCTGGTCACCTACTTGGTAGAAGGCAGCGTATTGGAGCTTGAGCGCATTCTTTAACCGCTTATAGCAGATGACGCAGTGCTCTAAATGGAGATTGAATGCCATGCAGAGTTTCTCAATGTTATCTTCAGATGATATCCGACTCTCTTGTCTAGTCAATGTAGGATTTTTGACAAATTTTTGAAAACATTTCCCATAATTTCAAGAGGATGTGACCTGTTGAATTTCCATTATTCCAATCAACCAGGAGAACAATGGCTAGCTGTGTACGAAGATGAAAACAGTTTCGATTTTTTTGATTCACTTGGACAACATTCTTCATCTTTGCCCTGAAGTATTGATGATGTTAAAAAAAAACAAGTTCAAAAGACGGGATACATTGTAACAAAGCCTGACCAAAAACATTCCATCAACCATATGCGCTAGTTAATGCATGTATTTTTGTTTGCAAAGAAGTTAAGAATGGAATATGAATGAGATTGTGAAAATTTTATTAACTATAAGAGACAATGAGCTGAGAGATCACTCAATAAGAAGATCTATCCAACAGACTTATCAGAACTAGAAGTGTACATGAGACAGAACATTAGAAGGAATAGATGGAGTGCACATACAAGGAATCACTATGATGGCTGAGATGATAAAGTTGGTGATAACTATGAACTTGTTAAAACAGAATGTTATATAAAGTTATTTTTGTTGTAAGAAATAAACTCGATATAAAATACAATGTTACGTCTAAAGTTTTATTTCTTATGAAATAAATTCTATAACGTAACTTCAAGTCTTGTATTAAAAAAAACAATTACTAATTGAACTATAATGGTCAATGTCGATATTGGAGTCATCTCCTACAGCGCGCATAATCTCTTTTGGGATTCATTCTTTCTATTTACTAAAACACACAAATGTCATAAGCTAGTAGTTCTTGCATCTATATATAGTAACACGCTAACATTTTGAAAAGTATTCTACTTTTACCATCGCTATTACCACAACGAGAACTTAATAGCTTCCTTTGATTTGTCTAGAGGCTCTTGAGCTTCTCTTTGTCGGCAGTGACTTGCGTTCTTTCTCAGCGTAATTGAAGTAAGACTGATTGAAGTCTTGACTGGTTTAGTCATCTAGCGGATTGAGGCTTAAACAAAGGCTCGGTGAGGGCTGAGTAAGACTACGTTGTAACAAACTCAGAAATTTCTCATGTCATTCATTCTTTTAAACAAAATAACTCCATGCTTTCGCATTACAATGGCTGCGGTCATTTGGCAAGGCAAGTAGAGACTTCCGATCATCGATTTTTCATTTGTCGTACATCTACACTTAGCTATAAGGTCAGAACTCTCTCCCATAGCACTCCATGGCGGATCTGACTTTCTGACCAAGCTGGTATTTTCAAAACTTCTGACGCTTCCCAGCGGGAATTTGTACAAGTGAAGCATGTTTAAGTATGCCTCCAGCTGACTCAGATTCTGCCTCACCAGATTTTGCCTCACCAGATTCTGCCTCACCAGATTCTGTCTCACCAGATTCTGCCTCACCAGACTCTGCCTCACCAGATTCTGCCTCACCAGATTCTGTCTCACCAGATTCTGCCTCACCAGACTCTGCCTCACCAGATTCTGCCTCACCAGATTCTGTCTTACCAGATTCTGTCTCACCAGATTCTGCCTCACCAGATTCTGCCTCACCAGATTCTGCCTCACCAGGTTCTGTCTCACTAGATTCTGCCTCACCAGACTCTGCCTCACCAGATTCTGCCTCACCAGATTCTGCCTCACCAGATTCTGTCTCACCAGATTTTGCCTCACCAGATTCTGCCTCACCAGATTCTGCTACACCAGATTCTGTCTCAATAGTTGTAGACGAATGTGCATGACTTCTCACTGTGAAGCTTGACATCAAACACTTTCATGGTTGAGGAAACGAGTAAGCCGCAAATTTCCATTTGATGTTGAATAGTGAGACAGCTAGTTAGGCTCAGAGCAATTGGCAGAGAGGTGGTCTTTTGAGTAAGCTCACTCAAGTTGTTGATGTTGGCTTTGTAAAAGGGGACCTTGGCTATCAGACGAGTTACTTCTTCATCCATAAACTGTTCAGATGTGTCAACAAATGTGCCCACTAGAAAGCATGGAAGGCTGTCAGGGGGTTTGTCATGGACAAACTATGTCTGTTCCTTGGGTAGCAAAGACAAGGACAAAATAATTCTTGGGTTTCTGGCTCATCAACCATCATTTTAGAAAAAGGCATATCATTGAAACGTAATAATCATTATAAATGTGATTTTGTAAGTTAGTAGTGCATAATCTACTCGTAAAAACAATAATAATAAGTGTGATAATGATAAATAGAATCTAGCTATCTGTTTGATAATATTTGATTTTATCAACACCCAAAAACATCTTTGAGAAGAACTCTCTCAGATTATAGAAGAGCAGCCTTTCTCCAGTACAACTAGTTGAGCTCTTCAACTAGTGTCAAACAATCACTTATCAAGTCTTACCTTATTGCTGGAGCGTCCTGGTAGTTCCAGTAGGTGTTGTTATTTCAGATCCTGGTACTGCAGTGGATACTCTCTGTCTGAACGCAGTGGTTCTCATATAGCTCAAGTTACACCAGGTAACCTAGCTCTACATTCAATGAGTTTCATCGCGTGAAAGATGGTAAAAAAACAATATTTTCTTTCCGCTAAAAATAATCAAAGTAGCTTAATTTTTTTGTTAAACAAAGGATAAAAATGGCTAAATTATCGCGCAATAAATGGTAATTTTTTAAAGTTCTTTGCGCAACAAAAAGACAAAAGTAGCTTGATTTTTTAGCAAAGAAAATTTAATTATTCAAAACTTTTCATGCAAAAGAAAGAGCAAAATTAGCTAAATTTTGGAGCAAAAAAAATAAAACTTTCAATTCTTTGCATGAAAAAAAGACAAAAATAGTTAACCTTTTACATAAAAAAAGATAACAACAGCTACACTTTTGCGCAAAAAAGAGTAACTTTTGAAAATGCTTTTTGCGCAAAAAAAGACAAAAGTAGTTAAATGTTCTCCCAATTAAAACTCTTTAAAATAGCTAAATTTTTGCACAAAGAATTAACAAAAAGCATTGTATTTTTTTTTAATGTCTCGCAGGATGAGACTCATTGAATGTAGAGCTAGGTTACCTGGTGTAACTTGAGCTATATGAGAGCCACTGTTTTCAGACAGAGAGTATCCACTGCAGTACCAGGATCTGAAATAACAACACCTACTGGAACTACCAGGACGCTACCAAGTGTTCTGGCTCCACTTATTTAGCCATTAGATGTAGTAAGTCATACCAGATTTGGCGACCCCGAGTCGGTAAGATACCGGCGCTGCATCGGTACTGTACCAACCTTGTACCGACCCTGTATGAGTCAGTACCGACCCTATAGGAGCTATACCGGGCCACCAGGAAGTAACTCATCTTAGCCTGAGACCTAAAAGTAGCCTGAGAGGAACAGATGACGATATCCAGGAGATATTCACCTTGATATCTGGAGAAAGACTGATGTACCAACAGCAGAAAGTAGGAATGTCTAAAATTGGCCTATGACTCCGCCTACCTTTTCTGGCCGCCACACATATTGTAATGGAATTGCACATGCTGCATAATCTCAACCGGTGCTACTGACATATGCTAATCACCATATATATGTATATCCAAGAGCCTATACTAGAAGAAGCTATGCTTGACTGATCAAGAGTGCGACTGAGCTACCACTTCACTACAGCCAAGCGAAGGAAGGACTTTCCCGCTTCTTTATCTATTTATAACTTTGACACTTGAGCCATGCTAGTTTGTTGATTATTGCTCAATGTTTTAGCCAATCATATATTTTTATTCTTACATAGTTTTGCACCTCATTTATATAGAGTTGCATGCAGCCCAGCAGGGCAGATACAATTAGATATGTACTCTTAGTAGACAGACCTCGTGTCTCAAACTAGTATTGTCTAGTGATTGTTCGTGTGTCTCAGCTAGCGTTCAAGGCTAGCCAGCACCAGTCTCAGAAGCTGAGGAATCGTTGGAACTACCAGGAGGAATACCTTGGAAGGCGCTTGAGAAGAAATGCTTAGGATTCAGAGTAGTAACGACTAGCCAAGAAGACTACACTGCCAGACATAGTGGACTATCATTCAGTACATATTTGGAGACCTATCGTTCTTTTACACTCATACCTAGTGTTTCAGTTTTGTGCGTTTTGTTCAGTAGCAAGTGTAATAAAGTACTGCTACCCTGTTAAACTTGTGAAATCCGTTTGGCCGCTTGCCGAACTTAGTCGTGTCTGCTAGTTAGCAGCATTCAGTACTCTCCGTATCAGAGAGACCATACTGCCTTGTCACTCTGTAGCCATCGCTACCACGAAATACAGAGTAAGCCAGTAGTCAATAAGCACTCTTGCAGTACCAGTAACCATCTTCCTCCTCTAACACGAGAAAACTGTTACAATATTTAACCCTATATACTGTACCCTATTGGTCTGTATTTATATCTGCCTATCTATTTGTTACATTATGTCTCACTCCTGTGTTATTGGCCATTGCAATGAGTTACTTCCTGTGATCTGTCTGTAAAAGGTAGAACTTTTGCTATGGTGATCAGCTTGTATTGGGACTTGTACTTACTGGTAGTTTTTTGTAAGAATAGATGCATATTACTCTCAAGCTCTGAGTTACGCATCTGAACCGAGGGCTCTATACTACTTGTGGAGTAAAGAACACTCTTTTACTTCCTATTCGGTGTGAAGTACCGACCTGCTGTTACCTCTACGGGAAAGGTAACTGGTGGCAGCATACCGTCGGAACTCTACCAGCTTTTCTGTGCCAGCAAACTAGGAGTTCGGCTGGTCACAGTACTCAGTTGGTGGATTTAAGCCCACAAAATCTATTACAATAAGGTAAAACTTGATAAAGAATTATTTCATGTAGTTGAAGAGCTCAACTGGTTGCACTGGACAAAAGCTGTTCTTCGAGAATCTGAGAGAGTTCCTCTTAAGAATTAAAAGTTTTGGGCGCTGATAAATTAGAGGTAACTAGGTTAACAGAGGTGGTAAATCAAAGGCAACTAGATTTTACTTATTACTAATTGCAGTATCAATTAGATTCTAATAGTTAATTGTTATAAACTCTATATTTTTTGTTGGATATAAATTATTATATATACATGCATATCTCTCGTTTTTATTTTAGATCATAACGAATATACGAAAAAACAACTTATTATTTTGAAGATTTCTGACCAATAGAGTACAGAGGACTTGTAAGCCATCGTTTATTCATCCAAGGCTCAATGATTAAGGTAGTGACTTGATCTGTTATATATGTTGGCGCCGGAGCAGACTGTCAGTTTTGCAACATAATTAGATCCAAGCAATATTGCCTTTACAGCTTCCCCATCCATGTTGAAAACGGTAGATGTTATCGCTTGTTTAAAAAAATCCAAAGATCAACATGGAGAGAATAATATTTTTACAGGATGTCCAAACAAAAATGGTCAGCTAACTACTTGGCTCTAATTCGTAAGCAAATTAAGCCATTTATATAAATAAATGAACAAAGAGATTATTGTTCACGCATCAGAGATTATTGTATATGATCTGATTAAGTATTATCCGTAATGAGTTTTATGTTTCTTCACACCAAGTATTACTATAATAAAGCTTATCATAAATCTTAGTTTAAAACAATAACTCAGTACTTTGCGTTCTAGTAAATTATCCCGTCATTTGTATGATAGAATTGCAACAATAATGAAAGCCAAGATATAAACCAAGAGTTTCAACCTAACAACTGACTAGCTGCACAAAAAAAAACACCCAGGGTTCCATATTGCGCTCAACAAAATAATCAACGCACCTCTGACAACCAAATTTTTAACGGTAAAAAAACTGAATATTTAAACTATCAACTGCACTCAGCAGATCCATAATACATTGCGATCTAGAAAACGATAGTCTATAACTGGTGCACTCAAAAAGATACCTAACAGGTTTTCATGGTACCTGGTGCACAAAAAGAGGTTGCCTTGGGTATTAGGAGAACCTGATTGTCCCGTTTAACCCTTCGGAGATGTGCACCCACTATACTGCATGGAGAATAATAGTTTTGACAAAATATTGAAATCTGCCTTTGTTTACCTGCTGCCGCAGGAGAAACATCTGTGGATTGGGCACCAGTATCGGCTGCTTTCTTCCTTTCCACTTTTACCTTACTGGTATTTTCACTTTGGAGACCCCTCTTGCCAGAACTGTCTGTCATCTTGTACTTCCTCAAGTACTGACTTGTTAAAGATAGCTAAACCAGCAGCTGACCTACACAACAACATGCTTAACTATGTATATATCTACATTATGTATCAAATATACGTGTGTATATGTGCACATGTAAGCTGTATTAGACTTTGTTGTCCATCTGCCTACTAGTACACCTACCTACTAGTACACCTACCTACTAGTACATCTACCCACTAGTACATCTACCTACTAGCACATCTACTTACCAGTACACCTACCTACTAGTACGCCGACCTACTAGTACATCTCCCTACTAGTACATCTACCCGCTTGTACATTTACCTACTAGTACATCTACCTACTAGTTCATCTACCTACTAGTTCATCTACCTACTAGTATATCTACCTACTAGTACATCGACTTACTAGTACACCTACCTACTGGTACACCTACCTACTAGTTCACCTACCTACTAGTACACCTACCTACTGGTACACCTACGTACTAGTACATCTACCTACTAGTACAACTAATTATTACTACATCTATCTACTAGTACATCTACCTAGTAGTACACCTACCTACTAGTACATCTACCTACTGGTACACCTACCTACTAGTACATCTACCTACTAGTACATCTACCTACTAGTACACTTATCTACTGGTACACCTATGTACTAGTACATCTACCTACTAGTACAACTAATTATTACTACATCTATCTACTAGTACATCTACCTAGTAGTACACCTACCTATTAGTACTTCTACCTACTAATACATCTACCTACTGGTACACCTACCTATTAGTTCACCTACCTACTAGTACATCTACCTACTGGTACACCTACCTACTAGTTCACCTACCTACTAGTACACCTACGTACTAGTACACCTACTTACTAGTATATTTACCTACTAGTACATCTACCTACTAGTACATCTACCCAATAGTACATCTACCTATTAGTACATCTACCTACTAGTACATCTACCTACTAGTACATCTACCTATTAGTACATCTACCTACTAGTACATCTACCTACTAGTACATCTACCTACTAGTACATCTACCTATTAGTACATCTACCTACTAGTACATCTACCTACTAGTACACCTACCCACTAGTACATCTACCTACTAGTACATCTACCTACCAGTACATCTACCCACTAGTACATTTACCTATTAGTACATCTACCTACTGGTACATCTACCTACTAGTACATCTACCTATTAGTACATCTACCTACTAGTACACCTACCTACTAGTACATCTACCTACTAGTACATCTACCTACTAGTACATCTACCTACTAGTACATCTACCTACTAGTACATCTACCCATTAGTACATCTACCTACTAGTACATCTACCTACTAGTACATCTACCTACTAGTACATCTACCCATTAGTACATCTACCTACTAGTACATCTACCTACTAGTACACCTACCTACTAGTACATCTACTTACTAGTACATCTACCTACTAGTACATCTACCTACTAGTACATCTACCTACTAGTACATCTACCTACTAGTACATCTACCTACTAGTACACCTACCTACTAGTACAACTACCTACTAGTACATCTACCTACTAGTAAATCTACCTACTGGTACATCTACCTACTAGTACATCTACTTACTAGTACATCTACCTACTAGTACTTCTACCTACTAGTAGGCCTACCTACTAGTACTTCTACCTACTAACTAATACATCTACCTACCGGTACATCTACCTATTAGTACATCTACCTACTAGTACATCTACCTACTAGTACATCTACCTACTAGTACATCTACCTACTAGTACATCTACCTACTAGTACACCTACCTAATAGTACATCTACCCACTTGTATATCTACCTACTAGTACATCTACCTACTAGTACATCTACCTACTAGTACATCTACCGACTAGTACGTATACCCACTAGTATATCTACCTACCGGTACATCTACCTACCAGTACATCTACCTACTAGTACATCTACCTACTAGTAGGCCTACCTACTAGTACTTCTACCTACTAACTAATACATCTACCTACTGGTACATCTACCCACTAGTACATCTACCCATTAGTACATCTACCTACTGGTACATCTACCTACTAGTACATCTACCTACTAGTACATCTACCTACTAGTACATCTACCTACTGGTACATCTACCTACTAGTACATCTACTTACTAGTAGATCTGCCTACTAGTACGTCTACCTACTAATGCATCTACCTACTAGTACATCTACCTACTAGTACTTCTACCTACTAGTACATCTACCTACTAGTACATCTACCTACTAGTACATATACTTACTAGTACATCTACCTACTAGTACTTCTACCTACTAACTAATACATCTCCCTACTGGTACATCTACCCACTAGTACATCTACCCATTAGTACATCTACCTACTAGTACATCTACCTACTAGTACATCTACCTACTAGTACATCTACCTACTAGTACATCTACCTACTGGTACATCTACTTACTAGTACATCTACCTACAAATGCATCTACCTACTAGTACATCTACCTACTAGTACATCTACCTACTAGTACATCTACCTACTAGTACATCTACCTACTAGTATACCTACCTACTAGTACATCTACCCACTTGTACATCTACCTACTAGTACGTCTACCTACTAGTACATCTACCTACTAGTACATCTACCGACTAGTACGTATACCCACTAGTATATCTACCTACCTACCAGTACATCTACCTACCAGTACATCTACCTACTAGTACATCTACCTACTAGTACATCTACCTACTAGTACATATACCCACTAGTACATCTACCTACTAGTACATCTACCTACTAGTACATATACCCACTAGTACATCTACCTACTAGTACATCTACCTACTACTACATCTACGTACTAGTACATATACCCACTAG
Source organism: Cryptosula pallasiana (assembly GCA_945261195.1). NCBI lineage: Eukaryota > Metazoa > Bryozoa > Gymnolaemata > Cheilostomatida > Cryptosulidae > Cryptosula > Cryptosula pallasiana. Next base: position 44,992,660 of record OX183135.1, read on the forward strand.
TATATCTACCTACTAGTACATCTACCTACTAGTATATCTACCTACTAGTACATCTATCTACTAGTACATCTACTTACTAGTACATCTACCCACTACTACATCTATCTACTAGTACATCTACCCACTAGTACATCTACCTGCTACTAGTACATCTATTAACCCATTTGTTTATTAGGTGCAGCGCTATTGATGATACTTTCTTGGGTTTGCGATAGTAGACTTCTGCTAGTTTCATCTCAAATAGCCATTGCTGAACCTACCTCTTTAGTCAGCACAAGATGCTAGTAGTTTATATAAAAACTTTCAATAAGCCTACCTTAAGTACAATGCTGAGACTCATATTAGTATTGGCATTTCTTATGACATCATCAGTGAATGAGCTCTCTGTAAGGTAGGTGTAAGCATTTGTATTTTGCACAAGTCTCATTTGCATTCTCTCTCACCAAAAGAGTGACAATGTGTATGTGCGGGCCAGCTGAATGCCAGTCGACCTGCATGGCATGCATGACAACCAATGTGTTTGTGGTAAATCGGTGCCGTTGTTTGTGTTGTGAATCAAACACATTGACACCATTAATTTCTTCTGTTTCGGGTTGTAGAACACCTGAGGATCCTAACCCTAGACCTAAATGTGGAGAAGTGGAGTCTGTCAATTCAGTAACTGCAAGAATGTTTATAATTTCGAGTAAGGCATGTCACTTTATGTATGAGAACAAAGCTTTGGTAATAAAAAATTCATAACTTGTGGAAACATTTAAGAAAGTGACTAAGACACAGAGCTAGTAGTGTGAACATTGGTGCGTTGAGTTCATGCTATTGGTGAGTAGAAATGGTCAATTAGTCAAGCAGCATTACATGAAAGATATTTAGTCTGGCTGATTTGGGTCTTTCAGATGGCTATCGTAACCTCGATCTCTCCTTTGCCTCACTCACCCTATCATTTAGGCCTTTCCAAGTCAAATTAGACCTCGCTGCCTAGCTGCCTTATTCCGAGCTCATTTAATTTGGTCAATATGCTTTGGAAGTTGTCGGTCCCAGGCTACATCGGTATATTCTACAACAGGCCTGCACAGAAAAATGTATGCATCGGTTATAGCTTGAATTGGAGCCTTAAGAAGACTACGTCTGACTTGTCTGACTTGTCTGACTTATCCTGGAATGGAAAAGGTTTTTGAAACAATAAAGACAACTTGTCCCAACCTCTGTACATTTAATTTACCTAAACGCAGACAGGATTTCATTTCCCAGGCAGCAAGTGGAGTCATTTGATGGCCCAGATGCAACTTGCTATGGTATTGGTTTATATGAAGAGCCACTTTCTGCTTATTGGCCAACTTATCCCTGGAGATTTAGTTAGGCTGTCTAAAAGTGCTGTCAGTTTCAGAGGATGGCAGTCCTTTCTAATGTTAGCATATCACCTTATCTTTCACTATTTCATGTCCTGATGAGCATCACCGATGTACATCATGAATAAAATTACCCCTCATTATAGCCATGGTGCTCCAGATGAAAAACTTGGCATTCTGGGAAAAATTGAAACCAAAATCACCTTCAAAAACTGTGATTCAAAAAACCAACAATTCATTTAATCAACGTCTCAGTTAGCCCAATATTTACTGTTTACCTGTTGGGTGTTTGTGTAAAACTTTATCAAAAGTCTTAAAAGGTCTAAAGCTACAATATCGACTGAGTGCCCAGATCAATTGGATTCATGGTGCCATCGTTGGTACTTACCAGCCGGATGGTGCTCCTTCCTAAAACCGTCTTCATCTAAGTGAAAAAGATTTAAATAACTCAGAATTATGTTTTCAATAACTTTGTATACTACGGAAGTTTATGGCACTGGATTGTAGTGTGTTGTGGTGTGCTGTGTGTTATGGTCTGTAGTATGTTGTGGTCTGTAGTGTGTTGTGGTCTGTAGTGTGTTGTGGTCTGTAGTATGTTGTGGTCTGTAGTATGTTGTGGTCTGTAGTGTGTTGTGGTCTGTAGTGTGTTATGGTCTGTAGTGTGTTGTGGTCTGTAGTGTGTTGTGGTCTGTAGTGTGTTGTGGTCTGTAGTGTGTTGTGGTCTGCAGTGTGTTGTGGTCTGTAGTGTGTTGTGGTCTGTAGTGTGTTGTGGTCTGTAGTGTGTTGTAATCTGTAGTGTGTTGTGGTCTGTAGTGTGTTGTGGTCTGTAGTGTGTTGTGGTCTGTAGTGTGTTGTGGTCTGTAGTGTGTTGTGGTCTGTAGTGTGTTGTGGTCTGTAGTGTGTTGTGGTCTGTAGTGTGTTGTGGTCTGTAGTGTGTTGTGGTCTGTAGTGTGTTGTGGTCTGTAGTGTGTTGTGGTCTGTAGTGTGTTGTGGTCTGTAGTATGTTGTGGTCTGCAGTGTGTTGTGGTCTGTAGTGTGTTGTGGTCTGTAGTGTGTTGTGGTGTGCTGTGTGTTGTGGTCTGTAGTGTGTTGTGGTCTGTAGTGTGTTGTGGTCTGTAGTGTGTTGTGGTCTGTAGTGTGTTGTGGTGTGCTGTGTGTTGTGGTCTGTAGTGTGTTGTGGTCTGTAGTGTGTTGTGGTGTGCTGTGTGTTGTGGTCTGTAGTGTGTTGTGGTCTGTAGTGTGTTGTGGTCTGTAGTGTGTTGTGGTCTGTAGTGTGTTGTGGTCTGTAGTGTGTTGTGGTCTGCAGTGTGTTGTGGTCTGTAGTGTGTTGTGGTTTGTAGTATGTTGTGGTCTGTAGTGTGTTGTGGTCTGTAGTATGTTGTGGTCTGTAGTGTGTTGTGGTCTGTAGTATGTTGTGGTCTGTAGTGTGTTGTGGTCTGTAGTGTGAGATATTCACTACTTTGTCTGCTGTGAGATATTCACTACTTTGTCTGCTGTGAGATATTCACTACTTTGTCTGCTGTGAGATATTCATTTAATAGCAGGAGCAATTAAATCAAAAGGTCATTCGCTATTTATCGTTGGTAATATGGGCGCTTTCGGATACCCTACTCATAGAGCATTCGTTTAACACTTGTTGAGGGCTCATCGATGACTGTCGTTTAATAGAATTTTTTGTGCTTTAAACCATAGACATCTTTAGTTCCAACAACATCTGTGGAAATGCATAGCTAAAGCAAGCCCACTTTAGTTTCTTTACGAAGAAAAATTCCATTGACGTTGTCATTTGCTATATTTTTTATATATGCTGTCATATATAATGCTATATATTGTCACAACTAAAAACGGGGAGAAATAGTGATAATAAGTTGACTCGTTAGAACTATTGGTCGGATGAAGAAAATTCGATGCCCTCAACAATGCTACTTAGCTCACTTGTCACTGCCATCGTTTAACCCAAATTTCCTATTGCCGCCATGTTTTTTTGTCTTCTATGGTGGGGTTTCCAAATCGTCTCATTTAATCCCATCGTGAAGCCCTATGCGTGGGGTATCTAAAAGCACCCTCAAAACGCTGCTTCATGCTGATTTTGGTCTTACTTATAATTGGACATGTTCATTTTTGAACAAAATAATGTTGGGTTCTTGAGCTCTCTTCAACTGTTTGTGTAGTCTATTATGGCAGGAATGGGTGCAATGTACGATTGAGGGGCTAGTCATATAGAAACTAACACTGTAATTATAGGCTGTAAACCAAAGCAAATTATGCTGAACCAAACAAGAGGAGGGGCAACAAAAGTTCAGTTTGGGAAGTTTTGTTGCCCCTCCTCTCCTTTGGCCATTTATTGCACCCATTCCCTCCTCTATATGATACATACCATCCATTCCCTCCTCTATATGATACATACCATCCATTCCCTCCTCTATATGATACATACCATCCATTCCCACCTCTATATGATACATACCATCCATTCCCTCCTCTATATGATACATACCATCCGTTCCCTCCTCTATATGATTCTTTAATTTTCAAGTTTATGTTTTGACAGTTAATTTCAAGAGTCGTTCTTTTTCATCCCCGTTGTTATTGGCTGCTTAGCAAAGTGAGCCGTATTATGTTTGTCTGTGCATTAAACAAGTTTTTAGCACACTCGACCTGAACTAAACCTTGACTCGATCTCTATTTGACCTGGAATCAACCTGACAACCATTCATCAGATGTAACAAACCAAACGATAATGGTGATGTGGTATAGCGATACAGAAGTACTAGCAAGGTGTGTTTACTGGCGAGGCAAACTATCAATTGTATATAAGAAGTATGGCACTCCTATTTATAAAGTTCAGGAGTAGCTGAAATACTTTCATCTCATTGGCTCCTTGATAAGCGAGCTGATTGCAATGAGACTATCCTTCTTTGCAATGTGTTGGCTCGTGAGGGTATTCTATATTCTGGTTCCTTTGTACAGCTGTACTCGGTCGTCAGGTTTTGATGCTGAGCGGCCAAAGGAAGACAACTCAGATAATGTTCATAGCAATCTCCACCAAAGTTTGACAAGGGATAAGAAAACTTCTATTTAGATCGAGGGGGTCGTAATTTGAGGAACTGAAGAGAAAAGAATGGGGTGTAGACTGTGCGGGTTTTTATAGACTAGGATGGGGGGGCCTAGGGAAGGGGAGGCCTATGGAAGGGGATGCCTAGGGATGGAGAGACCTAGGAAAGGAGAGGCCTAGGGAAGAGGATAACCAGTGATGGGGAGGCTTAGGAAAGGGGAGGTCTAGAGATGGCCAGGCCTAGGAAAGGTAGGCCTAGGATGGGGTGGCCTAGGGAAGGGGATGCCTAGGGAAGTGGTGGCACAAGGAAGGGGATGCCTAGGAAAGGGAAGGCCTAAAGAAGAAGAGGCCTAGGCATGGAAGACTAGGAAAGGAGAGGCCTAGGGCTAGGTTTTGGGGGCCTAGGGAAGGGGATGCCTAGGGATGGGGAAGCCTAGAAAAGGGGATACCTGGGGATGAGGATGTAGGGCATTATTTACTGAAGGTATAAGTACTTGGACAATTATAAACAAGTGAAGAAGAGACTGGCAGACGCAGTGTTTTTGGAGGGGGGTGAGAATGTCTCGAGGAGGAGGACGGTGACAGAGTGTATGGTAGATGGGTTACAGTGGTGTAGACAAGCTAGTTGGCAACCAAGTTTCACCACAATAATTGTAAAACCAGGTGTAACATATGTCATCTTTCAGTGACACAGTTTCTCATTTAATCTAGTCAACAACATGTTAAATTTGCATGAATCAAGCCAAGCTGCCCGAGGTAGCCTAATATAAAATGATCATTAATTGCGCATATGAACAGGTTTACTACACACAATCTTACCAATCATCGATGCAGCTGTGCAGTCTAATGACAACAAAGAATAGCCTGACACCCTCAGTGATGACCAGGAAAGATAACAGTACTCACGGACCTGTAAAAATTCTCACAAATTGTATGATTTCAGATAATTTGTTAAAAAACACCAAGTGACTTGAAAAAGGCACATGATGCTTGATTATCATTTTTAATTAGGTCTTGTACTGACTTATTGTGGTGGATTTACTCTATGGCACTACTGATCCACTAGCCTGCTGTGCAAGCAGGCGCTCCGTATGCTTGTACAGAAACAATGAGGCTCTGCAGGCCTGATTGTCATCTATCATCTCTCACCCGAAGGAACACTGGGTCGATATCACTATAGAAAACACTGTGAATAAGTCGCCTCAATTCCACAACTATTGTGAGCTATCAGCTCGGATGCAAACTCTTTGCTTTAAGATTATACATGCCTTTAGACAACCAAGTGTAAAATAGTGGCCAGATGCTAAATACAACCAATACTACTAGAAAAGGCCCATGTAGCAAATGGCCCATGTAGCAAATGGCAATGAACAGATAAAATCTTGGTTTATTATATAGCAAGTTACAGGGAGCTATTGGTCCTCTGAACACATGTATTGTATTGTAATGGAATCTACCTAGTGTGGCCAGTCGCCAGGTAGTGTATCTGTTTGTTGATCAAGCAAGCAGCGCACGCATGAATGATGCTCAGTTTACACTAGTAAGCTACGAAACACGGTAAAAAGTCATAACAGCTACGGTCCGGTGCTGGTCCGCACCAAAGTGCCTGTTTAGACGATCATTTGTCTAGCGCATCAGGTTCGTATCCGTATGGAAACAGCTTTGGCCCCGTTTCAGTTTTGAGGCGATACGGAATCGCTATTGTTGCGAGTTTATCTGAACAGCTGGCGTTTTCGCAGTGAAATTCAGTGTTCACATTTGTATGAAGTGCGCATAGCGAACTAGTGTAAACAGGGCCTGAGTAATTGAATGTAGGATGCGCTAGCTAAGCAAGCACAGGATTGCTTAGTTGATAGCACTAGTACCTTGTACAGTTGAAGCAGTGAGCCAGGCACTCTCTTATTATCAAGATCAACACGCTGAGGATTACAAGCTAAGGAGTACTATGGTTTGACGCCATGTATTATTATTAACGCTTTGAATATTGGCGGCTAGCCAGTTATCAATCTGCCAGTTTATGCACATGATTTTCTATACTTATAGCCAGCTTAGCCAGCTTATTGTGATTCATCTTTCTCTGCAGTGCCAGTTTATTGTTAGCCAATCACATATCCTACTTTTCAACTGCTATGATTTCCTATAAATAGCAAAGCATTTCGCCCAGCGTTAGTTTAGTTTTGCCTGAGATAGTATCTAGTCTTGCTCAGAGAAGTGTCAGCAATTGCTTGTACGGATTTAGTTTTGTCTAAGTGTACAAGTTACTGTACGCTTGTGAGGACTATTTATCCGGCAAGCTCTTGTGTTATAACTAATAAATTATTTTTAATCTGAAACATTGTGTGCTTAGTGAGGCCGGTTGCCTGTATCACTATCGTTTGCATACATATCATCCGGATCTGTCCGCTATACAGACCTTCTACAACAGAGTGCCTATACTACCGTACCGGTAGCGCTTACTTTTCATATCAACTGTCTTCCACAGAGAGCCTACGCTACCGTCTATTTGCGCTCTGTATTACCGTACTGCTATTGCTATACAGTACAAGCACTTTCTAACAGTTGTCGGTGAAGGTATTCTCGAAATCACAACGAAATCCTTTACAGTATTACTGATATAGGTAAGCGAATAAACAGACGAATTATGATTATCAACAAATCAAATGACAAGCATATCATTAAATGTATATGGAACCGAGAAGTAAGGGAAGGAGTTACTGAGTCAAAAACCCATGTGACCAGTTATGTTTGTTATTTGCTCCATGACACCGTTTATTCACTATTGCCTGTTTTACTGCATTTCCTGTGCCAGTGCTGACTCTGGAATCTCTAATGCCAAGTAATCAGCAGTGCCACCTTTACAATACACGTCCCAACAGGATACAGCTCGTTATGTACCAGTGTTGTATTGGATTGCAGTGTGTCAAATGGTTCAACAACATATCTTCAAATTCTTCATCTCAGGTTTTAATATAAACATCAAGCTTTTTTCTAAGAGTTTGCCTGAGGCAAGTCTTAGGCAGTTGGCTTGTATTTGTACTTATAGTAATGTACTGACTTACTATATTTTAACTCTGCTGCATTACTTTATTGTTTAATTGACAATCAAAATCTCCTCTGTCATCTTTTGTCTAGTATTTATCTATAGAAGAAATTTTCAAAAATATAAGGAGAGTGGCTGTCATCAACTGTTGCTTAAACAAAGCCTGTGATCTCAATAGAATAGCACATAATCACATACGTTATAGGGCATTGCTGCATAGAACCCTGGTTATATGGCATTGCTGCATAGAACCCTGGTTATAGGGCATTGCTGCATAGAACCCTGGTTAGAGGGCATTGCTGCATAGAAGCCTGGTTAGAGGCTTAGGATTCTCTGAATACTTGCCACCAACCACCCTTGGTGTAGTTGGTTGTACCACTGTTACCATTGTTGATAAATAAATATGGTAGAAGCAGAAGTATTATCAAAGAACAGAGTTAAAAGTTCACTTGAAAGTTGTAACCTAAAACACTTTACTATTTCATAAATGGATAGTGCCTATTGTGATGTTGCTTGTATACTGCTATATATTCTAGTTCTGAGGTAGTATAAAGTGTGATAATTGCAGAGGTCGCTAGAGCTGGCTCTTAAATCATCTCGTGTCTGTAGGAATGAAGACCTTGACCTCGTATCACATAACATATCGGCATTAGTCGATTTATACTAAATGCGTAACTATAAACCTACTATTATAACATATACAACTGCTCAATAGTAATTTGGTTAGATGACAACTATCTAAACACACACAAAACACTCTCACCGAATGGAAGTGTTAGACGCATGTAGTTATGTAGGAGATTGTGCCGGTAGGGCTTCCACTACCGTCCACTTACGAACAGCCATCCACCGCGCGCAGCTCATGGAACAGCCAAACAACACCTCTCTCCAAGAGGTATCACACGATCGGTCAGACCTGCAGGATGCAACGGAGAAGTGGATCATAACTTCACAATTAGTGAACCCTCGGCTCAGACAAACTAGGTAGAGTTTAAGTAATAAACACATTTATTATCCACATATCATGCTCTAGAGAGGCAATCAGCCTAGAGTAGTTGACAACAGCAGCGGTGAGTGACAAGTGGCAACGAACACAAGTAAATCCAGCCTTTTATAGGCTGGTGGCAGGAAGTGCATTGCATCATGCTAACTTATCGAATAAAACATGACACGAAGTAAAACAACCAATAGACATTAACAATACATACAATGTCGCACAATATTAAAGAGACAGGGTACCTAGTGGTGAGGAATAACACAATAAATACATTTCTCAGGCTTTGGCAGCCTCAGGTCCATGATAGTAAATATATATATAGGTAAATAGATCCTGGATCAGCCCTCTGAAAGTAACTTGGCCTACTTTCAGAACTCCAACTACGGAGGCCATCTTGTTGCTGACCTGGTATGTCACTGCAGGGCTGGTAAATGTCACTCCTGGGTCAGTAAAAGTCACTGTCGGACCGGTATGGAAGGCTGCAGGACCTGTATAGTATCTGCAGGGCCAGTATAGTATCTGCAGGGCTGCTATAGTATCTGCAGGGCTGGTATAGTATCTGCAGGGCTGGTATAGTATCTGCAGGGCCAGTATAGTATCTGTAGGGCTGGTATAGTATCTGCAGGGCTGGTATAGTATCTGCAGGGCTAGTATAGTATCTGCAGGGCTAGTATAGTATCTGCAGGGCTAGTATAGTATCTGCAGGGCTAGTATAGTATCTGCAGGGCTGGTATAGTATCTGCAGGGCTAGTATAGTATCTGCAGGGCTGGTATAGTATCTGCAGGGCTGGTATAGTATCTGCAGGGCTAGTATAGTATCTGCAGGGCTGGTATAGTATCTGCAGGGCTGGTATAGTATCTGCAGGGCTGGTATAGTATCTGCAGGGCTAGTATAGTATCTGCAGGGCTGGTATAGTATCTGCAGGGCTGGTATAGTATCTGCAGGGCTGGTATAGTATCTGCAGGGCTAGTATAGTATCTGCAGGGCTGGTATAGTATCTGCAGGGCTAGTATAGTATCTGCAGGGCTAGTATAGTATCTGCAGGGCTAGTATAGTATCTGTAGGGCCGGTAATGTATCTTCTTCTACAATAATAGCTCTCTGTGCCATCAGTTTGGGAGGTTTGTCTGACTGATAGCTTCAGTCAGAGTCACCTCTAGGATATCATAAATGCGCAGGGCATGTGTGCTGCTAAAATAGACCACAGTTACAAGTAGTAGTCACCTATATCACGCTACATAAAATATATATACTAATACTCATAGAGATATAACCAACGCACGTAGAAATACATATACCAACACTCATAGATATATACCCAACGTACATAGAAATATACTAATACTCATAGAGATATACCCAACGTACATAGAAATATACTAATACCCATAGAGATATACCCAACGTACATAGAAATATACTAATACTCATAGAGATATACCCAACGTACATAGAAATATACTAATACTCATAGAGATATACCCAACGTACATAGAAATATACTGATACTCATAGAGATATTAAAACACAGAGTTGTTGTTCGAAGGATATAAATATTGTAGTGAATCTTGGGGGCTTGCCAATATACCACTATCAAAACCTCTCTTCTCCAGAGGTTATCTCTCAATCACCTTCAACAGAGAAGTATCCCAACTCCACAACTGTAATGGAGTCCTCTGCTCAAACTCACTACTCAGTGTTTCAGAGTAATAATCATTACGTATCATTCCACAACAATCCAATGTGATATAATAGTAGCAAAGTATCTCGCTACTTGGTGTAATCACAAACAGAATTCTGATAAAAGTAAAATGTGTATAAGCAAAGCTCTGCCTTTTATAGGCAGAGGTACAGGAAATAGATGACCTACGAATGGGTATGGCAATTCAAAAGCAACAGGAAGTAAATGCACGAATAAGTGAACAAGATATAAATAGTAAAACATCAGATTGGATAAAATAAGGTTAAATGCACAAGGCGCCCAGAAGTAGAGGGCAGAGTTTCAAAATTAATTATGCTGAGTCACAGCCCAGGAAATGATGGAGTAATATAGTTAGGGTTCCTGACTGTTGCAGCTTGTGGTCCATGTTTTTCGATGATCTGGCGGTAGATAGCCTGCAAACTTTGACTCCTGCGTCTCGTGGTGCGAGTTTGGTTCCTCAGGCTATAGCATTCTTTCCTTCCCCATCCAGTATAGGGCCGGTAGTGATACTGCAGGGACGGTAGTGACTGCTGTAGGGCCAGTAGTGATTGCTGCAGGGCCGTTAGTGATTCTGCAGGGATGTTAGTGATTGCTGCAGGGCCGGTAGTGACTGCTGCAGGGCCGGTAGTGATTGCTGCAGGGCCGGTAGTGATTGCTGCAGGGCCGGTAGTGACTGCTGCAGGGCCAGTAGTGATTGCTGCAGGGCTGGTAGTGCATGGTGCAGGGCCGGTAGTGATTGCTGCAGGGCCAGTAGTGATTGCTGCAGGGCCGATAGTGACTGCTGCAGGGCTGGTAGTGCATGGTGCAGGGCCGGTAGTGATTGCTGCAGGGCCAGTAGTGATTGCTGCAGGGCCGATAGTGACTGCTGCAGGGCCGGTAGTGATTCTGCAGGGCTGTTAGTGATTGCTGCAGGGCCGGTAGTGACTGCTGCAGGGCCGGTAGTGATTGCTGCAGGGCCGGTAGTGATTGCTGCAGGGCCGGTAGTGACTGCTGCAGGGCCAGTAGTGATTGCTGCAGGGCCGGTAGTGATTGCTGCAGGGCCGGTAGTGACTGCTGCAGGGCCAGTAGTGATTGCTGCAGGGCCGATAGTGATTGCTGCAGGGCTGGTAGTGCATGGTGCAGGGCCGGTAGTGATTGCTGCAGGGCCAGTAGTGATTGCTGCAGGGCCGATAGTGACTGCTGCAGGGCTGGTAGTGCATGGTGCAGGGCCGGTAGTGATTGCTGCAGGGCCGGTAGTGACTGCTGCAGGGCCAGTAGTGATTGCTGCAGGGCCGATAGTGATTGCTGCACGGCTGGTAGTGCATGGTGCAGGGCCGGTAGTGATTGCTGCAGGGCCAGTAGTGATTGCTGCAGGGCCGATAGTGACTGCTGCAGGGCCGGTAGTGCATGGTGCAGGGCTGGTAGTGTCAGTTTCTTTTCTTTATACAAAATTTCTGGCAGTGCCAGTCTGAATTAAGGCATGTCTAACACTTTACAGTTGTCAGGGGGACTTTGCGCACTCTTAGTGGTCATGAGAATCCACTACACTAACAACACGTATTATTGTGTCATTTAGAGGAAAATGAAGCACTTGTAAGACTACGATTAGTATACCGGTTTTCTCAAGTCATACGATTGCTTTACGATGGGCATAGCTATGTTGTAGTTGTAGAAGACACTTCAATGTGTAATCCTAGCTGTATTGAACTATTAATTTTTAAGTTTCGTCTTCATGAATTGTGTTACGCTTGTGTCATCCGATGTATGACTCATTATAACCATAACAAGAATAACTTAGATCATTTTGTGCTGGCCCTGTCAGCTCCAACCTGTTTACATGTTCTATATTGACCTAGATGAATCGGCCAAAGTGATATATTTGCACATTATTGGATTGGGGCAGCTGAACTAGTGACGTAGAACCTGAGTCAAAATTCATATATATTCTCCTAGTATGAGTGGTTGCCCATTGCAATATGGGTTTGCATTTACGGATTGCTGTCTCCAGTTTATTTGGAGTTGTAGTCTCTTACTGCGTCAGCGGTCGGCGACTAAACTGACCGCCAAGCCCTCGGGCCTGATGGGTGAGACTGGATATCCTGAAATTTGTCATAGGTCTGTGGCGGGCCATGCCAGTGAGTGTGAGGTGACACGCACCCCCAAAGAGCAAGGATAAACAAACCTATCTTCTGGTCAGTCACTGCAACAGACGAGGGACTCAGTCTGTCTAGGCCAGCCCTTGCCACTGATAATCCCTCTTCCTGCCAAGTGTGTGTTATTAGTCCAGCAAAAGCTAGTAGCTGCCACCTTAAACCTTTTTGCAAGCAATCTTCATGAAATGAGAAGTACCTGGCAAAAGAAAGCGAGAAGTAGAGATGGTCGGAGACGTTTTATAAGACCGAAGTGAGGACAGTCATTGTCGATCGACAGACAGCTATGACGATGATGATATAGCTTACTGGTGCTATACAGCGGCTACAGATGCTCTACAGTAGCTATTTCTCTATTCTGGCATTTTTTTATGGAAAATAATCCACCAGAACATATAGCCAAAATCGCCAGAAGATGTACCCACTGGAATATAGAGCTGGAACTATAGAATTATCTCCCCTAGGGGAGATAACTCTATGGCTAGAAACGACACGCTCGACACCTAAAGAAGTCAGTGTAGTTCGTCAGCTATGTCGGTGTGACCACTGATCTCTAAGTGCAAAAGTTTTACCCTGCTTTTTTTTAATTATTTTAGCCATAAACACCGTGCGTCTAAGCCACGTCTTGTAAAAGTTGAAACAGATTACGTTGTTAGTATTTAGGCTAAAAGATTACACTTGACAAATTTTTAATTAATTAGGAAAACGTAGTTCCATATGTTGTAGACTTATTATAATTAACTAACGTCGTGTCGTGGTTTTAGCCAGAGAAATGCTATCATAAGTTGATGTGATCATTGATGGCAAATTTACTGCACATGCAAAAATTATTTGTCTATCTTTGTCGTCGCTTATCATATTTATTAGTTATAGTAAGTAATTGTTGTATAAATATTTATATTTATTATTATTAATTATAAATTATTATTATTTATTTATAATTATTATTATTAATGAATAATAATAATTAAAAAAAAGTAATTATTATATTATAATAATATCTACTATTTATATTTATCAATAATAATAATTATTATTACTACATTATTATTATTATGATATTATTATTATTATTAATAAATAATATATATGATATTATTATTATTTATTATAATTATTTAATAGTAATAATAATAATTGTTATGATAATAATATAATAATAATAATAATAATTATTATTAGTAATAAATAAATATGATATTATTATTATTGTTGGGGACGCCACGAACTAGACTCTATGTAACGACATAACAACACTCTTATTATTAGTTCTATGTTTGAATTCCACAACTTATTATTTTGCTATTTTATCCATCTATTTTTAATATTATCATTACTATTATATCGGAACACAGTAAACACATGCACGCTATCTTTGTGCAACCAGCCATACCGTTAGGTACAACCCCCAGACAATTCTCTAGCCAATCAGCCACGCCAGGCGGGACCTGTCTTTTGTTCTATTGCCATGTCTACTCAACCATGTATATGTTATTTGTATAAATATGTGTGTAACTGCTAATAAAATCAGAGCAAACCTGACTCCCACACACAAGCTTTGATGTTTCTCTCACTGCACAGAACACGTGAACTACACACAAGCAACAGCTACTTGGGCAAAGTCGACTATCAGTACGAGCAATAGGTAGTAGAAAGTGTTCAGTCGAACCGACTCTCACTGCATATGACCTGCGGGCGTATGATACTAGAACGATTGCTCAACCTGATAGTTCGACTCGACGCAACTATCCTCTCGACCAGTAAATCAGTGGAAAGTGTGGCAGTCATACCGACTCCTCACTGTGTACAGCTCACGGGCTTGCAACACTGCAAATTCTGATCGACCTGATTAGTCTGTCGACCTTGTACCTGCAAACATACAAGACAATCACTGCACTGCATAACCTTTCACTACATTGTGGGAAAGCTGTACAGGTGGCAAGCTACCAACAGTCACACTATAAATTCCTGTACATTATTAACAGTTAATCATCATCATTGATTATTGGATTTATTGATCTCAATTCAATAATAATAATAATAAGTGAATAATGATATTAAAAAAAAAGCTTATTATTATTGTAATTGTTTGTTGATAGTTGTTTTGTTGATTTTAATAATAATAATTATCATCATTATTATTTTAATATATATTGTTATTACAATTTTTTACATTAGATCATTATTATTAAATAACAACAATATTATGGTTTGGTTATGTCATCATTTCAATTCAATCGATGTACTAGTAGTAGTTGGTTAGTAACAATACACAACAACAGTGGTAGTAGTAGTAGTGGAATTACTGCATTGGCCTCATCATACTATAGCAATGCCAGTTAGTACCAGGGTGTCTAGGTAGATTGATTTTATGATAAAGGAAAAGCATAATTTGCTATTTAATTAGTTTGTAATTGCGTAAAACTATGAAAAGAGTGATTTAAGATTTAGTGGTATATAGGTGAGCAAGTACTCTGAGATTATGTTACTGATATCCCCGCAGCTTCTTTGTATATTAGATCGTTTGAATCGGTTTCGGATTGGTGCAATAACAAAATTGATAAAATCAAGATCAAATCGGTGAAAACTTTGTTGATCGGAGTGTCTCTAGTTGAAGTGCCGCAATATAAGAGAGTCTGAAGTGAACATATACCACTTCTAGGATGAGTAATTGGAGTAAACATGTACTCCTCCTAGAATGAAGACCTGGAGTGAACATACATCCCTCCTAGAGTGAGGACCTAAAGTGAACATAGACTCCTCCTAGAATGAATACTTGGAGTGAACATAGACCCCTCCTAGAATGGAGACGAGGAGTGAGTGAACATAAACCCCTCCTAGAATGAGGACTTGAAGTAATGTAGTCTCATCCTAGAATGAGGACGTGAAGTGACTGGAGACGCTTCCTAGCATGATGACCTAAAGTAAACATAGGCCCCTTCTAAAATGAGTTTCAACTAGCCTATGAAAGGAATTATGTCAACAGACAGTTTTAAGAATTGTCTATAATCGTTTCAGGCAACCTTAATGAGAAACTTCGAAATTTTCGGTTTTCGTGTGACTAAACTCCTGGAATGAACATACAAAGGATATTTTACATGTTGCTGAACAAATGTTGACACTTTAAGAAACTTTAAATTATTTTCTTTATAGCATAGCCGCCATTCATTTCAGTTTTACATTTTCATTTGTTCTTAAAGGTGTTTATGCCATTTCAGTTTTGTCAATGTCGATTCCTGTCGGCTCTCACTTCTTTCTACACTCTGTCCATTACCCTTCGCCATGATCTCACATGTCCAGAAGAACAACAATACAACAATGATGATGCATTGTTTTATTATCTTTATCATCATCTCCTATTATGTAGTTAATCATCATCATCAAGTTTTTCAAGCTCATACATTGCTGCCACATATTCAGCATTTTGTTCTCCATCACCAGCAATAGATTACTGAGTCCTCACACTGGATATAAAAACAGGTTTTCCAAGTCATCATCATCAGAAATATTAAGAATAACAGTGGGATTAGTTGTAGTATAAAATTTCATATTATTACAATTGCCAGTAATAACAAAATGATGGTAGTTATACTAATGATACTCAACAAACCATAAGGTGCTAGCTTATGTTGGTCAAAGCAATATTATCTTTTGTCCCAACAAAAGTTATTTCTATAGCATCATTCCAGACTTAATGTTTTGTCCAAATGTTGCCACTCTTTTTGAGGATGATCCTACCGACAGCTCCAACTTCCCATGATCCTGAGAGGCTGATGTTGCAGCTGTTATACAGCACTAGTGCGTTGCTGCCGTAATAGATCAGACGATTTGATATGTTAGCTGTGAAAGTAACTCTACCACAATTTGTAGCCCTTTCATCGCCATAAGAGATATCAGTTGCCTTTGTCAAGCGAAATTGATCATGTATTGGCATCTGGATGAAATAACTATTATGGGTTTTTTTATAGAACATTCTGCAATCTTACAATTGAGTTGTACTGTTCTAGAGTGAGTGTTACAATAGAGCTGTACTATTCTAGATTGAGTGTTATAATAGAGCTGTACTGTTATAGAGTGAGTGTTACAGTATAGCTGTATTGTTGTAGGGCAAATGGTTGTGTACATTTAGTGTATAACCTCAAAAGATACTCTAACCAAACACTTGCCTGTTACCAGCCTGAGTGATCATGAGTTTCCTTTTGTAAGTAGCTTTTAAGTCAACCTATGTGCGCACTAGCAGTATTACTTGCCATATTCAGGTACATCCATCTTCTCTATTCCCACCATTTTCACTCTATCTGTACCCCCAAACCCTCTACCCCCAAACCATCTACCCCCAAACCCTCTACCCCCCAAACCCTCTACCCCCCAAACATTCTTTCCCCGCTACCTCCTACTATTCACCTTCTGCGTTGCTCTACCCTTACCTTATTCCATCCCTGCCCTGTTTACCCTCTTCCTTTCTCTCTCTTTACCTCACTCAATTAGGTGAAAGACAGTGTGCTGGCCAGGCATGTAGTACTTCTGGGCCGCAGACGAAAATTGCTCAATATAAAGTCATAGTATGTCACATGATACATTGTCAACCACGTTGTATCGAGCTTGGAATAGAAGTTACCACACCCTTTTAGTTTACAAAATAAAACATCTAGTTTTGATTAGGCAACAACCCATATCAAGGAGTGTCAAGCTGTAAGCTCGCCAGTACTAAAGTGTCCATACTATAGAGTAATCTACCTAAAGTGTCCATACTATAGAGTTATCTACCTAAAGTGTCCATACTATAGAGTTATCTCACTAAAGTGTCTATACTATAGAGTTATCTCACTAAAGTGTCCATACTATAGAGTTATCTCACTAAAGTGTCCATACTATAGACTTATCTCACTAAAGTGTCTATACTATAGAGTTATCTCACCTACAGGCAAAAATTACTGCGGAATTTTACTGATGTAATATGACTGCCAAATACATAGTTGTATCATCCGATGAAAAGAGTCACTAGTCCTGTTACAGTGAGTGCATTGTGCTGGCACCCTGCACTCACTACTGAGACAACTAAATGGAGTCCCGGTAGAATAGTTCCTCATTAGCGATGCCACCGGAAGTAGCATTATCTATTGTTTAATTTATCGTTAGAAATCACGACTTACTGCACTATTATTATCCTGATGTGACATTCTAAGCAGTCTATATGACAAAAAAAATTGTTGAGGAAGGTCGAGGGATCAATTTTGGCTCTGCAAGTTTTTTTCTAAAAACATTTTGGCTAATTTAACCTAAAAAAAGTTAATTAAATATTACGCTCATGAGTAGAGACGTAGTTACGCATTTCGGGTTTATTGAGCTTGCCAACGTGAACTAATGACGGTGCGCCCTTGGTGAAATACTGTAACTAGCTTCCACAGTGGCAATATACTGTTATGATTTATGTTAGCTGTGCATCGTCATTAACATACACCCCATACCTATTTACTGTATCATACACCACATACCTATCTACTGTATCATACACCCCATACCTATTTACTGTATCATACACCCCATACCTATCTACTGTATCATACACCCCATACCTATCTACTGTATCATACACCCCATACCTATCTACTGTATCATACACCACATACCTATCTACTGTATCATACACCCCATACCTATCTACTGTATCATACACCACATACCTATCTACTGTATCATACACCACATACCTATCTACTGTATCATATACCCCATACCTATCTACTGTATCATACACCCCATACCTATCTACTGTATCATACACCACATACCTATCTACTGTATCATACACCACGTACCTATCTACTGTATCATACACCCCATACCTATCTACTGTATCATACACCACATACCTATATACTGTATCATACACCACATACCTATCTACTGTATCATACACCCCATACCTATCTACTGTATTATACACCCCATACCTATCTACTGTATCATACTCCCCATACCTATCTACTGTATCATACACCACATACCTATCTACTATATCATATACCCCATACCTATCTACTGTATCATACACCCCATACCTATCTACTATATCATACACCCCATACCTATCTACTGTATCATACACCACATACCTATCTACTGTATCATACACCCCCATACCTATCTACTGTATCATACACCACATACCTATCTACTGTATCATACACCCCATACCTATCTACTGTATCATACACCTCATACCTATTTACTGTATCATACACCTCATACCTATTTACTGTATCATACACCCCATACCTATCTACTGTATCATACACCTCATACCTATTTACTGTATCATACACCCCATACCTATTTACTGTATCATACACCCCATACCTATCTACTGTATCATACACCCCATACCTATCTACTGTATCATACACCCCATACCTATCTACTGTATCATACACCCCATACCTATCTACTGTATCATACACCCCATACCTATCTACTGTATCATACACCCCATACCTATCTACTGTATTATACACCCCATACCTATCTATTGTATCATACACTACATACCTATCTACTGTATCATACACCACATACCTATCTACTGTATCATACACCACGTACCTATCTACTGTATCATACACCCCATACCTATCTACTGTATCATACACCCCATACCTATATACTGTATCATACACCCCATACCTATCTGCTGTATCATACACCCCATACCTATCTACTGTATCATACACCCCATACCTATCTACTGTATCATACACCCTCTACCTATCTACTGTATCATACACCCCATACCTATCTACTGTATCATACACCCCATACCTATCTACTGTATCATACACCCCATACCTATATACTATATCATACACCCTATACCTATCTACTGTATCATACACCCCATACCTATATACTATATCATACACCCTATACCTATCTACTGTATCATACACCCCATACCTATCTACTGTATCATACACCCCATACCTATCTACTGTATCATACACCCCATACCTATCTACTGTATCATACACCCCATACCTATATACTATATCATACACCCTATACCTATCTACTGTATCATACACCCCATACCTATCTACTGTATCATACACCCCATACCTATCTACTGTATCATACACCCCATACCTATATACTATATCATACACCCCATACCTATCTATTGTATCATACACTACATACCTATCTACTGTATCATGCACCACATACCTATTTACTGTATCATACACCCCATACCTATTTACTGTATCATACACCCCATACCTATCTACTGTATCATACACCTCATACCTATCTACTGTATCATACACCCCATACCTATATACTGTATCATACACCCCATACCTATCTACTGTATCATACACCCCATACCTATCTACTGTATCATGCACCACATACTTATCTACTGTATCATACACCCCATACGTATCTACTGTATCATACACCCCATACCTATCTACTGTATCATACACCCCATACCTATCTACTGTATCATACACCCCCATACCTATCTACTGTATCATACACCACGTACCTATCTACTGTATCATACACCACATACCTATCTACTGTATCATACACCCCATACCTATCTACTGTATCCTACACCCCATACCTATCTACTGTATCATACACCACGTACCTATCTACTGTATCATACACCTCATACCTATCTACTGTATCATACACCCCATACCTATCTACTGTATCATGCACCACATACTTATCTACTGTATCATACACCACATACATATCTACTGTGTCATACACCACATACCTATCTACTGTATCACACACCCCATACCTATCTACTGTATCATACACCCCATACCTATCTATTGTATCATACACCCCATACCTATCTACTGTATCATACACCCCATACCTATCTACTGTATCATACACCCCATACCTATCTACTGTATCATATACCCCATACCTATCTACTGTATCATACACCACATACCTATCTACTGTATCATATACCCCATACCTATCTACTGTATCATACACCCCATACCTATCTACTGTATCATACACCCCATACCTATCTACTGTATCATACACCACATACCTATCTACTGTATTATACACCCCATACCTATCTACTGTATCATACACCCCATACCTATCTACTGTATCATACACCCCATACCTATCTACTATATCATATACCCCATACCTATCTACTGTATTATACACCCCATACCTATCTATTGTATCATACACTACATACCTATCTACTGTATCATGCACCACATACCTATCTACTGTATCATACACCCCATACCTATCTACTGTATCATACACCCCATACCTAGCTACTGCTATGAATGGGAAAAATGTTTGACTATCTTCGTCGTAACAATATCGGTCGTGGCAGACGAGCTTCTGGTATCTCCATTACTAGCGCCACCCTAAGTGAAGTGATCGCAGTGTGGTCAGTCGTTTCCAGCGCTATTATATATAAGGACAACTCCCCTGGAGCCAAATGCCGCGAAAGCTCATACAAGTCATTGGCTGAAATAGTTTTTATTCATCTATTCAATATTTGTTGAATAAAATTTTCTTGCATTAATGTTTATGCGAGCATCTTTTGTTTCATTGTAGCATAATATTTTATTTTATTAAGCTGAATTTTGCAGCAAAACTCAGTTTAAAACTTTTAAACGTCATTGGAGCCAGGAATAAACAAGGAGTCATCTGCCCTTCGGAGGGATCACTCTCTATTGAGCAGTGCCAGACATGGAGATGTTTTTCAGGCCAGTGAGCTTACGTGACATTTTGTAATTGTGTACATGGGGCACAGTGACATCATTTACTAATATATCTGGCAGACACCCGAAATATTGAAGCGCCACTTGGGCTTGTAGCAAAATCAAAATAATGATAAAATAAGTGGAATAATCCTACTGAGATACTGATACCTAGTATTATTAAAAGTGCAGTTTTTACTCTTTGAAACCGGTGTTTGTTGTTAGTGTGCTGCTGCTGCTGTGAATCAGCAATGTATGATTTGAAAAAAGAACAAACTAATCCGCACTGTTATTTATTTTAATTACTATTCATTATTAATTTCTTTCTTCATAAACAGCTGACTGAATAACAAAAACCGGCCAAAGGCTATTCTGAAGTGAAGTATGAATAATGTCAAATATATGGTATTCTCATTTTGAAAAAAAGGATTGATTCCATTGGTACCATTTTTGGGAGTATTTATGTTATTATTATTTAAACTGTTACGAGATTGTTTTTCCATGATTAACTGTCGGCCATTATTAGTATTTATATTTGTAAGCTATTTTTTATTTAAAGTTTGATATGGAAGTTGAATGGTACAAGAAAAATATATTATAATTTATATTTTTTTATAATACAAGTGGTAATATAAACACTATATCTCGACCCTTATTACTTTTCTTCAAATTAAAATTTTTTGTTTATAATTCCCAGAGAGCTAGGGGCCATTCTGAGCTTTCAGGTGAATGGTTGTTTTAAGCTTTATCATGTCAATTTTCTGCGTTATGAGCTGTTGAAAATGAACCTTTTTTCTATAACTTAGTGTAGTCATTCAAGCATTTGGATGCAGAGGAACACGTGACAAAGGCAGTTGGCCACACTTTGATTATTTCACTTAGGCACCACCTATAAAACTGCCAGGACTCCATTGCTAAAAGGGCATGAAAGAATGTTACCATCTATGAGTGCTGGAGAATAACAGTATGAACAATTTACCAACACTGAATCATTCATTTGGCACTCAAACCATCTGCTAGTAGTGTAATGTAATTTTTTGTGATTTTCCTCCCCATAGTATACTGGAAAAATAGTAAAAAGAAAAACACAAAAATCTTCGAGTAGAGACCAAATGGCCAATTTTAAGCAGGACCACACAACTGAGGGCCCAATAGCACTTTAATCGCTCCCAGCTCGGTGTTATAGACATACGAGAGAGAGAGTGGTAAAACAGACAGACATACACAGACATATGCTTATTTTTAGTTTATTTGCGCCGATGTAGTTAAGATGTTTTATCCCTATGTACCATAAGTTAGCTTTATAGGTAGTAAGTATATACTATATATGCCTGCAGTTTGTACGCTCAATCGATCATGCACGTACATATATATCCATAATTGCAGTAGTGCACGCAACACCAAAACATTCAAACCGAAGAAGAACATCCCGGAAGGGAGCCATCAGTATGATTTGATGAAACATGCTGCTGCCACTCTGGGCAGTGGCAATCTCAGACTGGCGGTTTCATTGCCTGAGGGTGAAGATCTCAATGAATGGGTGGCTGTCAACAGTGAGTCAGTAGTATCGCTTTTTTGTTGTGCTAGTAGTAGCTGTAGTAGTAGTTGTAGTGGTACTAGTAGTAGAGGTAGTAGTAGTGGTACTAGTAGTAGATGTAGTAGTAGTGGTACTAGTAGTAGAGGTAGTAGTAGTGATACTAGTAGTAGAGGTAGTAGTAGTGGTACTAGTAGTAGAGGTAGTAGTAGTTGTAGTGGTACTAGTAGTAGAGGTAGTAGTAGTGGTACTAGTAGTAGATGTAGTAGTAGTGGTACTAGTAGTAGAGGTAGTAGTAGTGATACTAGTAGTAGAGGTAGTAGTAGTGATACTAGTAGTAGAGGTAGTAACTGTAGTGATACTAGTAGTAGAGGTAGTAGTAGTGGTACTAGTAGTAGTGGTACTAGTACTAGAGGTAGTAGTAGTTGTAGTGGTACTAGTAGTAAAGGTAGTAGTAGTGATACTAGTAGTAGAGGTAGTAGTAGTGGTACTAGTAGTAGAGGTAGTAGTAGTGGTACTAGTAGTAGAGGTAGTAGTAGTGGTACTAGTAGTAGTGGTACTAGTACTAGAGGTAGTAGTAGTTGTAGTGGTACTAGTAGTAGAGGTAGTAGTAGTGATACTAGTATTAGAGGTAGTAGTAGTGGTACTAGTAGTAGAGGTAGTAGTAGTGATACTAGTAGTAGAGGTAGTAGTAGTGGTACTAGTAGTAGAGGTAGTAGTAGCTGTAGTGGTACTAGTAGTAGAGGTAGTAGCAGTTGTAGTAGATGTAGTGGTACTAGTGGTAGAGGTAGTAGTAGTGATACTAGTAGTAGAGGTAGTAGTAGTGATACTAGTAGTAGAGGTAGTAGTAGCTGTACTAGTATTAGAGGTAGTAGTAGTGATACTAGTAGTAGAGGTAGTAGTAGCTGTACTAGTAGTAGAGGTAGTAGTAGTGATACTAGTAGTAGAGGTAGTAACTGTAGTGATACTAGTAGTAGAGGTAGTAGTAGTGATACTAGTAGTAGAGGTAGTAGTAGTGGTACTAGTATTAGAGGTAGTAGTAGTGGTACTAGTAGTAGAGGTAGTAGTAGTGATACTAGTAGTAGAGGTAGTAGTAGTGGTACTAGTAGTAGAGGTAGTAGTAGTGGTACTAGTAGTAGAGGTAGTAGTAGTGATACTAGTAGTAGAGGTAGTAGTAGTGGTACTAGTAGTAGAGGTAGTAGTAGTGATACTAGTAGTAGAGGTAGTAGTAGTGGTACTAGTAGTAGAGGTAGTAGTAGCTGTAGTGGTACTAGTAGTAGAGGTAGTAGTAGTGGTACTAGTAGTAGAGGTAGTAGTAGTGATACTAGTAGTAGAGGTAGTAGTAGTGATACTAGTAGTAGAGGTAGTAGTAGTGATACTAGTAGTAGAGGTAGTAGTAGTGATACTAGTAGTAGAGGTAGTAACTGTAGTGATACTAGTAGTAGAGGTAGTAGTAGTGATACTAGTAGTAGAGGTAGTAGTAGTGGTACTAGTATTAGAGGTAGTAGTAGTGGTACTAGTAGTAGAGGTAGTAGTAGTGATACTAGTAGTAGAGGTAGTAGTAGTGGTACTAGTAGTAGAGGTAGTAGTAGTGGTACTAGTAGTAGAGGTAGTAGTAGTGATACTAGTAGTAGAGGTAGTAGTAGTGGTACTAGTAGTAGAGGTAGTAGTAGCTGTAGTGGTACTAGTAGTAGAGGTAGTAGTAGTGATACTAGTAGTAGAGGTAGTAGTAGCTGTAGTGGTACTAGTAGTAGAGGTAGTAGTAGTGGTACTAGTAGTAGAGGTAGTAGTAGTGATACTAGTAGTAGAGGTAGTAGTAGTGATACTAGTAGTAGAGGTAGTAGTAGTGATACTAGTAGTAGAGGTAGTAGTAGTGATACTAGTAGTAGAGGTAGTAGTAGTGGTACTAGTAGTAGAGGTAGTAGTAGTGATACTAGTAGTAGAGGTAGTAGTAGTGTACTAGTAGTAGAGGTAGTAGTAGTGATACTAGTAATAGAGGTAGTAGTAGTGGTACTAGTAGTAGATGTAGTAGTAGTGATACTAGTAGTAGAGGTAGTAGTAGCTGTAGTGGTACTAGTAGTAGAGGTAGTAGTAGTGGTACTAGTAGTAGAGGTAGTAGTAGTGGTACTAGTAGTAGATGTAGTAGTAGTGGTACTAGTAGTAGAGGTAGTAGTAGTGATACTAGTAGTAGAGGTAGTAGTAGTGATACTAGTAGTAGAGGTAGTAACTGTAGTGATACTAGTAGTAGAGGTAGTAGTAGTGGTACTAGTACTAGAGGTAGTAGTAGTTGTAGTGGTACTAGTAGTAGAGGTAGTAGTAGTGATACTAGTAGTAGAGGTAGTAACTGTAGTGATACTAGTAGTAGAGGTAGTAGTAGTGGTACTAGTACTAGAGGTAGTAGTAGTTGTAGTGGTACTAGTAGTAGAGGTAGTAGTAGTGATACTAGTAGTAGAGGTAGTAGTAGCTGTAGTGATACTAGTAGTAGAGGTAGTAGTAGTGGTACTAGTAGTAGAGGTAGTAGTAGTGATACTAGTAGTAGAGGTAGTAGTAGTGATACTAGTAGTAGAGGTAGTAACTGTAGTGATACTAGTAGTAGAGGTAGTAGTGGTTGTAGTGGTACTAGTAGTAGAGGTAGTAGTAGTGATACTAGTAGTAGAGGTAGTAGAGGTAGTAGTAGATGTAGCAATGGTAGCAGTAGTATTAGTGATTTTAATAGTAGTTATGGTGGTAGTTGGTAAATAACAGTAGTAGTATTAGCATTAATTATTATTAATACTAGTAGTAGTAATAGTGAGTGCTGGTAGTTGAGGTAACGGTTATAGATAGTAGTTTTTGTAGTCAAGTAAGCTATAATGTACACAATTAGTGGATGTGTATGCATGTGGTGTCCTACTGAACTCTGTCTGTCTGTATGTGTCACATGACCACATGTAAACATGGTGGCTTAGCATGGCTGGCAAATACTAGTGGTTGTTGTGGAAAATAGCTCATGGATTTTTTAGGGCAGTTACGTCAACCTGTACTAAGGTGTTTGCACCATATAGCTGATTATTTCAATGGTGGCACTGGGTGAAATCATGTTTTGGCTATTTATACCACTGTGGTTAGTATTGTGCGCTTGCATTCAGTCACTCATGCATGAGTTATCAACTTCACTGTAGCAGTGTGACTGACTCATTGCCTACGTCACTGCTTAGTGCAGTCAGTGATGTTTATACTGCAGCAACTGTTGGCTGGCTGTTGGTTGTCTCTCCTTGACATGACTGATAATGTATTTCACTGAATGTGTCATTGTACCAGATAACAGTCTTAAGCTGTGGTTAGCCATTCAACATCTTCCAGTGTGTAGCCAGCTGCAGTTGTATGCATGTGCTGCTGTTTCTGTGTGTCACCAAGAGATACGAAGCTGTCTGATGCGTATCTGTTGGGTCGCCAATGTTGTAGTTATACACTTGGAAGAAATAGTACGACCGGAATAAATTAACAGCATCTAGTAACAAAGAAAGCAAGCATTATCACCATAGTGTAGGTGGCCCAGTCCATGCTCTTCTCTGCTCTTGTAGCTGTTGACTTCTTCAACCAGATCAACATGTTGTATGGCACAATCACAGAGTTTTGTACGGAGAAGAGCTGCGCTGTCATGTCTGCCGGCGCCAAGTACGAATACCACTGGGCTGACGGACACACTGTCAAAAAACCCATTAAATGCTCTGCCCCCAAGTACATAGATTACCTGATGACTTGGGTGCAGGATCAGCTGGATGATGAGTCTCTCTTCCCATCCAAGATTGGTTAGTAATTGTAGCTATGTACTTGGTTGGCTATATAGCGATGTAGCTAGCTGGTTATATAACTATGTAGCTGGCTGGCTATTTAGCTATGTAACCAGCTGGCTATAAAACTATGTAGCTGGCTGGCTGTCCTAGGTTGAAAAATGTGGAGATGCATCCACCCATACCGGGGTGAAACAACTCCAACTCATTCCAAGACCCTTCAGTCTTTTCATTTTAGCCATAGGCAAAGAGAAAACAACTCCCCATTCCTACACCGGCTTGTTAGAAGTAATGAGAGTTTGTTCCAAGTTCCTTTCCTTCCGATAACATAGCAATGTTTTACGTGAAGGAAATGAACTGCTTGTCAATCTATATAGCGTGGAGTTGTCTGCATTTGCAAACTGTTTAAAATGTGCAGTTGTCTTCTCCACGTGCAATCTGTAAAATACAAGCTGGCTGGTTATTGTTAATTTGTATCATTTAGTGAGCTAGTCTTTGGAATCTTCCCTGCCCCTGGTTATCATAGCATGTATTATATATTACATATGTATTAGTTATTGTATTATATATTATACAATACATATGTATTAGTTATTGTATTATATATTATATAATACATATGTATTAGTTATTGTATTATATATTACATATGTATTAGTTATTGTATTATATATTATATAGTACATATGTATTAGTTATTGTATTATATATTATATAATACATATGTATTAGTTATTGTATTATATATTACATATGTATTAGTTATTGTATCATATATTATATAATACATATGTATTAGTTATTGTATTATATATTATATAATACATATGTATTAGTTATTGTATTATATATTATATAATACATATGTATTAGTTATTGTATCATTTCCCCAAAATATTTAGTTCTTGCGAAATATTAATGATAGTGATGATTTTTTAGAAATTGAGTTTTTTCAAACTTTGTTCCATTTAAATAGCAATAAAGTCAATGTTAGTTATTATCATGGCTGTAAAAACAACACCATTGAAAGTATAACCTTAACTATATTTTTTGTTTATCCCAAGTAACTCTAAAAGTATATGTACTGATTTTGTTTTGCCATTGTGATGATTGACAAGTGATGTTGTAATTAAAAGTTTCCGTTAGATTTCTAGATTTCCATGTAAGGGTTGGTGTGTGCGTGTATATAATAGCAGCGTGTAAAGAACAACAAGATTGGTGACTCCGATTATTGTTTTCAACTTAGTGTGGCAATCCCGTTTTTGTAATCACAAAAGTCTCTGCACACAGCTAATGTATGGAAGCCACCATTTGTATACAAATGAATCAAACTTTGCAAAACTTGTTTTATAGCCCAATATAACTTGTTGTCTCTACAGTAAACATTGCGTTAAGGCCAGCACTGACTTGCTTCTATAGGAATTGTTGAGTCTGTGACTAGCTGTAAGTTCTTTGACATGAGCTTCAATTGAATCCACTCTAATTCAGTGGATTTTTCTATATAAACAGTTTTTCCCGCAAGCAATGATTGGTTGAAATCTGGATATACGTTGATTGGTCAACAGTTTGCTTATAATAGGTTTGGGAATATATAATTCATATAATAGCATTATTCAATTATTGTAAATAACTTTTAATATTTTTTTTCAATTTGTATATAGGACGAGCCAGTAACCAATCACGTTACAAGAATTTTTAAACCAATCACCGCGTGCACGAAAAACTCTTTATATAGAAAAATGAAAATTCAGGTATGCTGAGCCCTTTAACTGCACTAAGTCGGCGCACTGACAGACGGCCGGTCTACAATGTCAACCAGTTTAACATTTACCTGAACTCCCACAGACTTGCTTCCTTTCATGAACTGTGAGTTGTTTGATCTTCTTCTGTTGTTGCTTGCAGGTGTTCCATTTCCCAAGACATTTATTCAAAGCGCTAAAACAATACTGAAGAGGCTCTTTAGGGTCTATGCTCACATTTATCACCAGCACTTTGGGGAAGTGGTGCAACTTAGTGAAGAGGCTCATCTGAACACATCATTCAAACATTTCATTTTCTTTGTGCAAGAATTCAACTTGATAGACAAGCGCGAGCTTGCGCCATTACAAGAGCTCATTGAGAAGTTAACGGAATGAGTGATTCCTGCCCTGCCATTTCCAGTCAGCTTGCAGTCAAGTGGGTTCGGCAGGGACTTTATGCCTCCGCTAACAACATTCGAGTATCGCCATCAGCTTACAACAGAAATCTCACTCAGCTCTGAATGCTTGTCTGCCTACCCAGCAGCAACAGCATATTTCCACACATATTGTATTATAGTTAACATATCTACGTATTTGCTCAGCCTTTTATTTTTGGTATTGTCTGCTCTTGTCTGCTCTTGTGTATCAGTTGATGCTTGTTTAGTAGTAGCGTACACAGTGTCCTCAACTTACACAGATACACATGATCTGTGGATGGTTTATAGTAGCTCAGCTATATTATGCCGTAACACACAACTGCTACTGTTTTAATATGTATGCCCGACCAATGTATTGACTCATTAATCGCCTTGTTTCATACAAAATAGTATCTATATTGTTGAGGGGTACGCCATTGCGCTCCCTACATATTCGTACCGCTATATAATTTATTTAGTGAATACAAATAAATACTAAGATACATATACCCATGGGTTAGGCGCATCACTGTAGGTTTGACCGCAGCAGGCAGCGGTTTAAAAACACTTCTGTCGTAAAAAAAAATTGGAAAAAAAATATATCTTGATAGAATCACAATTGCAAAGATCCATGAAATGGTGCAAGTTGTATTCACTCAACCCAGCAGGTCCTGAATATCGTTTTGAGTCAATGTCGAAGTAGTGGTGGCCGCTGCCGTGGAAACAGTGGGCCGGAGAGCATTGGTTGCATTGTGGAAGGCAGCACCGCTATAACCCATCTGTTGAGGCAGGTTGCTGGTAGAATTGAACGACCAACCCGAATTGACATTAGTAATATTTGGAGCAGCATTCCATCCAAAGTTGACAGCTGTGTGAGGTGGCAGTGTTGGAGGCATGACCGCTGGATGGCATGTCTTTGCACCAGCAGCTGGTGTCTGCTCCCCAAAGGTGACATTGCCGAGAGAGGTAAGACTGGAGGCTGACGCAGAAGAGCCCTTAGCGGGGTTGGGAACAGTCATGGGCTGTAGTAGAGCACTGCTGTTACTGCTGCTTGGGGTACCCCTCATACTGTTGATAGTAGACGCTTTTGAAGATGATGACCAGCCAGGTTGGCTAGACTGTGTACCACCCGTGTGGTTTGTCGACACACTTATGGCAGATGACCAGCCAGGCTGGCTAGACTGTGATACAGCTAACTGATTTTGGCTGACACAGACAGAACTTGCATTGGCAGCAACAGCGGCTGGCCTCATTGGGCGCATAGAAGAGGCTGCCAGCATGGATGTCAAGTCCTTCACCTACAAACAAATATCAAGACGTCCATTTCACTTCAATAAAGAAATATTAGATAGTCTTTCCTTTGTAGCAAGATGGAGACATGAGAGCTCTCTACTATAAGCGAACTAACAAATGATGCAATTTATATCTAAATTAGATATCAGGACAACTGGCACTGTACTAGTACAATCCCAGGACAGCTGACACTGTACTAGTACAATCTCAGGACAGCTGACACTGTACTAGTACAACCTCAGGACAACTGACACTGTACTAGTACAATCCCAGGACAGCTGACACTGTACTAGTACAATCCCAGGACAACTGACACTGTACTAGTACAACCTCAGGACAACTGACACTGTACTAGTACAACCTCAGGACAACTGACACTGTACTAGTACAACCTCAGGACAACCGACACTGTACTAGTACAATCCCAGGACAACTGACACTGTACTAGTACAATCTCAGGACAACTGGCACTGTACTAGTACAACCTCAGGACAACTGACACTGTACTAGTACAATCTCAGGACAACTGACACTGTACTAGTACAATCTCAGTCCCAGGACAACTCACACTACTAGTACAACCTCAGGACAACTGACACTACTAGTACAACCTCAGGACAACTGACACTGTACTAGTACAACCTCAGGACAACTGACACTGTACTAGTACAATCTCAGGACAACTGGCACTGTACTAGTACAATCCCAGGACAACTGGCACTGTACTAGTACAACCTCAGGACAACTGACACTGTACTAGTACAACCTCAGGACAACTGACACTGTACTAGTACAATCTCAGGACAACTGGCACTGTACTAGTACAATCCCAGGACAACTGGCACTGTACTAGTACAACCTCAGGACAACTGACACTGTACTAGTACAACCTCAGGACAACTGACACTGTACTAGTACAACCTCAGGACAACTGACACTGTACTAGTACAATCTCAGGACAACTGACACTGTACTAGTACAATATTAGATCTCAGGACAACTGGCACTGTACTAGTACAATCTCAGGACAACTGACACTGTACTAGTACAATCTCAGGACAACTAGCTCTGTACTAGTACAAGTTCAAGACAACTCTCAGTGAACTGGTACGATTTCACGAGGGCTGACGATGTACTGGTAGGCATAATACTAGCAAAGTAGGCAGGGGAGAAACTACCCTGGTTGACACTAGCACCTCATGAAGTCATGGGTAAGTCAGAGTTAAACGCGGTGCCGTACCATAACACGTGGTACCAAAGCCCAATCGTCAGGCTATGGTATTTATTGGACTAAAAGTAGTAGTCAAGGACAAAGCCAGAAATATACCCATTTGCACTCAATGTTTCCGCTGATGTGACGAGCACTCAAACAAGCGTCCTGATTATTTATGATGAGAAATTGACAAACCTGCGGCTTAGGAGGAATTGCAGTCGCAGGCTTAGACTTAGTTCCAGGAGCTGGTGTAGAGAGTGAAGTGGTGGCTATTGAAGTAGCGCCTCCGCCCAGCAGTCCGGCTTCACTCAGAAACCCTTGCATCTATGCGCACAATATAATAACAGTTATTAGGACACACTAGAAGCTTTGTAACGTCATTATTTATTCACTAGTTTTCATTGGTCCAAGTTTTCATGCTATTTTTATTACTCAATTCTTCAAGTTTGGAATTCACTCAAAAGTTTGAAGCTTCAGGACTTAAAACTTCAAATAGCATTACCAGCTTGCAAATGAAAAACTTTCGTCAATTGGATAATGGAAGTGGAAAACTGTGTGCTTCCAAAGCAAAAGTTGAAAGCAATCACAATAATAATTGTAAATAAATTATTACTTATGTTAAATGCAAACTATTTTTTATCAGAAATGGCACTGAAAATCTTGAGCGTAAAAACCATTAGGGTAAGAATAATCAACCACTCTGTAGCTACAGCTCCCTCGCTCTACCTCCACCTCTTGTTCTCCTTACATCCCTTGCTCTACCTCCACCCCTTGCTCTACTCCACCCCTTGCTCTACCTCCACCCCTTGCTCTACCTCCACCCCTTGCTCTACCTCCACCTCTTGCTCTACCTCCACCCTTTGCTCTACCTCCACCCCTTGCTCTACCTCCACCTCTTGCTCTACCTCTACCCTTTGCTCTACCTCCACCCCTTGCTCTACTCCATCCCTTGCTGTACCTCCACCCCTTGCTGTACCTCCACCCCTTGCTCTACTCCATCCCTTGCTGTACCTCCACCCCTTGCTGTACCTCCACCCCTTGCTCTACTCCATCCCTTGCTCTACCTCCATCCCTTGCTCTACCTCCACCCCTTGCTCTACTCCATCCCTTGCTCTATCTCCACCTTTTGCTCTCCCTCCACCCTTGGGCTACCTCCACCACTTGCTCTACCTCCATCTCTTGTTCTATCTCCACCCCTTGCTCTCCCTCCACCCCTTGCTCTACCTCCACCCTTTGTTCTCCCTCCACCCCTTGCTCTACCTCCACTTTTGCTCTCCCTCCACCCCTTACGCTTCCTCCACCACTTGCTCTACCTCAATCTCTTGTTCTATCTCCACCCTTTGCTCTCCCTCCACCCCTTTCTCTACCTCCACCCCTTGCTCTACCTCCACCCCTTGCTCTACCTCCACCCTTTGCTCTCCCTCCACCCCTTGCTCTACCTCCACCTTTTGCTCTCCCTCCACCCTTGGGCTACCTCCACCCCTTGCTCTCCCTCCACCCTTTGCTCTACCTCCACCCCTTGCTCTACTTCCACCCTTTGCTCTCCCTTCACCCCTTGCTCTCCCTCCAACCTTTGCTCTACCTCCACCCCTTGCTCTACTGCCACCTTTTTCTCTCCCTCCACCCCTTGCGCTACATCCACCACTTGCTCTACCTCCACCCTTTGCTCTCCCTCCACTCCTTGCTCTCCCTTCACCTCTTACGCTACCTCCACCACTTGCTCTACCTCCATCTCTTGTTCTATCTCCACCCTTTGCTCTCTCTCCACCCCTTGCTCTACCTCCACCCCTTGCTCTACCTCCACCCCTTGCTCTACCTCCACCTCTTGCTCTACCTGCACCCCTTGCTCTCCCTCCACTCCTTGCTATACCTCCACCCTTTGCTCTCCCTCCACCCCTTGCTCTACCTCCATCCCTTGTTCTATCTCTAACCCTTGCTCTACCTCCACCCCTTGCTCTACTTGCACGCTTTGTTCTACTTCCACCCCTTGCTCTACATCCACCCCTTGCTCTACTTCCACCCCTTGCTCTACTTCCACCCCTTGCTCTACTTGCACGCTTTGCTCTACCTCCACCCCTTGCTCTACCTCCACCCTTTGCTCTACCTCCACCCCTTGCTCTCCCTCCACCCCTTGCTCTACCTCCACCCCTTGCTCTACCTCCACCCTTTACTCTACCTCACCCCTTGTTCTACTTCCACCCTTTGCTCTCCCTCCACCCCTTGCTCTACCTCCACTCCTTGTTCTACCTCCACCCTTTACTCTAGCTCCACCCCTTGCTCTACTTCCGCCCTTTATTGCACTTTTTGATTGCTTGCTTTAGAGGTAGAGGGAGAAAAGTGTCAGAATAGACTAGGCAAGTGTAATTAAAGCTATGAGCAATACTGATAATATGTACATCTATATTATAGATTGAATACTGATAATATGTACATCTATATTATAGATTGAATACTGATAATATGTACATCTATTTTATAGATTGATGAAAATATTAAGCGTACCATCTTGTCATCTGTAGATTTTTCTCCCTTGAACTTTAGAGAGCTGCAAGTAGAACAAAAGAAGCGATACAGATATTTTGTTAGCTTACCAGTATATACGATGTAACGCCATGAACTGTAACATAGGTGAGGTAATATGTGAGATGTAATATGTGTGATATAATATGTGTGATGTAATATGTGATGAAATATGTGTGATGTAATATGTGAGATGTAATATGTGAGATATAATATGTGAGATATAATATGTGTGATGTAATAAGTGTGATGTGATATGTGTGATGTAATGTGTGATGTAATATGTGTGATGTAATATGTGTGATGTGATATGTGTGATGTAATATGTGTGATGTGATACGTGTGATGTAATATGTGTGATGTGATATGTGAGATATAATATGTGTGATGTAATATGTGTGATGTAATATGTGTGATGTGATATGTGTGATGTAATATGTGAGATGTAATATGTGAGATGTAATATGTGAGATATAATATGTGTGATGTAATATGTGTGATGTAATATGTGAGATGTAATATGTGAGATATAATATGTGAGATATAATATGTGAGATATAATATGTGAGATATAATATGTGTGATGTGATATGTGAGATATAATATGTGAGATATAATATGTGAGATATAATATGTGAGATATAATATGTGAGATATAATATGTGAGATATAATATGTGAGATATAATATGTGTGATGTAATATGTGTGATGTAATATGTGTGATGTGATACGTGTGATGTAATATGTGAGATATAATATGTGAGATGTAATATGTGAGATATAATATGTGAGATATAATATGTGTGATGTGATATGTGAGATATAATATGTGAGATATAATATGTGAGATATAATATGTGAGATATAATATGTGAGATATAATATGTGAGATATAATATGTGAGATATAATATGTGAGATATAATATGTGTGATGTAATATGTGTGATGTAATATGTGTGATGTGATACGTGTGATGTAATATGTGAGATATAATATGTGAGATGTAATATGTGAGATATAATATGGGAGATATAATATGTGAGATATAATATGTGTGATGTAATATGTGAGATGTAATATGTGAGATATAATATGTGAGATATAATATGTGAGATATAATATGTGAGATATAATATGTGTGATGTGATACGTGTGATGTAATATGTGTGATGTGATACGTGTGATGTAATATGTGAGATATAATATGTGTGATGTAATATGTGTGATGTAATATGTGTGATGTAATATGTGTGATGTAATATGTGAGATATAATATGTGAGATATAATATGTGAGATATAATATGTGTGATGTGATACGTGTGATGTAATATGTGAGATATAATATGTGTGATGTAATATGTGTGATATAATATGTGAGATATAATATGTGAGATATAATATGTGAGATATAATATGTGAGATATAATATGTGAGATATAATATGTGAGATATAATATGTGAGATATAATATGTGAGATATAATATGTGTGATGTAATATGTGTGATGTAATATGTGTGATGTGATACGTGTGATGTAATATGTGAGATATAATATGTGAGATGTAATATGTGAGATATAATATGTGAGATATAATATGTGTGATGTGATATGTGAGATATAATATGTGAGATATAATATGTGAGATATAATATGTGAGATATAACATGTGAGATATAATATGTGAGATATAATATGTGAGATATAATATGTGAGATATAATATGTGAGATATAATATGTGAGATATAATATGTGTGATGTGATATGTGAGATATACTATGTGAGATATAATATGTGAGATATAATATGTGAGATATAATATGTGAGATATAATATGTGTGATGTAATATGTGTGATGTAATATGTGTGATGTGATACGTGTGATGTAATATGTGAGATATAATATGTGAGATGTAATATGTGAGATATAATATGTGAGATATAATATGTGAGATATAATATGTGAGATATAATATGTGAGATATAATATGTGTGATGTGATACGTGTGATGTAATATGTGTGATGTAATATGTGTGATGTAATATGTGTGATGTGATACGTGTGATGTAATATGTGTGATGTGATATGTGTGATGTAATATGTGTGATGTAATATGTGTGATGTAATATGTGTGATACAATATATGATATGATAAAATCGACCAGTAAATGTGTCATTTCATAACGGAGACAGAATGTTCGGATGGACTACTCTAGTGGGCACCTTTCATCTTTATCTTGCATTTCTATATCTTTGAGCTTGGATAGATGTTCTTTCTCAACTGCAGATAACATCTCTTTAATCACGCTCATATAGGATGTAAACTACAGAAAACAATTGAGCATCATTTTCAGGTATGGCATATTGAAGTATATCACATCGCTCTACAGTACATATACAGTGCATCACTCTACAGTGCATCACTCTACAGTACATCGCTCTATAGTACATCGCTCTATAGTACATCGCTCTATAGTACATCGCTCTACAGTATATCACTCTATAGTACATCACTCTACAGGACATCACTCTATAGTACATCGCTCTATAGTACATCGCATCGCTCTACAGTACATCACTCTATAGTACATCGCTCTATAGTACATCGCTCTATAGTACATCACTCTATAGTACATCGCTCTATAGTACATCACTCTATAGTACATCACTCTATAGTACATCACTCTATAGTACATCGCTCTACAGTACATCACTCTACAGTACATCACTCTACAGTACATCAATCTACAGTACATCACTCTATAGTACATCACTCTATAGTACATCACACTATAGTACATCACTCTATAGTACATCACTGTATAGTACATCACACTATAGTACATCACTCTATAGTGCATCACTCTATAGTACATCACTCTATAGTTCATCACTCTATAGTACATCACTCTATAGTACATCACTCTATAGTACATCACTCCATAGTACATCGCTCTACAGTACATCGCTCTATAGTACATCACTCTATAGCACATCACTCTATAGTACATCACTCTATAGTACATCACTCTATAGTACATCACTCTATAGTACATCACTCTATAGTACATCACTCTACAGTACATCGCTCTATAGTACATCACTCTATAGTACATCACTCTATAGTACATCACTCTATAGTACATCACTCTATAGTACATCACTCTATAGTACATCACACTATAGTACATCGCTCTATAGTACATCACTTCATATTGTTTCCAGCTACCTGTTGCTTGGAGAGTGAGTGATCGACGGAGAGGTAAACAAGAAAAGGCAGACATTTTGTAGCCAGCTGATCCTTCGGAATTCCTAGATCCTTGTGAGTAAATACTATTTTATGGATGCCTGGGAAAACATGAAATAGATAGCATACATACCGGTTTATTGTAATGGATTTCGGTCTGGTTTCCACGAAATTCCACTACTCTCGAGTATTCTACCTTTCCCCTGAGGGACACTGTGCCGGTATGACAGTGGCAACTAGTGATCAGTTACTGCTGGATCAGTTTGTAAGCACAGAGCCCACGGCTCAGACTAACTACACTTATGATATACTGCCTTCTATGTATTGTATACACATATATGTACCAAGTATTGCCATGAGAATAGGTGGTTCCCGAGAAGGCACTTCAGGCAGAAATGGCAGGACTTCATCGAGTACAAACCACTTGTCCATGTGTGTCACCATCTTACCTATACTTATAAGGCATTTCACCCTCAGCTACAACAGGTGCACATATAGTACATACATATCTAATGTACACAGTAACATCTACAGCAGTGAGAGAAAGTATATACATATCTAATGTACACAGTAACATCTACAGCAGTGAGAGAGAGTACATACATATCTAATGTACACAGTAACATCTACAGCAGTGAGAGAGAGGACATACATATCTAATGTACACAGTAACATCTACAGGAGTGAGAGAGAGTACATACATATCTAATGTACACAGTAACATCTACAGCAGTGAGAGAGAGGACATACATATCTAATGTACACAGTAACATCTACAGGAGTGAGAGAGAGGACATACATATCTAATGTACATAGTAACATCTACAGCAGAGAGAGAGAGGACATACATATCTAATGTACACAGTAACATCTACAGCAGAGAGAGGACATACATATCTAATGTACACAGTAACATCTACAGCAGAGAGAGGACATAGATATCTAATGTACACAGTAACATCTACAGGAGTGAGAGAGAGGACATACATATCTAATGTACACAGTAACATCTACAGCAGAGAGAGGACATACATGTCTAATGTACACAGTAACATCTACAGCAGTGAGAGAGAGGATATACATATCTAATGTACACAGTAACATCTACAGGAGTGAGAGAGAGGACATACATATCTAATGTACACAGTAACATCTACAGCAGTGAGAGAGAGGACATACATATCTAATGTACACAGTAACATCTACAGCAGTGAGAGAGAGGACATACATATCTAATGTACACAGTAACATCTACAGCAGTGAGAGAGAGGATATACATATCTAATGTACACAGTAACATCTACAGCAGTGAGAGAGAGAAGACATACATATCTAATGTACACAGTAACATCTACAGCAGTGAGAGAGAGGACATACATATCTAATGTACACAGTAACATCTACAGCAGTGAGAGAGAGGACATACATATCTAATGTACACAGTAACATCTACAGCAGTGAGAGAGAGAAGACATACATATCTAATGTACACAGTAACATCTACAGCAGTGAGAGAGAGGACATACATATCTAATGTACACAGTAACATCTACAGGAGTGAGAGAGAGTACATACATATCTAATGTACACAGTAACATCTACAGCAGTGAGAGAGAGGATATACATATCTAATGTACACAGTAACATCTACAGCAGTGAGAGAGAGTACATACATATCTAATGTACACAGTAACATCTACAGCAGTGAGAGAGAGGATATACATATCTAATGTACACAGTAACATCTACAGCAGTGAGAGAGAGGACATACATATCTAATGTACACAGTAACATCTACAGCAGTGAGAGAGAGGATATACATATCTAATGTACACAGTAACATCTACAGGAGTGAGAGAGAGAAGACATACATATCTAATGTACACAGTAAAATCTACAGCAATGAGAGAGAGGACATACATATCTAATGTACACAGTAACATGTACAGCAGTGAGAGAGAGGATATACATATCTAATGTACACAGTAACATCTACAGCAGTGAGAGAGAGGACATACATATCTAATGTACACAGTAACATGTACAGCAGTGAGAGAGAGTACATACATATCTAATGTACACAGTAACATCTACAGCAGTGAGAGAGAGGACATACATATCTAACATACGTTGAGGTACTGAGTAGAAATACAAAGTTTCTTTATCCTGGGAATTAGTGAATTCTTCATAGACAGCCTATCTATAAGTTGGGAGAACTCAGGTAATATGTCTAAACACAGTTCCTGAAAGAGAGCAGAATCTCATGTGTGACAAGAGTCAAGGGAAAGCAAGAGTCAAAATGTAAAAACCCTTAAATCTATAATAGAAAAGTAAAACAATTTATATAAAATAGATACAGGTTATGTAACAGACACATGATGTATTTTAGCGACATGTAATTTGTGTAAACTAGACATACTGTGTATAAACTACAGAATCTATATAAACCATATATAATGTGTATAAACTAGACATAATGTATATAAACTAGACAAAATGTTAATAAACTAGATATAATGTGTATAAACTAGATATAATGTGTATGAAGTGTACATAATGTATAGTAACAAGCTAGATATAATGTGTATGAAGTGTACATAACGTATAGTAACAAGCTAGATATAATGTGTATGAAGTGTACATAACGTATAGTAACAAGCTAGATATAATGTGTATGAAGTGTACATAATGTATAGTAACAAGCTAGATATAATGTGTATGAAGTGTACATAACGTATAGTAACAAGCTAGATATAATGTGTATGAAGTGTACATAACGTATAGTAACAAGCTAGATATAATGTGTATGAAGTGTACATAACGTATAGTAACAAGCTAGATATAATGTGTATGAAGTGTACATAACGTATAGTAACAAGCTAGATATAATGTGTATGAAGTGTACATAACGTATAGTAACAAGCTAGATATAATGTGTATGAAGTGTACATAATGTATAGTAACAAGCTAGATATAATGTGTATGAAGTGTACATAACGTATAGTAACAAGCTAGATATAATGTGTATGAAGTGTACATAATGTATAGTAACAAGCTAGATATAATGTGTATGAAGTGTACATAACGTATAGTAACAAGCTAGATATAATGTGTATGAAGTGTACATAATGTATAGTAACAAGCTAGATATATTTTGTATCACTCAACTAGAATGCGATACCTGAAGCTGCTGATTCTGTAGTTCTATAGAGGTGAATAGCATGGGTAGAATATGACTCTTTGTATCTCTCTCAGCAGTTTTGTTCAGCAGTAGAGGCATGTTTTTGAGTAGTAATAATGGTATCTACAAGATTATACAGTAGTATCTACGGGTATATACAGTAGTATTTACGGGTATATACAGTAGTATCTACGGGTATATACAGTAGTGTCTACAGGTATATACAGTAGTATCTACAGGTATATACAGTAGTATCTACAGGTATATACAGTGATATTTACAGGTATATATATGGTAGTATCTACAGGTATATACAGTAGTATCTACAGGTATATACATCAGTAATCAATAGAGTCTACCTGAACATGAAACAAACTCACCTGAATAGGCTGTGCCATACTAAATATGGGTAGCATTTTATCAAAGATATGTTGTTGATACTGATCTCTGGTGCAGCGATCAGCTATTACCAGAATGTTTTGAAGTACAAAAGGTATCATGTCCCTGTTAGAGCTCTCTGAGAAGAGAGCCGGTAAAACTCTGTGAATACACAGTGTCTGCAACAAACCACAGTGACTACTATATACCATAGTTAGTATATACACAGTGACTACTATATACCATAGTTAGTATATACACAGTTACTACTATATACCATAATCAATATATACACAGTGACTACTATATACCATAGTCAATACATAGTTACTGCTATATACCATAGTCAGTATATACACAGTTACTACCATATACCATAGTCAATATATACACAGTTACTACTATATACCATAGTCAGTATATACACAGTTACTGCTATATACCATAGTCAGTATATACACAGTTACTACTATATACCATAGTCAGTAAATACACAGTTACTACTATATACCATAGTCAGTATATACACAGTTACTACTATATACCATAGTCAGTATATACACAGTTATTACTATATACCATAGTCAATATATACACAGTTACTACTATATACCATAGTCAATATATACACAGTTACTACTATATACCATAGTCAGTATATACACAGTTACTGCTATATACCATAGTCAATATATACACAGTTACTACTATATACCATAGTCAGTATATACACAGTTACTACTATATACCATAGTCAATATATACACAGTTACTACTATATACCATAGTCAATATATACACAGTTACTACTATATACCATAGTCAGTATATACACAGTTACTGCTATATACCATAGTCAATATATACACAGTTACTACTATATACCATAGTCAATATATACACAGTTACTACTATATACCATAGTCAGTATATACACAGTTACTGCTATATACCATAGTCAATATATACACAGTTACTACTATATACCATAGTCAATATATACACAGTTACTACTATATACCATAGTCAATATATACACAGTTACTACTATATACCATAGTCAGTATATACACAGTTACTGCTATATACCATAGTCAGTATATACACAGTTACTGCTATATACCATAGTCAATATATACACAGTTACTACTATATACCATAGTAAATATATACACAGTTACTACTATATACCATAGTCAGTATATACACAGTTACTACTATATACCATAGTCAGTATATACACAGTTACTACTATATACCATAGTCAGTATATACACAGTTACTACTATATACCATAGTCAATATATACACAGTGACTACTATACACCATAGTCAATATATACACAGTGACTACTATATACCATAGTCAGTATATACACAGTTACTGCTATATACCATAGTCAATATATACACAGTTACTACTATATACCATAGTCAGTATATACACAGTTACTACTATATACCATAGTCAGTATATACACAGTGACTACTATATACCATAATCAATTGTGTAGGGTAAGACTCACCAGAGGGAGTTGCTTGAGGATAGATGGAAGGTTCTTGAAATACTGAGACTTTTGGAGGTTATCCCTTTGTACAAGGGAGTCTATATATACCAGCGTCATTACAGTAATATCTTCAAAATGTCCGGTCTGCAACAGCAACAATAAAGGTGTTACAGTATCCAGGGCTGCATCAGCGATTATAACTGAATACAAAGGTAGAGGTGTAACAGTTATGATAACGAGATTTATATGTAGAGGTGTAACATTTATAAAATATAAATACATAAGAAAAGGTGTAACAGGTATAATAAGCTATACTAGATTTAGACGTGTGACAGTTGCAATAACTAGATGAAGAGGTGTGACAGTTGTAATAACTAGATGTAGAGGTGTGACTGTTGCAATAACTAGATGTAGAGGTGTGACAGTTGTAGTAACTAGATGTAGAGGTGTGACAGTTGTAATAACTA
The DNA here is from genome assembly GCA_945261195.1 of Cryptosula pallasiana. Classification (NCBI taxonomy): domain Eukaryota; kingdom Metazoa; phylum Bryozoa; class Gymnolaemata; order Cheilostomatida; family Cryptosulidae; genus Cryptosula; species Cryptosula pallasiana. The sequence goes on from OX183135.1 coordinate 45,034,972, forward strand.
GACGTAGAGGTGTGACAGTTGTAATAACTAGATGTAGAGGTGTGACAGTTGTAATAACCAGATGTAGAGGTGTGACAGTTGTAATAACTAGATGTAGAGGTGTGACAGTTGTAATAACTAGATGTAGAGGTGTGACAGTTGTAATAACTAGACGTAGAGGTGTGACAGGTGTAATGAGCTACACTGTAGATGTAGAGGTGTGACAGCTATAATAAGCTATACCACATGTGGATACAAATGGATATTACCTTGAGCAAAGCTTTCGCCTCTGGCCGAGCCGTAGGATTGTGGCTCAGTAACAATTTAAAAGGTTCATGAAAGCTGCCAGGAATGTTTCTAAGAAGTGAAGACTTAAAAGATCGCGCCTGTAGCAAAAGAAGATATAGAGGTCAGTGGAGTACACAAACTCTTGCGTTAGGCTGTAACAACTCACTCCTATATTATATCTTATTCAACTCCTATGCAATAAAATACAACAATAACATGAAAAAATAAGACTAAAGTGAAATGCAATGGGGATGGCGCCAATAAGAATACAGACTCAAGGTGACAAAATTTCAGGTAATTGTTCTATTGGCTGAAAATGTAAATAGGCTGAGAAATTTTATCAGTTTTTAAGCAGGACACCCCAAACAAAAACTATCGGATTAAGTGCAAGGGATATTATCTCCGAGCCCATTGATGACCGTTATTGTAAAAGTGACAGAGAGGGTAGATTATACAAACTACCGTCTTTGGCATTGAGGTTACAACCATACAACTACAGATAATTTTCAAAGTCGATGGGCACAGTATCAGAGGAAATATGCATTTTCATTTTTTAAAAGAACAAAAATTGTCGCCACAAATATTAAATAATTATTAAATTATTGTGGCTATGTAACTACCATTATATGTCTATGATACTATGTCTATGTTACTATGTCACTACTACTATATGTCTATGATACTATGTCACTACCACTATATGTCTATGATACTATGCCACTACCACTATATGTCTATGTTACTATGTCACTACCACTATATGTCTATGATACTATGTCACTACCACTATATGTCTATGTTACTATGTAACTACCATTATATGTCTATGATAATATGTCTATGTTACTATGTCACTACCACTATATGTCTATGATACTATGTCTATGTTACCATGTCACTACCACTATATGTCTATGTTACTATGTCACTACCACTATATGTCTATGATACTATGTCACTACCACTATATGTCTATGTCACTACCAATGTATGTCTATGGTACTATGTCACTACCACTATATGTCTATGATACTATGTCTATGTTACTATGTCACTACCACTATATGTCTATGTTACTATGTCACTACCACTATATGTCTATGATACTATGTCACTACCACTATATGTCTATGTCACTACCAATGTATGTCTATGGTACTATGTCACTACCACTATATGTCTATGATACTATGTCACTACCACTATATGTCTATGTCACTACCAATGTATGTCTATGGTACTATGTCACTACCACTATATGTCTATGTTACTATGTCACTACCACTATATGTCTATGATACTATGTCTATGTTACTATGTCACTACCACTATATGTCTATGTTACTATGTCACTACCACTATATGTCTATGATACTATGTCACTACCACTATATGTCTATGTCACTACCAATGTATGTCTATGGTACTATGTCACTACCACTATATGTCTATGATACTATGTCACTACCACTATATGTCTATGATACTATGTCACTACCACTATATGTCTATGTCACTACCAATGTATGTCTATGGTACTATGTCACTACCACTATATGTCTATGTTACTATGTCACTACCACTATATGTCTATGATACTATGTCACTACCACTATATGTCTATGTTACTATGTCACTACCACTGTATGTCTATGTTACTATGTCACTACCACTATTATATGTCTATGTCACTACCACTGTATGTCTATGATACTATGTCACTACCAATATATGTCTATGTTACTATGTCACTACCACTGTATGTCTATGATACTATGTCACTACCACTATATGTCTATGTTACTATGTCACTACCACTGTATGTCTATGATACTATGTCACTACCACTATATGTCTATGTTACAACCACTATATGTCTATGTTACAAGCACTATATGTCTATGTTACTACCTAATACCACTATATTGCCACGGCTCAATGCTGCAATGTTGCCGCGACAGAAAGTTGACTTCGCGAAGTTGAGCTGCTTTTGTCGCAAGTATAAGTCTCTGCAAAACATCAGCTTTTGAAGTCGCCATTTTCAGGCGATGGATGGCTATAGTAGTTGTGTCATGGCACGAATACACCATCGTGTGTACGCATAAGTGTGTACGCATAAGTGTGTACGCATGTGCTAACACACTGCAAATGCTTTACCATATCAACAACCATGCCTCTCAAGTCTAATCAGATTATAAATAATTAGTAATTGCTTGAGTTTGGCCTCAATTGTTAATTAAGTACATGCTCTGTGAGTGTTTGACAACTAATGCTATGTTAATGTAATCACCTAAAATGAACATAGTGATTTAATTGAATTTCAAACAATTAAATAATAAATAAATATTAATATTACTATTCATTTAATAAAATAATGTATTCAATGGTCATCTTCATTTATCGCTAGCCAAAGCCGATGGTTGCAGAACTTTTAGACTGTTATATTAACATTATTTTGTCAAAATAAATTATTTCAATGAAGATAACTATAGATAAATAATAAAAATCCATATTAATATTGAATTGCTAAATATCTGTCATATGTATTTTATCTATTATGTCTTTATATATTATAATACTTGAGCATTTATTATTATTATTTATTGAACTTTTCCCAAAGCAAGTTTAGTAAATACTGCATCGTAATATATTTGGTTGTCAAAATAATTGAGAAAAAAATTCAATAACAATAAAAGCATTGTCTTTTTTAAGATTGCTATGGCTACAAAAGCTCTTTGCTCAAGTCGCCGGACAAATGCCATATCTAGGACACATGGATACAGCTGTCGCATTAAACTGGCAACTTTCAAAGTCGACTTGCTGTTGGGCCAAGGTCGCAGCATGGAGCCTTGGTATATGTCTACGTTACTCGACTACTTGTAGCCATGTCCGTACCATCATACATCTACATTACTACCTTGTCAGTACCATCATACATCTACATTACTACCTTGTCCGTACCATCATACATCTACAGTACTACCATGTCCGTACCATCATACATCTACATTACTACCTTGTCAGTACCATCATACATCTACATTACTACCTTGTCCGTACCGTCATACATCTACAGTACTACCATGTCCGTACCATCATACATCTACATTACTACCTTGTCAGTACCATCATACATCTACATTACTACCTTGTCCGTACCGTCATACATCTACATTACTACCTTGTACGTACCATCATACATCTACACTACTACCATGTCCGTACCATCATACATCTACATTACTAACATGTACGTACCGTCATACATCTACACCACTACCATGTACGTACCATCATACATCTACAGTACTACCATGTACGTACCGTCATACATCTACACTACTACCATGTACGTACCATCATACATCTACCCTACTACCATGTACGTACCGTCATACATCTACACTACTATGTTACCCCAACTGCTCTAACGCTAGCCATGACATCATACCTCCGAGGACAGAGTTTTATAACTTGCTAAGCTGTCGTGGCACTGATATATGGGCTTGCCTTGGTTATACACGGCATGTATAAAAACTCCCAAGCTATACATGTCACTTTTAGTATCACAGTAGCCTCTGCTCCCATGTTCAGGTGCTAAGTAGTCCAGGTCTGGTTGGGTGAACTTGGGTAACCCAGAACACCACTCCTTGGCATCAAATGATGGCTTGAAGGTTACAAAATACAGCAAAGCGGATTTGGTAGCGCAGTATTAATTAATATTACCCCTGAGTACTAGAGTAACAACTGGTACCAACACTGAGTACTACAGTATCAACTGGTACGAACGCTGAGTACTAGAGTAACAACTGGTACTAACACTGAGTACTAGAGTAACAACTGGTACTAACACTGAGTACTAGAGTAACAACTGGTACTAACACTGAGTACTAGAGTAACAACTGGTACTAACACTGAGTACTAGAGTAACAACTGGTACTAACACTGAGTACTAGAGTAACAACTGGTACTAACACTGAGTACTAGAGTAACAACTGGTACCAACACTGAGTACTACAGTATCAACTGGTACGAACGCTGAGTACTAGAGTAACAACTGGTACTAACACTGAGTACTAGAGTAACAACTGGTACTAACACTGAGTACTAGAGTAACAACTGGTACTAACACTGAGTACTAGAGTAACAACTGGTACTAACACTGAGTACTAGAGTAACAACTGGTACTAACACTGAGTACTAGAGTAACAACTGGTACTAACACTGAGTACTAGAGTAACAACTGGTACCAACACTGAGTACTAGAGTAACAACTGGTACTAACCTGTTCTGCAGTCTGAGACGAGTTTGCCAAAAAGAAATCAAAGCCTGAGAGCTTCCAACATCTGACATCATTCAGTATAATAGAGGACGGGTGGATGTTAGAATGTACCAACTTTACATCATTGTGGAGAAATGAGAGGCCTTCCAGCACCTGCATCACACACAAGTATATACACTCATACAGCTGTGCCTGTCATCGACTATCCATACAACTGTGTATGTCATAGACCACCCATACAACTGTGTCTGTCATAGACCACCCATACAACTGTGTATGTCATAGACCATCCATACAACTGTGTATGTCATAGACCACCCATACAGCTGTGTCTGTCATAGACCACCCATACAACTGTGTCTGTAATAGACCACCCATACAACTGTGTCTGTAATAGACCACCCATACAACTGTGTCCGTCATAGACCACCCATACAACTGTGTCTGTAATAGACCATCCATAGAACTGTGTCTGTAATAGACCACCCATACAACTGTGTATGTAATAGACCACCCATACAACTGTGTCTGTAATAGACCACCCATACAACTGTGTCCGTCATAGACCACCCATACAACTGTGTCTGTAATAGACCACCCATACAACTGTGTCTGTAATAGACCACCCATACAACTGTGTATGTAATAGACCACCCATACAACTGTGTCTGTAATAGACCATCCATAGAACTGTGTCTGTAATAGACTACCCATACAGCTGTGTCTGTAATAGACCACCCATACAGCTGTGTCTGCCATAAACACTTCTCCCAAACCGTGATGCAGTGCAGGTGTGGAACAATTTTTTTCTGCGAACACAACAAAGGAAAAATGTTTTGAATAGACAGAATAGAGTGGGTCCCTATGAGGATCGGAGAGAAAAGAGGCTGTCAGCCCTCTCACCTGGATAAGCCCTCTCACCTGGATAAGCCCTCTCACCTGGATTAGCCCTCTCACCTGGATCAGCCCTCTTACGTGGATAAACCCTCTCACCTGGATTAGCCCTCGCACCTGGATAAACCCTCTCACCTGGATCAGCCCTCTCACCTGGATCAGCCCTCTCACCTGGACAAGCCCTCTCACCTGGATCAGCCCTCTCACCTGGATAAGCCTTCTCACCTGGATCAGCCCTCTCACCTGGATAAGCCCTCTCACCTGGATCAGCCCTCTCACCTGGATAAGCCCTCTCACCTGGATCAGCCCTCTCACCTGGATCAGCCCTCTCACCTGGATAAGCCCTCTCACCTGGATCAGCCCTCTCACCTGGATAAGCCCTCTCACCTGGATAAGCCCGTACTTTATTTCTAGCTCGTCAAGCTGCTCCGAGTTACCTTCTTCATCTGTGTGCAGTATGTTAGCCAGAGACTGCAGCACAGGTTCTGTGGCAAATGCTAAACAATCCCTACAAGAGTGACAATAGACTGAGTTCTATTTCAGTATTCAATTTATTAATTTTGGCTAAGATAACGCTAGGTCACAATCATGGGGAATAGGCGAGGTTTCCCTTGTTGGTGAATGAAAATTAGCAGTTGTCATTCCTGGATTTACGCATCGTGTGTAAAAACAGCTTTATTATGGCAATCAATATTTCTGTTTGGGATACAGCAACAAAAACAACAAAACACCAGCATGTAAGCAATAATAGGTGATGCAAGGCCATTAGCAGAAGCCTGAATGAACAATAATTATTAATATTTTATTTATGGAGTCAAACGCGGTGTGCCATAGCATCAGTATTATATTAGAGGTGCCAAAAGTAACTGTTTATCTGATTGCATCGCGTTAGTAGAAATAAATAAATATTCATTATAATAATAAACATTATCTTAGTATTATCATGTTTCAGTTAGTTAGCTTGCACAATGTATAACTGTTGTAAGAGAAGACAACTCAATAAACATATTTCGCTTGGCGCCTGTTTTGTTATATTCGGGTTAACAAAAACTGCATCAGCTCTACGAGTGTTTGAGAGTTAGCTGAGCTCCTCGTGTTGACTTAGCCGAAAGGGCCTATTGCAGCATGTGTAACATACAACCCAGTGTACACTTGGTACTCACTCTATTGTAGCGTGTGTCACATACAACCCAGTGTACACTTGGTACTCACTCTATTGTAGCGTGTGTCACATACAACCCAGTGTACACTTGGTACTCACTCTATTGTAGTATGTCTCACATACAACCCAGTGTACACTTGGTACTCACTCTATTGTAGTATGTCTCACATACAACCCAGTGTACACTTGGTACTCACTCTATTGTAGTATGAGTCACATACAACCCAGTGTACACTTGGTACCCACTATATTGTAGCATGTCTCACATACAACCCAGTGTACACTTGGTACTCACTCTATTGTAGCATGTCTCACATACAACCCAGTGTACACTTGGTACTTACTATAGCATTACCATAGATTCACTCTATTTAGCATCATGAAACATCAGCTGCAGCAAAGAGCAGTTCATGTATTTTCTGCCGAGCTGTACAGTCTAGTGGACTGATAGTGAGCGGGTAAATTGGTTCAGATATCCAATACTATCACTGAGGTAAACAGTCACATACACAGACATACACATAAATAGACATACAAATACACAGACATACATAGACATGCACATACATAGACCTACACATAAATAGACCTACACATAAATAGACCTACACATAAACAGACATACACATACACAGACATATACATACACATAAATAGACCTACACATAAACAGACATACACATAAGTAGACATACACATAAATAAACATACACATAAATAGACATACACATACACAGACATACATATACATACACATAAATAGACCTACACATAAACAGACATACACATAAATAGACATACACAAACATACACATAAATAGACCTACACATAAATAGACCTACACATAAATAGACATACACATAAATAGACATACACATAAATAGACATGCACATACATACACATACATACACATACTTAGACATACATAGACATACACAAACTTAGACATCGAGATACACGTACATAGACATCCACATACATAGACATACACATACATATACATACACATACATAGACATACACATAAATAGACAAACACATAAATAGATGTACACATACACAGACATACACATACTTAGACATAGACATATACATACATAGGCATACACATAAATAGACATACACATAAATAGACATGCACATACATACACATACTTAGACATAGACATACACATAAATAGACAAACAAATAAATAGATGTACACATACATAGACATACACAAACTTAGACATAGACATACACATACATAGACATCCACATACATAGACATACACATATACATACATTTACACAGACATACACATACATAGACATACATATACATAGACTAACCTGTTTTCTTCTAATGGGTGCACAACAGAAAGTATCTTTGGATGTCGTAGCTTAGTCAGCTGCTGAATGCCTCGCCTCAAGCTGTTTATTACCAGCTTCTTATCATCTCTGGTTAGCTTGTCAATTAATTTCTTGTCAAATACAAACACACTCGCACTCTACAACACAAGATATACGTTTATGTGTATACACTAGCTCTCTACAGTACAAGATATATGCCGATGTATATACACTAGCTCTCTACAGTACAAGATGTATGTCGATGTATATACACTAGCTCTCAACAGTACAAGATATATGTCGATGTATATACACTAGCTCTCAACAGCACAAGATATATGTCGATGTATATACACTAGCTCTCAACAGTACAAGATATATGTCGATGTATATACACTAGCTATCTACAGTACAAGATATATACACTAGCTCTCAACAGTACAAGATATATGTCGATGTATATACACTAGCTCTCAACAGTACAAGATATATGTCGATGTATATACACTAGCTCTCAACAGTACAAGATATATGTCGATGTATATACACTAGCTATCTACAGTACAAGATATATGTCGATGTATATACACTAGCTCTGTACAGTACAAGGTACATGTCTATGTATATACACTAGCTCTCTACAGTACAAGATATATGCCGATGTATATACACTAGCTCTCTACAGTACAAGATATATGTCAATGTATATACACTAGCTCTCAACAGTACAAGATATATGTCGATGTATATACACTAGCTCTGTACAGTACATGATATATGTCGATGTATATACACTAGCTCCCTACAGTACAAGATGTATGTCGATGTATATACACTAGCTCTCTACAGTACAAGATATATGTCGATGTATATACACTAGCTCCCTACAGTACAAGATGTATGTCGATGTATATACACTAGCTCTCTACAGTACAAGACATATGTCGATGTACATACACTAGCTCTCTACAGTACAAGATATATGTCTATGTATATACACTGGCTCTCTACAGTACAAGATATATGTCTATGTATATACACTTTCCATTCATGCCGCAGAACAGTAAAAACCCTAAATAACTACAACTGTAAAGGGAGATAACCTCTTTGGTAGTTTTCTTGTTGGCCCTGTATATCTTCCATACGAGACTTGGACCAGCTGAGCCGACTACTTTATCTTGTATTTCATAATCAGAACTTAGGGGATTGCCAGGCAATACCTCTGACACTGTGCTCTTTAGCTTGCTTAGAAAAGATGTCATGGTTTGCTTGCTCAAGTTCGTCTACAGTAATAAGGAACAAGTCACATCTATGAAATGTAGAATGTCTAATACAGTGTATTATATGGTATAAAGTGATATGGTCTTGTCAGCTGTTATACCTTGTAACCAAAAACTCTGGTTGAAGAACATGAATAACTCCCATCAACATACTGATAGCTATTTACGCATAACTCCAGTTTAATTGAATATCAAAATTGGAGTGTTTTCTAATAGCTGTATTAGCGGTTGCATTGATTAGACAGCTCTGAAGTCTCTATAACACGTACAGTAATTTACATGTCTGTAAAATAAACTATCACACTGAGGTTTCAACTAGTCAACATCTACAACAGCTTCAATAGACATGTCATTTACACGGACAATTTTCTATATGTGCATGCCTGCCCACCACTACACAGTTCTCCTATTCAACACATGAGGGGGGGGGGGCAGTCAGCTATTTTTGTGTTCGCCAACAATAGTTTTTATATAATGACTATTATTTCCACTATAATAGTCGTGGAAATAGCGACTATTACATGCTAGTGTAATAGCAGCAGAAACAAATATTGCTCAATATATCCTACCATTGATGTGACGTGATTCTAGAACAGATTAAAAAATTTAAATCGTAAAAAATTTCAAGAAGTTCTCAGTGTTTTATACCGGTCACAAAGGATGCTTAAATCCATTCTTTGAGATTTGAACAGTTAGAATACCGGTCTCACTAGCCCTTCTCACTAGCCCTCCTCACTAGCCCTTCTCACTAGCCCTCCTCACTAGCCCTTCTCACTAGCCCTTCTCACTAGCCCTTCTCACTAGCCCTCCTCACTAGCCCTTCTCACTAGCCCTCCTCACTAGCCCTTCTCACTAGCCCTCCTCACTAGCCCTTCTCACTAGCCCTCCTCACTAGCCCTCCTCACTAGCCCTTCTCACTAGCCCTTCTCACTAGCCCTTCTCACTAGCCCTCCTCACTAGCCCTTCTCACTAGCCCTCCTCACTAGCCCTTCTCACTAGCCCTTCTCACTAGCCCTTCTCACTAGCCCTCCTCACTAGCCCTTCTCACTAGCCCTCCTCACTAGCCCTTCTCACTAGCCCTCCTCACTAGCCCTTCTCACTAGCCCTTCTCACTAGCCCTTCTCACTAGCCCTCCTCACTAGCCCTCCTCATTAGCCCTCCTCACTAGCCCTTCTCACTAGCCCTTCTCACTAGCCCTTCTCACTAGCCCTTAGTTTTTTCTCACACATAGATTTAGTGTGTAAATGATGCACCCCTCTTGCTAAAGCCTCTCTCTTGGACATAATCTATTTTATCAGTTTTGATTTCAGAAGACTTGCCAAGCTCTGCACGATTTGCTTACTGCCAGATAGTTTGATAGCAGCATTTGTAGTCAAATCTTTGACAAATGGTTTCATCGAGTAGGCAGAATATTGCTAGGGCAGCTCAACTCCCCACCGCAGATAAGGATACACAAGAGGCATACCGTGGGCACACCACACCAGAAGACATATCAAGTGTTGTATTGTTTCTGCTGTGCGTCAAGGGGTACCCTAAAGAGGGGCCTCACAAGTGCATCTGTTGGCATCTGCGGCTGTGCTTCCTATTGTACATCGGTAGTCACATAGTCACAGAGCTAGTCACAGAGGCTCAGGATATATGTAACCAGATACGGCGGGTGATCAATATACTGATCTGTCCATTGAGAAAGATAATTTGAGAGCTGTAGTTTTTTCGTTCTGGCAGCACTAAGCCATGCGACAACTAAAATTGCTCTGATTATTATATGAAGTGTAGCAATTACAATGTCTTTAGTAACAATAAGTCACTTCATAAAACTTTTCAAACTAAATTAAATTTCAGTCTTGCACATTTACCACGAAGCAATGAAGTGGTTGGACGGTCCTGGATACTACTAGTGCTATCTATGAAAAGGTCCTGAGGTCAATGTGATCATTATCTTTCTCCACTCAGCATATGATTATATTACACATACGGCCAAACTTATCATAATAATTATAAAATTGTTATATCCTTCAACTTTCGAATATGGGAGATGAATTATAGACTGGAATGAATGCCAACAGGAACAAACGCAAACAGGCTTGGAGTAAATGCCCACACTTTGTAGAATAAATGTCGATAGACCTGGAAGGGATGTCAATATAAAATAAAAAGCTTATTTTGACATTCATCCAAGAAAGTTTAGTCACTGATTAAATTATACTTTGTACATTTATCTCAAAAATGTCAACATTCTCAATTTTCATTAAAATAGACAACTCTGTATTGATGGGAATGGATGTGGACACCAAAAATGGATATTGAAGCATTACTCTTCATTTTTAAAAAAACATTTTTCCCAATATTTCCAACACCCCATCTAGGAGATACCTAAAATTATTTCATCTTTTTCTCATTCATTTTTGTCTGCGTTTGTTACAATGCTCACTTTAAGGCCTTTCCATACACCAGTTTTGTCATGGAAAATGAAAAATGGCTGTTTGTTTTATACTGAATGATTCATTTTATCCCTGTTTTCCATGATCGCTGAATATCAAGCTCAAGAATGTTTGATGCTAGCAAGCGGTTTGGTGAATCGTCATTCATTTCCAGGAGAGGATTAGTCAATGCGTTTTGCTGCATGAGTTGTCCTGGGCATCCTCTCATTAGGATCGAAGAAAGATGTGAGAGTGGAGTTTCAAGTATATTTACTGTCTTTGTATCCAGCTGTACTCCTCCTACTACTACTCTGAGTAGCGATGGGGCACAGCCAGCCTTATATACAAAAATAGTTAGATGGCAGTAGGAGACATGAGAAATGAATACATGGGTACGTGATTATCAACAATAAAAATGATCAGGGCACATATAATATATTCAGAATAAAATATCTAAAAAATGTATAATTATCTATTTGTCCATCTTTACAGAAATATATATATCTATGGAGTTCGATTGCATAGCAACATATTTATAATTATTAGTATTGTTGCCGTAAATAGTTTAGAAAGTTTGAAAGTGGAGCTGTGCATTTCCTTGCTTGCATATTATATCCAGAAGCCCAAAATCAACAGCAATTCGATTCAACAAGAATATAACAGGAGTAAACAAACTCAACCAAAATAACAAAGATGCTATAAACCAAGTTTATAAGGCATTTGACAGAAGTGGAGGAATTATAGCAGAAACTAATTAAAGTTGAAGATTAACCCCCGCCATGGAAGTTTATGTGCAACTCTGACCAAACTACAACAATATTTCTCAGATAACCCAGAATCATCAACTACAAAATCTTTACATGTACATACAATAACAGCCAACAGCCATGTTGAGGAGCCCAGTTAATATCCAATTAGGAACTAATCAACGTCATTTAAAAACATATCCACGTCATCACCTTGTAAGAACAGTATAACAAGGATTAGTCTCTAAGGCTCTCTCTCCGCCTCGCTCCCTCTTTCTCTGCTTACCTATAGATCACCCATTAAGAGGTTATGGACACATGACTGATTAGTGTGCAGGGAGCCAGTCATAGACTGTCAGGTGTGTCTTTGTGTGACATGTATTTAACATCTTACTTTTATATATTGCATTGCATAACATCATACTACTATAAATTATTGTCTACAACATTTTGTTAACATCACACATCGATAACGGGTAGGTAGATTATAATAAGCGACAATAGCTACGCCTCCCACCCCCCCCCCCCCTTATTTTTTCATTAGTATAAAAATGCCTCTAGTGTAAATAATTAATAAATAAAATTGGATTAATTAGATAAAAGTCAACACATAAGGCATCTAGGACAAGTTGTATAGCATACAGGGCCTTTTTTTATGGTGTCATGGTAATGGTCAAAAAATTCGTTCAAAGGTGTGATATTAGTGTTTACCTTAGCTACGAGATAACTCGAAAACAAGCAGAACCACTGCAGACAAGAGATTCGCTACATATAGAAAGAAACTCAAATAAGTCGACTGTCCCCACTTATACCAACCAACTTATCTCTGGCCGGCCAGTCCTAACCTCCTCTGATAGCTAATACTATTATTATGCTAACAAGATAATTGACTGTGACAATTTTAATCACTTACACTACATGGTAGCAGTGGTTGAGAAAAATTAGCATAGAGGTCTTACATTTTTATTCGGTGCTTATCTGTTGCTGTGCTGGGCTTGTCCAGTTGGATTTGTGTGGCTGTTTCTGTGGAGTTTTGTGTGTCATGGAGGACCGCAAGCCACTTTGGGAGCGTCATTTAAAGAGAATGCTTTCGAAAACTGGAGGAAATATTGCCGCCAATTTCAAGATTACTTAACGGCTCCAGGAAACTGTTGTTGACGCTGACAATCCTCCAGCGGCCGATGAGGCCATTTCTGCCAGGTAGGTTGCCATTTTGTTGCACACAGCAGGTGAGGAGGCGTATGAGACTTACTCGCAATTTGAGTATGATGTGGGTCATGATGAAAACAACTTTGCTGATATCATTGCACAGTTTGAGCAATAATGTAACCCCAGACACAACATTCTGTATGAGTGGTATGTTTTTTTTTAATTTATCTCAGGGTGTGAGTGAAACTGTGGACTCATTTGTGAAACAACTAAAGACACAAGCTGTCAAGTGTGAGTTTGAAGAGCTACAGGAACGGATGCTACTTCGCAGGCTAGTTTTTGGTCTTTCTTTGATTAAACTTACAGAGAGAATGCGGATATGATTCTGGTGAGAGCCGTAGGCGACATTAGAGCAGCAGAATAACTAGACTTCAACGAAGCAAGCTAGCAGAGGGAAAAATGGTAACCACCTCAGTCGATAAATTATAATCTAAGGAGACGACAACCACACAGCAAGTAGATATCAAGTATAACAGCAAGTATTGTGGATACCAGTATGGGAAAGGCAAGTTTCCAGCATATGGCCAGCTATGTAAAAAAAATGTGGTAGTTAAATCATGTTGCTAAGAAATGTTTGTCCAAAGGCACAAAAGTGGCTGAGACTCATGACAACGCATTGCAAGCATGAACAGCTTGTTTGTAGGCACAGTGAGCACACAGACTGATAACAAACTTGAAATGCACCTCTTGAGCTGAGTTTTGATGATCATGACCTGACAGTAGATTTTAAAATTGATACTGGAGCCAAAGCTAACGCCATCAGCAAGGATATCTTTGAAAGGTTACACAGTAAGATAACCAAGTTGACAACGACCCTGCTAGGTTATGGTAAGACAGTGATCCCAAACATCGGGAAAACCAAGGTTGGTGTCAAAACTGGTAAACAGACACAGTTGGTGACATTTGAAGTAGTTGAAGACAATTATTCTCCGATCTTGGGTTTAGCTTCCTGCGTGAGTTTTGATCTAGTAAAGCGAATTGACAGTCTACCATGTAATTTGACAAGTTCTCTGAAGTGTTTGATGGAATAGGTTGTCTGAAAGAGGAGTATCACATACAAGTAGATGAGACAGTGACATCTGTTGTGCATGCTGCACGGAGAATACCAATGAGTATCATTGATAAAGTTTAGGAGGAGCTAGACTTGATGGAAAGGTCGGGAATCATTGCCAAAGCTGATCATCCTAGCAAGTGGGTTAGCAGCATTGTTGTGGTAGAGAAGAACGAAGATGTAAGGATATGTTAAGATCCCAGGGATTTCAATAAAGTTATCCTAAGGGAGCACCACCAAATTCCTACAATAGGTGATATAGCCTTCAAGTTCAGCGGAATGAAACATTTCACCATACTTGACATGAAGTATGGGTACTGGCACATACCACTATCTTGACAGAGTAGCATGCTAACCACCTTCAACACACCTTTTGGCCAGTTTCAGTTCCTAAGACTACCATTTGGACTCATTAATCTGCTGAGGTGTTTGAACAGAGGGTGGAACAACTATTTGGTGACTTGAATGTACCATATGCTTTGATGATATAGTGGTAGTTGGATGCTCAGAAGAAGAGCATGATGACAAGTTGAGGAAATTACTTGCTCGAGCGAAAGAGGTAAATGACAAGTTCAACCGTGACAAAATCCAACTCAACAAGTCCGAAGTTGTATACCTGGGGTATATAGTATCTAGTGGACTACAACTTGACCCACGTAAAATCAGAGTAATTGCACATATGCCATCTCCAGCAGATAAAGCTGGGGTACAGCAACTACTTTGGACACTCAACTTTCTAGCACCCTACTTGCCCAACATGTCCACTCTTACGCAAACCTTCAGAGCTCTTTTGAAGAAAGATGTTGTTTGGTGTTGGGGACCTGAACACTCAGCACCCATGCAGAGAATAAGGATGTTGCTTGTCAGTGAGCATGAGTTAAGCTATTTAGATGTGAAGGCCAAAACACAGCTGCAGGTTGATACTTCCCAGCATGGCCTTGGACCTGTGCCATAACAGAATGTTCATCCAGTAGCTATGCTTTGCGCTCCCTAACTAGGTGCCCTTGGTGTAGTTGAGTTAATATTTCCTTTGTGTGCAGGCCCCGGTATCAGTAGTCTTTTCCCTAGATATATGAAACCATCACACTCATACAACTCGTCTTTGACTTGCCAAAAAGGTTGCAAGACAGCGGGTGCTTGGCGCCTACTAGGCCAATGCCAGTCATCTTGTATTGCAGGGTCATCAGCTTCAACTAGCTTTGATTCCATGTTGCGTGTGATTTTCAAGCCATGAACCATGGCTACTTTCTCGCCTTCCAAATTCAACTAGCCGTTAGGTTCATCATGTAGGTAGGCTCTGTACAAAGCATCGGCAAGGTATAGGTGCTTACCAGGCACATGCTCCATCTCATTAATCTGATAGCGCTGCCGTCTAATTAACAGCCATTGGAGGCGAGGAGTCTTGATGAATTGAATTCTTGAGGATGTAATCAGTTTGTACTTCAATATGTCTACCATACACGAAGTGGTTAAACTTTTCACAGCCAAAAATGCAATAGCCAAGAGTTCCTTGTCAATCTGTGGATAGTTTGCTTCAGCAGCATATGCAAAAGTGTCATGAAAGAGCAAGCTTGGCAGTGTACTGGCCTGGTTTAAATAAATAATGATATACAGCTGCCTGTGTCTACCTGAACCACCTGTGCTTGGTTTGGAAATCAACAGCAGAAGGAGCCTCTAATACCTCAAGAAATACCTGATCTCTCTTGAAACAAAGTAGCCATGGACATCATGGACTTCTGAGAGAACAGTTATCTCGTAGTCGCTGACTGTTATTCTCACTTTCCTGAGCTCCGGCAAATTCGCATCAAGTCTTCCAGTGATGCGATAATGGCTCTTAAATTACTCTGCTCTGTTCTTGGAGTTCCTCTAATCGTCATGGCTGACAATACGCCTTTCAGTAGCTCATCTATGAAACAATTTGCTGATGATTGGGGTTTTGCTATCTCCACTTCTTGCCCTCACTATCCTAGGTCAAACGGGACGGCTGAGAGCTATGTGGAGACGATTAAACAATTCCTGAAGATGAGTGAGGACACAAATGAAGATAGTTATCCGTTGCTGTTGGCCTACCACCAGACACCAGTTCTAGGGTGTATGTGTAGCCCTGCTGAAACGCTCTTCAATAGATGTGTAAGAAGCAGCTTGCCTATGACAAGTGAGGCGCTAGCACCTGCCATGGCGGACCCCGCCGCAAATTATTTTAACAAGCACCAACAGCTAATGAAAAGGAATTATGAAAAAGCTGGTAGGGAGTTACCCCCACTGGAATCTGGAAAGCAGGCGCTTGCAAGGACTGCTGGTGAGAAACATATACTGGGCTCCAGCCACAGTAGTCAACCACTATCTATCTGTCGCCTCAATCATACATTGTGACAATGGTCGCACATTATTATTGGTCAGACACAATCGTGTACACTTAAAGCCAAATAAATCCAAAGCACTTATGGAACCGGTGGCTGAGAAGCCGTACAACCCTGATAACAGCGAAAGTCACAGTGCTGATCTACCTGCTCAACACAAGCTCGACGCTACATCAGCCTTGCATGCAATAATAATTAATTACTATTATTATTATTATTTATAATAATAATAATAATAATAATAATAATAATAATAATAATAATAATAACTATTATTATTTATTTTATTTATTATTATTATTATAAATAAATAATTATATATAATAATAATAAATAAATTGATTAATTAATAATAATATCATAATTAATTAATAATAATTTAATAAATTAAATAAATTTAATAATAAATAATAATAAATAATATATAATAATTATTATTATAATAATAATAATAATTGGTTATTGTTATTATTTGTAGACTGATTCGACTCAAAATATTGTTGTTTATTATTATATCTGACAGAAATTCTCAATGAAGTTCTCAGGAGCAAAAATAACTGGACAGAGAGTACAGTCCAGCAACACATTAGACAGTAGCCTGCCTGTTCGCAGCTGATGATAATTTGTCATCCTACATGTCATTCAAAAATTATATTACTGTGCTCGCTAATAGGTTTGTGTTTTAACTAACGGCTATTTTCATTGGTTGCTTTAACATTTTCTCGTAACGCGACTTGAACTTGATCTTTTCACTATTACTACTATTTTCAACGATCGTAAAGCTTAGTTTCCATACATCTCCCAAGTAATCGCAGCAACTCCTGCGAGCACTGGCGACTCACGAGGAGTTGCGATCCCTGGTTTCCATACTTTTGCATTTGCTGGCGACCGGCTGCGATTCCTTTGTAAATACATGGTAGATTTAGTTACTATTATCATCCTATTAATTAATTTATTTTATTAATATGTGAAAATTAGCTATTTTTATCATGCAAAGAGCTTTTATGTTAATAATTATTATGATAAGAGGCAACCATAATAATAACACAAGTTTATTGCTACTGCAGTTTAAGCAGTAAGTAATAAATAATAATAAATTATTATTAATTATAAAAGGCTGTTGTTATTAAATTATTATTATAATTATTATTCATAATAATAATGATCAACTCAATAGCATTATTATTATTATTTAAGTAATCATAACAATTTCACCAGTGAAATTCCCAAAATTATTTTTTATTTATCACTCACTGGTAGCTATTGTTATATTTAATAATTTAAATACAATTATTCAATCGTTATTTATTATTATTAATATCAACGAACAAACTACGGCTATTGTTGCGCTTTTTATTATTAGAAGCTATAGGTTTTATATGAATGAAGTAAAAAAAATTATTATTATTGATAAGTCAATGTTTTTGTCAATGACAAAAAAATAATTATTATTTTTATAATAATATTTAAATTACTACTACATGATTGCTTCGGCCATGGTCAACTTTCCTGACCTTTACCCTGATCTTTTAGGAAAAAGACACAAAACGATGTCGCCTAATCTTCAGAATCTATGTTTGGTCGCATGTGTACGGTCTCCATAGATCCTTGGCGATCGCCAGTTGTTCCTGATCGTGGGTGCGTCGCAGGAAAGTACTTTGCAAACAACTTTCGTGGGACGTCGCAGCAACCTCGTAGGAAATCGTGGCACATCGCACAATCACGGTCTCCATAAATCGCTGATCGTGGCAGAAGCTTCTGCGACCTCGTGCGAGCGCTTGGGAGATGTATGGAAACCAGGCTTAAAGGCGTTATTGTACGATCGGTGACTGACTGCGGTGTGTTCCTGTCCATTGAACTGATGTGTTACAAATTGTTAGTTTTTATTTCCCTGTAGCTTTTGTGAAATTGTCGAGTTCAAATTATTGTAGAGATGACAACTCTCAATACTTCTATTCATTTAAATGTGTGCCAACTTAATAAAAGTTGTCCACTCTTTCTTTTATAGCTTAATTGAGTAAATAACTCCAAATTTGCCTAGTGATGTATATCAACCAGATATGCTATCACATCAATTCAGTTCAGTCCAGAGCTAGCAACTGGCCAGTCAACTAATTACTTAATAGAAACACAGATTAAGAATCTACTCTAAAATTCAATAGTAAATGGAACCGATCAACATGTAATCAACTTAAAAGACACTCACTACCCAACCTAACCTCAACATTCGTGGGAGGGTGAATGGAGAGAGAATGAAGTAGATTCGAGCGATGATATTCCGTTCTACTACAAATACATGGAACTAACCCCAAGCTGTTATTGTAGATCAACATATACACCACTGATAGCTAACCGTGGAGACCGAACCTACTAACAGCCGAGACAACTCTATGACATTTATCCACCCCGACGCAGGACCGTGGAAAGTACTACTTACAGTGATATAGCTAGGATTCGAGGAGTCGATCATACAACTAAGTAAGTTACGACAAACAATAAACCTCGGATTTTATACATATCAGAACTATAGTAATAGTTCAGCGTGTCTGTCATCATCATACATACTGCTCAGTAATTACTATTACAAATATTATACTACTATTCAGTAATTATTATTGTTAATATTATTAATTATTATTATTATAGAAAAGATAATAATAAATAATAATTATTATTATTATAATTATAATTAATTAATAATAATATTATAATAATAATGATATTAAAATAATAGTTATAATTATTATAATTATTATTATTTATTTTTTCAACCGTTAAACTTAATTAATTTATGATAATAATTATGATAAATCATTATTATTACAACAATAGTAATAGTTTGCAGTTGTTGTTTTTATTAAATTATTAATTATTGTTATTATAATTAATTAATTAAAATTATTATTATAGTAATAGTTATAATAATAATAAATATATTATTATTATTTATTTATTAATGTTTTTTAGCTCAATAATTATAATAATAATGTTGTTTACCTCAAATGTTATTAGTGAAGTAAAGTAATTATTATGCCAACTCTTCTTCAACACCGACAGGACCGAAGTCAGGCCCAGTTGATAGTCTGTGGATGGACTGTTCAGAGGCCCGGTTGATCATCTGCAAATGGACCGAAAACAGGCCCGATTGATAGTCGGGGGACCCAAAACAGGCCTGGTTGGTAGTCTGTTGGTGGATCGAACGAAGACAGGCCATTAGATAGTTGAAGGGCCAAAAACAGGCCCAGTTGATAGTCTGCGGCAGACTTGCCAACTCTCACGCATTGGGCGTGAGAATCACGCATTTCCCTGTTTCTCACTCTCTCACGCACGTCTCACGCATTTCCCCTGTTGTTGGGGAAAATTTTTTTTTGTCTTTTTTTTATTATTATTAATAGCAATAATAATTGAATATTATACTAAACTTGTTTGTATTGATATTTCCCTATCTTATATTTCAGTTTCTTATAGCAGTTATAATGTGTATGTTTATTTTGCTCCCAACAACTAACTAGTCAAAGTAAACATTGACATAGAAGATTGATACTGCTATCATCATAATAATACAGCAATAATCATAATAAATAAAGCACTATAGGATTCAGATTGAAAAATAAAAAAGAGATAATTGTAACAGCTGTTAATTGACCACTTTTATACTTGTGTTGTGAGGGGAAATGCTATATTACCCACACTATCAATTCAGGTTACTAGGATCCACAGTCTAAAAAAAACGATCCAAATAACAACAAGGAGCAGCAGTAGCAAAGATCAAACTAATCACAGGGGCACTGCAGTGAGTAGTAGTTGCAAGCATGTCTCTTTGCCTAAGTCCGCTATCAAACACCCTACATACATGTGTATGTAGGGTGTTTGATAGCGGACTTAGGCAAAGAGACATGCTTGCAACTACTACTCACTGCAGTGCCCCTGTGAAACTAATAACTAACAAACACATTGATTATTATTTCAATACTTTTGTATCATTCTTAGAGAGAGCCAGTCAAAACAGAATTGACGCACTCCATTGCTGTGTTATTATTGTTGATGTCAATTCATTTTATTATTAAAGCTGACATGTTAGTTCCATTCATTTATTAATTACTACCTACTACTTACTTATTATTATTATTATTTTCTTCATACAATAATAATAAATAATAAATTAGAAATAATAATATAATAATAATATTTATTATTTAAATATCAAGTATTATTATCATCATCATTAACCAATTACCACTATTTTGGCTATTATTATTATTTATTACTGCTGTATCATTAATAATAATTGATAATAATAAGTAGATGTTATTGATAATAATTTTACAATTTATTAATTAATTATGATTATTATTAATAAACAAAAGGTTATTAAAAATGATAAAACATATATTACCTACATATTATTATTGTTATTTGTTGTTGCTCTTTTGTTATCAAGTCCAACATTCCTTAACCTTTTTTGTTTTATTATCAATGGTAGCAGTTAACAAGTATTTTTGTTGCTTTTATAAATCAAAATTAAGAGTTAATCATTATTTGAATGGTATGTTATGTGTTATAATAATTTTTAGCAGATTCAATTTCATGAGAATAGTTATTATCAAAAGAATTATTGTTCTTTTACTTTCAAGGTTGGTGTTATCTGTATTTTTTCGTGAGAATAGTTATCCACAAGCTTCTGTTCTCCATCCACCTTATGACCTTTTCCATTCACCAGCTCCTGCTCTTCATCAACCATATCCTCTTCTCCATCCATTATACCCTGCTTTTTGTCTACCTCCTACTCTCCATCTACCATTTTCTGCGCTCTATCCCCATCTCCTTTCTCCCCATCCATCAACTCCCTCTCTGCCTCCACCAGATCCCACTTTCCACCCATCCTCTCCTGGTCTCCATCCTTCATCTCCTGCTCTGCATTCATCATTCTCTACATTCCCTATATCTTGCTCTCCATTCACCTTGTCCTGGCCCCCTCCTGGTCTTGATTTACCTCCACCTGCTTTTCATTCACCCTCTCCTGCTCTCCATCCACAATCCACTGCCCTTCATCTACCATCTCCTACTGTCTATCCACCAGGTTTGGCTCGGTTTAAACTAGTCAAATTTCTGAAGTTTTGGTTTTTGTTATTTTTCCGTTAGTTCATCAAATAATTGTATTTTTTCACAGCTAAGCTGGCAGGTTATCTGCTTCACAGCATTCACTCATGCCATGTCTCATTCTCTTGGTTATTTGAAAAATCTAAAATGATAAATCAAATTTTTCAGTTAGTTACGATAGCAGAGAAATGAACGATGTTTATTGAAAAAAGATGCGTCACATATATAATTGATATAAATTCATGATTGTATGATGGCTCAGAACGTTTTGCTTTTTGTGTTTTAAAACGTCTGAACGCTTTCCAAACCGTTTGAACGAATTTGAAATAGTCTGAAATTTTGCAAAAACTTCTGAACGCTTTGTGAAATCGTTGGTGAGCTTTGAAAATCCGAGCCGATTTGCTGGTTCGCTCTATTGATCATAGATCTACAGTCCATTTATGATGGATAATGTTTCTCCTAAACACTGAGCAGTTGAATTTTCTTTAAATAAATAAATAATGTTTTTTTATTTATTAAATATTATTTGCTTTAAATTATTTTGAATAATAAATACAACCTAACTGTAAAAATTCATTTAGGGATTATATTCAGCAACATTTTTATACAGTTAATTAACTTGCTCTATGTCTTTTGATCGACGTCTATGTTGATAAAGTTATATAAAGGCTATAAATAAAATGATGACGATCGCTTTTGGTTCGAAAGCCATGTGCCTTGCAAACTTTTCCAACCATTTCAAAATAGTTTAGATTATTTTAAAACAGTTCAGACTATTTCAAAATAATTCATATGGTTTGTAAATAGTTCATACTCTTTCTAAAGCGCTCATACGGTTTGTAAATAGTTCATACTCTTTCTAAAGCGCTCATACGGTTTGTAAATAGTTCATACTCTTTCTAAAGCGTCCATACGGTTTGTATTTTTCTAAATCATCTGGATCATTGCTAAACCGTCTGAATTATCTGCAAGACAACTATACGGTTTGCATATTTTACAATTGTTGGACAGGAAATACAGTATTATAGCATTAATCCCGCAACTGCTGAGGCCGACAATTAATTTATTATAACCAACAAGCCCGTTTTTAAACATAGTTTCTTGGGCTATTTTACTACAATTACCCTATTATTTTCAATGTCAAAAGAAACTTTGCAAACCGCCTGGACTATTTCAAATCCGTTCATGCTCTTTGAAAACGAAACCGTCTAACGTTATGAGCCACCATATGTTTGGGATAGTACACTCTAAACTATGAAATCGACTTGGCACTCAAAAGGACAATTTTATTTATTGCCTCTCCTAAAAAAAATACCAATGATCTTGTCTTACTACGGTAGTGCCATTTAGTTGTTGAAGTTTGAGTGTATATGTTTTCTATTTTATGAGGTTCTATTATACAAATAGTCATTTATTTAGATACTGATGCCATGTTGTACATACAGTTGTCTTATTTGGAAATAAACATTGAACATTTTTTTAACAAGCTGAATGCTACATATCGAAAGCCATTCCTTTAACCATTCAGTAAGTCATAAGCTCTTTTTATTGACTGCATTGAGTGCACCATTTTCACAATAAAAAGCGATTTAATCCATAAAAACCGGTATAAACCAGAAATAAATGGTTTGTTTGGTTTTTTTCAACCCTGTCTACCATCTCCTGCTCTCTATTCACAATTTTCTGCTCATCTACCATCTTCTACTGGCCATCCACCATCCCCTGCTCACCACCCACAGTCCTCTGCTCTTCATCTACCATCTCTTGCTCTCTATTCATCAATTCTTACTTTCTATCCACCTTCCCCAGCTCTACATCTACCATCTTCTGCTCTCCATCCACTATTTCCTGCTCTATATATACCATATACTACTCTCTATCTATTAAATCCTGCTCTACATCTTCAATCTCCTCGCTCTCCATCCACCATCATCTTGCTCTCCCTGCATCATCTCCTGCTCTTCATCCACCATATCATACTCTTTATCCACTATATCATGCTCTACATCCACCATGCTCAACTGTCCAACTACCTCCTCCTGCTCTCTATTTACCATCTCTTGCTCTACATACTCCATATCCTGCTCTCCATTCATCATCTCCTGACTCCTTCCACCATATCATACTCTCCATCCACTATATCCTGCTCTCCATCCACTATATCCTGCTCTCCATTCACTATATCCTTCTCTCCATCCACTATATCCTGCTCTCCATTCACCAGTCCTGGTCTCCATCTCCCTTCTGCTCTCCATCCCCGATCCCCTGCTATCTCTCCCGATCTCTCCTTGCTCTTCATCTATCATCTGCTGCTCTCCATCCATCATCTCCCATTCTCTATCTACTATTGCTGCTCATCATCCCGATCTCCTTATTCTCCATCTATCGTCTCCTGCTCTGCATCCACCATATCATACTTACATCCATTATATCCTACTTTACATCCACCATGCTCTGTTCTCTAGCTACCTCCTCCTGCTCTCCATCCACCATTTTTTTGCTCCACCTACAACATATCCTGTTCTGCATTCATCATCTCCTGCTCTTCGTCCACCATACCCTACTTTCCATCTGTCTCCTGCTCTCCGTTCCCGATCTCCTTGCTATCCACATATCATCTCCTGTTCTCTACCTATCATCCCCTGCTCTGCATCCACCATATCATACTCTTCATCCACTATGCCCTGCTGCACAACCACCATGCTCTGCTTTCCAGTTACCTCCTCCTGCTCTCTATCTGCCATCTCTTGCTCTATTTACATCAAATCCTGCTTTGAATTCATCATCTACTGCTTTCCATTTACCTTATCCAACTCTCCATCCACTATACCCTGCCCTCCATCCACCGTATCCTGCTTTCCATCTACCTCCTGCTCTCTATCCCCGATCTCCTTGCGCTCTACCTATCATCTACTACACTCTCCATCAATAATCTCCTGCTCTCCATCCCCCATCTCCTGCACTGCTCCTGCACTGCATCCATCATAATATACTCTCCATTACTATATGCTGCTCTCCATTCACTGTATCCTATATTCTATCTACCTCCTCCTGCTCTCAATCCTCAATCATTTGCTCGCCATCTACCATCTCTTGCTCTGCATCTACCCTCTCTTGCTCTGCATCTACCCTCTCTTGCTCTGCATCTACCCTCTCTTGCTCTGCATCTACCCTCTCTTGCTCTGCATCTACCCTCTCTTGCTCTGCATCTACCCTCTCTTGCTCTGCATCCACCATCTCCTGCTCTCTATCTACCAACCACCTCCTGCTCTCCATCTATCAATCATCCCCTGCTCTCGGTCCACCATCTCATACTATTCATTCACCATACCCCATTGTTAATTGCATTACTTGATGTTTCTGCAGCTAGCATGATATAAGATTTTATTTTCCAGCATTTTATCAATAATCACTCAGTAACACATTTTCCCCATTTGGCTCGATTTCACGCGCTTTTTTCCCCTTTTTCCAAGTCTCACTCTTGACCCCTCACTTTAGGTTGGCAAGTCTGGTCTGCGGGTGGACGAAAACAGGCCCGGTGGATAGTTGCGGGACCGAAAACAGGCCCGGTTGATAGACTAAACTCTTATTATTGCCATGTAATTAATCACCACCCTTAGTAGTAGTAGTAATATAGGCAGAGGTTACTTAGCAACTGACTAATAGTCACTGTTAACTTGCAGTTTGAATAGACTTGCCCGGCTAAACTAGTGTTAGTGCAGTGACTACTGTGGGACGTAGATTCTTGTAACTGCCACGTAGTAGAGTGGGTACAGAGGCCTATTTAGCTACAAGCTCTATCTCTGATTAACTCCAGCGCAACTACTAACTTATAAACTTGTCCTGCTAAACTAGGTTCTATGCAGTGACTACTATGAGACGTAGGTTTTATAACTGCCACGTAGTAGAGTGGGCTACAGAGCGAGGCCTACAGTTGAATTTGAGAGATGCAGAATTCTTTAAAGTATGCGCACAACTTTATTCACTGCCAACTCTGGCACAAATAAAAGTAATTCAAGCTTATATAGTAGTAGTATTTAAAATTATGTCCCTGATTGGACAAGATTTTAATAGGTCAACTACATCCATTTTTACACAACTTCTGACAGTAAATATTTGCGCCAGAACTGATTAAACAATACTTATAACAGTTTTTAAACATCCAAAACACAAATTCGCAACTTTTAGTAATAAAAAGTAAGAATATTAATATTTATTTGGAAATAATTACAATAAAACATTATACAACAATGCAAAGAGTTGATTACATTAAACTGAGTTTACACAGCGTTCGCTATTGATGAATTTTTGCCAATCTGCTCGCTTTGATGCTATATAACTGCTGACACGACTTGGCAGTATCAGTGCTGAGCATCTACCACTGGCAGCAACATTTTCTTTTGCTGTTGTGTAGCCTGTGTCGTTTACTTCACCTCTAAAGAGAAGGAGGCTGAGCATAAGTGCCTCTTCCATGCTTGAACTATCCCTTCACAGACAGATCCACCGAAGGAACCCAAGGCACTTAAACGACCTAGCCCTCAGGGGCGTCAGCCCTATTCTGATCATAGGGATCGTCGTCGGCCTTCCATGAGGCAATGGGTGAGCCGCCCATCTTGGCATCCAACACCACAATCCTCACGAGCCAGTCCAGCCCCCAGTGTCATCAAAGATTGTGTTGACTGCCTCTCCAGGTTATGACATTGATCTGAACGACACTTGCGACATCTCCTTCTGAGCAGGCTGCTCTCTCCCACAGCGGCCCTTTTCAGTGCCACCAACCATTATTAAAGAGTTGAATTGTTCTTGTCCTCGGTTTGTATCAACATTCCATAGCAGGTTTATTTCATTAGTACACTCATAATTAACCCCAGGGTGCGGGTCTTGGGAGGGAGAGTGCCTCAAGTTTATTATATAGTATCGGTTGAAAATTCGGTATAAGTAGCAGTTAATGTACATATATTTAGCCGTGTTATGTGAGAGACGAAGATTAGACCTGCCAGCATTGAAACTCAGACAAGAGTGTGAATGAGATTTTGGGCATTAAAAACATGGCAAAATTGAAAATTATCAATAAAAAAATGAAAACAAAAACGTTGCGAAATGCAAAACATAATAAACCATTTTACAAG
Organism: Cryptosula pallasiana; assembly: GCA_945261195.1. Taxonomy (NCBI): domain Eukaryota; kingdom Metazoa; phylum Bryozoa; class Gymnolaemata; order Cheilostomatida; family Cryptosulidae; genus Cryptosula; species Cryptosula pallasiana. Next base: position 45,062,207 of record OX183135.1, read on the forward strand.
AATGAGATTTTAACAATCAAACTGAAACACTAACTATCACTAGGATTAGAGCCAGCTAAGCGCAACAGGAGAGAGTAAACGCGTGCAGAAAAAAAGTAGTAGTTGTCAGTTAAAACTGTGACATTCTACAAAACAAGCAGTGTCAATGAATATATCAAATGCAAGACTGTATGCAAGTAAATAGCTTAATAGTTGTTAGCTTCCTACTGAAACGTATTTTAAAATTTCTAACCTGCCACAAAAACAATTGCTGATCAAAACAATTCTGGTCTGATGGTTTGCATGTTCTACTATGTATCTAATATACCGCTATATAATATTTATTAGTATTATACCAATGCTATAGTTGTATCACAGCAACTATTTCATACTGAGAATTAAACTAGCTAGTGCGGCAATATATAATGATAATTACTATTAATCATTAAATTTAATAGTAAATAATAATGTTTTGTTCTGTTAAAGAATGAGTGAGAGTGTGAGGAGGGAAATGGGTGAGTATCACTTTGCGTGAGAGTTGGCAGGTATGACGCAGATCTTTAATGGTTCTTGGTAAGAAGCTGTTATATAGTAGACAGAAGGAGGCATAGATAGATTGTGGGCTCATTTCTGTTGGTAGCCCTCATGATGACTGTCAGGTTTTTCCTGTCATTAGTAAGTTTTTCATATGCACATGCTAGACACTGTTTTGGTTTTCAGCCAACGAGATTTTTAACAGCGGGGAAATTCTAGGATTCATTCTCCTGCCTTCCACTGTATGGATATTTACGTTGTAGCAAGCATCAGTCACACTAGCCGTCGTTTAAGGTTTGCTATGAATCGAACAGCTCTGTTTTGGAGCATTTCAATTCTGTGTATCATGATTCTGTCAGAGGTCTCCCAGATTGTATCGGCATATTCCAGGATGTGGCAACACAGGGCAGTATAGGCGAGTGTTTGGCTTTGGGTGTTGCTATATGTAATTTGTTTTTTGTACATTCATGTACCTTATAAGCTTTGTTTAGTTTCTCAGTAATATGAGTGTCAAAGTGAAGACCTGCTTGTAGGGTTACGTCTAGGTATTTTATCTCTTGGACACAAATCAGTCAAGTATCCCCAAGCTTGTATCCTGGCTCTCAGATGACTTTTCCAAATGCAATTAGCTCACATTTGGTAGCGTTAAAAGGTATCTTCCACTTGGATGACCAAGTGTAGACCACATCAATAACTGCCGCGAATCTTCTAGCGTTTTCTTCAGAGTTGACTTCAGAATATAATAACGTGTCATCAGCATAAAGACTCATTGCAATCTACGCATGATGGCAAATCGTTAATATATATCAGAAACAACGTTGGGCCAAGCATTGAGTGACTCTAGGCGTTACGGGAAGCTCTTGTGAGTTCACACCTTGAAGTATTATAGGCTGCCTGTGTCTTGAACCCAGTTTGTGGTTTGTCGGATCTTTTGCATTAGTAAACAGCGAGGAACCTTGTCAAATACTTTTTTAAAGACAAGGGCAACTGTGTGGGTGCAGGATAATTTTTTAGCGTAATTTATCAACTCAAAGTATTTTCCCAGAATTGGGTTTCATAAGATAGGCCTAAGTGAAATCTGTGTTATCTGTTACGTAATACTTTGTCAGGAGTTGAATTAAGATGATAGAGAACAATATTTTCCTACATCGTACAGGGTATGCTTGTGAGGAAAATTGGCCTGTAATTGGAGGTTCATTGGTGGGACCTTTTTTATGAATGGGTGTAACATGTGCAGTTTTTCAAGCTGTAGGAACTTTTCCGTTGTCAATCGAGGCCTGGAACACTTGCACGAGGCAACTTGCTGTAATGTCAGGGTCAATTAGCATTTCATATTTTTTATTTGATTTGGGCGAGGGGACTGGCTGTTCTTGAGGTTGACAATTGATGTTTTTACTCCATCTTTCGTGATCTTCCATTTTTTGTGTTGTGTGACTGTGGGAGAGAGGTCTGTAGTTTTTCATCTTTATAGAACTTGGTATGAAAGTAAAGTTTAAGGTTGTGGCACACTCCTGGTCATCGCTTGTAGTTTCACCATTGGGTATTGTAATTGTCATTAGCTCCGATTTTTTAGCATCTTGAGACTGGTTGACATGCTTGTACAGTGGCTTGCTGTCACCCTTCCCGATTGGTTTGCATACTTTTTGCATTAGATATTTTCGCTTAAGCCTTTTGAAGATTTTTTTGGGTTTTAATCTCTCTTGGTTGTAGCGATTTAAAAGAACTGGATCACCAGTGGTTTTATACTTGCTGCAAGTGCATTTCTGTTTAGCTAGTAACTTCCACTTAGGTCGATTGCATCTTTTGATTTTGAGGGTCTTGGTGGGGGCATGTTTGGAAACAGAAAATCTGAATGAGCTTAAGAATGTCTTCCATATTTTCTCTACATCTTCCATGCTATTCAACTGCTGTTCCAATGACTGCATGTCTGCCTCTTGGAAAAGATGGATTGTCATCTCGGAAAGGGGTGGAGGGTTATGTTTACCCAATGTATTGATAACAGCCGTGATAATGAAATGGTCACTGAGGCCTGGTATGTCCACAATTATGGATGCGATAGAGGCGGGTCACTTGTACTAAGCAGGTCAAGTGTATTACTCACGATGGAAGTTGGTTCTCCGGATAGCTGATGGAGTCAGTTTTCATGTAACATTTTTATAAACTGGGTATGGGTGTTTTTTTATTGAGTGTTCTGTTTTACAGTCTGGTTTGTCCAGCCAATGTCAAAGTTTTTGCAGGAAAATACTATTCATTAGATGTTCATCAAATTCGTCAGTGGAAAAAGCAACAGCTGGCAGAACTATTATCTGCTAAATATTAAAAAAAATGCATACTACTGACAAGTACACTCACAAGTACACAGGTGTATAAAACATACCCTGAACCCATTCACCAATACACAGATGTATAAAACATACCCGAACCCACCCACAAGTATACAGTTGTATAAAGCATACCCTGAACCCACCCACAAGTACACAGGTGTATAGAACATACCCTGAACCCACCCACAAGCACATAGGTGTATAAAACATTACCTGAACCCACTCACAAGTACACAGGTATCATTATCACAATAATATTATTGCTTGATGGTGTCCCCTATGGTTCATTCCTCAACTCCTTGGCCCAACACTGCTCTTGATATATAAATGATCTACCTGCAGCTGTGAACCGCAGCTGGGTCTTTACGCTGATGACGCATTACTATATAAACATTTTACCACTCATGCTGATGTTGCCAGTTTTCAAAAAAATATTGATGTTGTTCACAAATAGTCTGTACATTGGAAAATGCTCAACAACACCAAATTTCATGTAGTTGCCTTCAGGAACCAGAAGTATAAACCTCAGTACAAACTAGGGCCAGTACTACAAAGTACCTCAGTGTTAACGTGCAATCTGATCTAAATTTCAACCGACAAATGGCACGGCACTTGCGAAAAAAGAAGCGTCGAAATATCTTGGTTCCATCAAACACATCCTATATGAAGCCTCTACTGAATATCCTCTGCTAGCTTATTTAAAGGGAAACGGAACACAAAAACTAGTTTTTTAGAGCTAAACTTTTATCCTGAATCAAACCCATAGCCAGGCAGTGCACATGGCAGTGCACATGGCACAGCACATACATCATTGAGTTATTTCATTAACAAGGCAAGCAGGCTAGCAGTCAGCTCAAATTGTGATTTCAATCGTGGTAGTCATTCAGGTGTGTTATCTAAGGTTTACAACATTGGAGAAACTTCAAAACCACACATCTTTTTTTGTAGATTACATTTTTACTAATGGTTTTCCGTGGAAAAATTTGCCAACTTTTGAAAAGATGCTGTGAAGTTTTTATTACTTGCGAACATGTGAACTAAACATCATAGCCCTTACTTGGATTTTTTGTTTTTAGCTATGACCAGCCAAGCAATCTAATATACAAAGCCATATAACCTAGGAGTATTTTTAATTTTGAAGGGCTCAACAATCTGGACATGCGTAAAGATAATGCAAGATTACTTATATAACACGTAGCAGTTGTAAGTAAAATATTATATTGACAAAATATGTTGATAGTTGAAAAATTTTAATATACAAAGCATTATAAAACTAAATGTAGCATGATAACATAGTGAATATTTAAAACAAAGAAAATATGAGAATAATCGACCATAATATATCTAGCCTGGGTGTTGGCATGTGCTGTTGGAGAAGTTTAATTGCAATCGATATAATTGACGAGTAACACAGGAGTCAGACATAGTTGGTTACGCAATGATCAGACAAATAAGTACATGATAACTCAAGTAATAAACTGACAGTCTATCACACAGAGTACCAACCAGCTGAAATTATATTTGTTTTTGGGTTAAATATGATTAAACTGAACGTTATGACACTGCTGTTATGGTCCAAAAATATCTCCCGAGCAATGCACCAGCACATAAAGTCGTAAGTTATTAACCCATCAAGCATTTGAGGCTAAGACTAAAACTTTCGCACGCCTATGATTTTGCTGTAGAGAATGGAAATTGGGCTGGCATTCCAATTGATATCAGTTGTTTTTCTTGGAAAAACCAATCAATAGAGAAAAGCGCGCAACCTGAGAAAGTTTTGAACAATGGGGAAACCCCAATTAATTACGGGGATTTCAAGAATTTGTCAATTGTGTTATATAAGCCCGCAATAATTATTTTTTGGGTTTCCCCAGTAATAAAATTTTTGCACAGGTTGCGCGTTTTTCTCTAATGCAATGCACTGCAACTATACAACATTATTTGTTGATGACAAGGTTACGTTGGTTTGAGTAGAACACTGCAATGATGCCTATGGATTCCAACTAGTATATTGGAAGCATTTCTGTTTTACCTTTCCATGTCCTTTTTAAGTCGATGCTGCCCAGTTCTAGAGTATGCTGATACGAATAGTAGACTGATGGCCAAAAACTGGGATGTTGACAACTTGGATGGCGACAAGGTTGGATCGACTGGTGACAAAGTGCGATCGGTTCTTGACAACTTTGACCAGTTGATTGACTAGCTTACCTCGATGTCGAAATAGTGTTTATTGACAATCATTGGCTTATTCCCTGACAATTGGCCACAAATTCAGTAAATAATAGTGGCAAAAAACGAAGTGGTAGTTGTCTTCTCCTAGCAGTGTGGACAACTGAAGATTTCATGTTTGAAGGCCATAATAAATAAAACAAAAACAATATTCATTACTCGCAATAAGTAATGAATATATCATGAAATGCTCCTACAATAATATGCACCCCTGGGTAATTCTTTCAGATAATTTATTTCCCTCTATTTCGCATACATTTTATTTGCAAAAAAAAAACTTGAGCATACTGTGTAATTTATGCATTGTCGACCTCGAATCTAGGCCAATCAATGATGTGGTCAGAACTGTCGACAATCGATCCGAAATTGCCGGCTATCAGGCTGTCACCATCTCAGCATTTGTCAGTCATTCCAATTACCGATGAGAAAGATATTGAGTGCCTGAGATGATCCAGCACAATTCAGTCAGGTTCATTAGTCACCTCTGAGGAAGGGTACCATTAAAGCTTGCTCTCCAGAGAACAAAAGACCATCAGAGACCAGAGGAACCACAAAGTAAACGCACAAAGCACAACACTGAGCTAAAAGCAGAAGGGTGGCTGTTCTAACCCCTTTTTAAAGGCGGACTACTACAAATCAATTGATGAAAAATAAACTGCACGTTGCTGTACACATTAGCACGTTGTTTGCTAACTGAGGCACTCTTTTTACTTTAGGTTATGGAGTGTTCAATGTCTGCAAAGTATTCAAAGTCATCATTTGCCTTAATTGTTCATTATTAAAAGAACAGATTGTTGTTTAATACTATTGATTGATGATAATAATGAGGTTGTTACACATAAGTTGTTCCAAGAGGAGAGTGTTGAGCTTATCATTTGTGCACTAGAAAGGTAATAAATGATCATAACTATTGCAAATAATTTGAAAAATGTGCTGATAGTAATAATAAATAAGAAGCCCTAAATTATACAATTTTTAAAAAAAGTCGTAGTTTTTACTACTTGGTTGCCCAGTAACTTTTGTTTTAAGTGCTGTGGCAGATACCTATTTGATCTATACTTTTTCAGATATACATACCTGGTGACTAGCTGGATTTGATCTCAGCTCCTTAAATATGGGGATACATTGCACACGCCACCTTCCTGGCTATATATGCTTATCTGCCATATTTGCCTATTGGATATATGGCACTATAGTGCCTATGAAGATTATATTGTTACCCTATTACTATATGGGTATAATTCGAACACATGCAGTTGTGTGTAAGTAAGCTCCTTGGACCCGTCACTGAGGTCTTGCAAACATTTTGTTACATCGTGTTGAGGTATGAGTAGTTTTTTTCTGTATTTCTTTTTTATTTTCATCCATGTTTGTGGTAAGTCATATTTGTAGCTGTTGTGACCTTATTGTTGAAGCAATCACCATTCTTTGCTGCTGAATATTGACTTGTCTGTTGTAGTCTATATGTTCTTCAGTTTAATGACCTTGACCAGCTTGATTCGCTCCGCCTTTTTCCACCCCGGTAGTATACCCACATATACCGGGTCTATGGGTAGGTTTTACAGGTTTTACAGAATCATGTGAAGTTTTAGACCTGACTATATTTAGTTCCTGATTTAGATGTCACCATCACCAGTTTAGATGTCACTATTTCTGGTGTATATATCACTATCTTTAGTTTAGATGTCACTATTGTAGAGGAAAAGATTCTAGCTATTCCTTTGGTAGCACTTGTACACTGCCTATTTCTATTATCAAACTGTTATAGAGTGATCATATCTACTAGTGGACAACTGAGCATGAACATTAGCTGCTACAATTGCTGCCCTTTGTTACGAGCTATCTAAAACTGCTTACATGACATGCATACTGTACCCCTTTCTTCTAGTAGCTACTTTTATGTATCACTAAGGCTATTCTTATACTCATTCACATGCCTTATACTAGCCCACCTTTCTTTTGTATGTGTTATTAGGGCTACCTGTTACACAGTCAAATGTTATGTAACCTTTTATATAAAAGCTGACTGAAGCTCTCTCCTACTCTGAGTAGTAGGAAGAGCCAAGGCAGAAGCATGAAGGATAAAGAATTAATCTCAACACAGCCTTCACTTATTATTGCACTGACTGAAGACTTGCAATAAATTACAGATCAAACATTGCAGTTTACTTGAAGCAACTAGCATACACGATAAATTCAAGCTTACAGGAGTGCTGGCTTGCCACTCAGAGCAGTTAGTCAGAACGACCTATCAGCAGTCAGGCCTGTTCAGAGCACGCTTAGCCAGCACTACTGACTTGTGGTCCAGCACACAGTCTGCTAACAATCAGTCTTTAGTAGGCAGTAACTTAGCCTGAGAACCAGTGCAGGTGAATGCTACCACAGAACCACGGCTATTAGATGTCACCCAAAAATCCTGCACATTGGTGGCAGCAGTGGGATCAAGCGAACTCCTACAGATGGATCCTCAGGACTAGAAGACTGAATCAGGACTAGAAGACTGAATCAGGACTAGAAGACTGAAGCAGGAGCACAAGACTGAAGCAGGAGTAGTAGACTGAAAGTGAGGAACATGCCAAAATGACTACCAGACGAGCCATGAGTATGTACAGGGATCTGTCGACAAGAGTGTTACGGACACCCACGGCTATCCTGCAGCAGATGAATGAGAACACCAACAGTGAGCAGTTCAAGGCACCAGAGTTTGATGGAACAGGAGATGTTCAGTACTTCCTTCGACAGTATCAAGAGGTCTCTGAAGCGAATCAGTGGCAGCCGGCAGTGACCATCATCCACATGCGCTAATGCCTGAAGGGACAGGCTCAGCAGTACGGGTGTAGAATTGCTCTGTGGGCCATCATAGATGCACTCAAAGCCAGCTTTGGGCTCTACCTACGGGAACCTCGAGCCAAGCTGCGTGGCTACAGAAAGGATGCCAAGCATTTCCTCCAGGATTACGCCATGGCTATAAAGATGATGGTTGAAGCTGCGCATGAGGACCAGCCATGAAACCAAAGAGAGGAGTACGCATTGGAGAACTTCCAGAGTTCTCTCGGAAATGTGTACCTCCTAAGACGCCTGCTGGCTATACAACCACGGTCAGCAGAAGATGCAGTCAAGGCTGGGAATGAGTTCTTTTGAGTGCAGCCAACCTATACCCCTGGACCCTACATGCGGACAGTGGAGTCAGAAGCTGAAGGATGTCGACAGGTGAAGACCCAGACCAAAGAAACTCTGCAGATGCTGACCAATGCTATGGGTGAACTCAGTCAGCAGATAGCCGCCCCGAAGGCAGCTCAAGCAACTGGACCCTGCGGCCGGCCGACCACCAGAATACCCAGGTGTTGGGAATGTCAGCAGTCAGGACACCCACAGAGAATGTAGACAAAATCCCTGGAGCAAAAACCATTGAAACTACTTTATCCCGTAGCAGCAAAAGAGTGCTGGCTGCATAAGGGCACAGCAACAGAAAAGGGGAAAGCCAGATGAGCTGACCAAAGCTGCACAGCAAGGAGCCAGGAGAGCGGCCGACCCCACTCCTCAGACACCATCAACTCTAGTGATGGTGCAGAACTGCCAAGCAGATTCACTGATGCAAAAAGAGACACTCGGCAGACAAAAAGCGTAGATGGGGGAGGAGCCAGCGGGAGAGAGAGAATCGGCCGGCCGAGAGGGGAAGTGAGGGTCCCACAGGCGGGAAGTCAATTAAAGACACAGAGGACCTGCCAGAGAGACTACTCCGAGAATGCCTTTGTCTACAGTATCTCTACAAACACTGTGGCAGATCTAGCCTTAAGCTACGTTCACACTATGCGATTCTCGGCCGAGTGGGCGGAGCCAAAAATCGGCTCGCGAGTGTGAACAGTGAAATCTTCAAGATTTCACTATCGTTGGCCAATTTTTTTTTCATCGGGCAGTGATGGTTCTCTGTACGATTATCGGCCTGTTTAGCCAATCAACATCCACATCACAGCTTTTCAATTTAATGCTTTTCAAGAAACTTGCAGCTGCTTGATAATTATTATTTAACTAATTTTAGAATACTTTTTAATATTTCCCTGATCAATCGCAAGTCTTGTTTACAAGTAGAATATTCAGGTGGGTATACTAACTATTATCAATATAAATAGAAAACAACTACCAGTGCCATGATTATAATAAATAATTGCATTGAAAAAAGTTATCATTTATTTATTATTCATTATAATTAATTGTGTATACTTACCATTATTTATTATTTTTATTACTTGTAATTTATTTCTTATTATTGATGAGTGAAGAAATGGTATAATTCATTGAAATATCTGGTAATATAAGCTATATTATTATTAATAATAATTTGATGTTCTGTAATTATCAATGAAATGCGGTGTCTTGACAACATGTCAAGGCCATGCAATATCGGGCACAAAAACTCGCAAGTGTGAACTGTTGTAAATAATCGGGAGAGCAACTCCCGATTCCTCCCGATAATCGCATGGCCGAGAATCGTAGTGTGAACGTAGCTTTACTCAGCCGAAAAGTCAGCAAACCCTGCCAACGTAGCTACTGCTTGTCAGACAGTTTGTGAACTCCAACAGGAATGTTTGAAAGAAGGTGAATAAGAACTGGAGGAGTGCCAAAGAGGGAGAAAATCAGTCAGCAGAAGGAGGGTGTGAGAGTAAAGCATAGTGGAGGTCAACAGAAAAGACAGACGACCTGCCAAAGGTACTGCTTTGAAGAGACCTCCACAGACACTAGCTCTAAAAACCCCTTGGCATACCCAGCCTTATTCACCCACCAAGCCAAAGAACCCCGTCAACCAAGCTGCTGCCTTCCTAGTGGTCACCAGTACACTCAGAGACAGCAGGCATTGAGGGAAAAGTTTTTAGAGCAAAGCCAATATGGGAGAAACTTGGTCAGCGGAAGAAAGTGAAGACCAGCCAGATGGACTTTTTTAAAGAAACCTTCATGGACATTATCTCTGAATACCCAACAGCTGACCAAGCCCTACTAGTCCAAAAAATTGGATAACCCTGCCAACCCAACCATTATCTACCAGACAGTTTGTTGACAAAAAATGGGAAGTCAGACAAGAAGCTAGCGAAGATTGTAGAGAAGCCAGATGAGCTGAAGATCGGGCAGAAAGAAGACGTTCAAGCAAACTGACGGTCAACAGATGAGCTGTCAGGAAGACTATTCTGAGGAGACCTCTGCTGACATTACCCATGTCTATCTTTTAGCAGGCCCAGCTCTACTAGATCAATCAGACGCCAGACTATATGGATCCACCTATCACCTACCAAGCAAGATAAAAAACAGGCACGTAATCTACCTATTAGACACTGGGGGTGTCGATAACTTGGCTCCTAAGAAGGTTTTTGGCACTCTGCCTGAAATAAAAGAGCGAAAATTGCTAGTCCAGCAAGCCAACCTTACCAGGGAAGCGGTCCAGCTGACAGCTAGGACAGGAATTGGCAGTTGCAACATTGACCAATAGTGCACAGCACTTGGGTTCCAGCTTGGACAAAGTTCACACTTGATATCGACACTAAACCAGCGGGCGTGTAGAAAGGAGGAGTCCCACTCAGCCAAACCTACCTACAGAGTATGGAAATACGGACCTTGTCAAGAGCTCTGCAGAAAAAGCACTGGCCAGCAAGGAACCAGCCCTACCACCCAACATGAGCGGTGCAGTACATAAAAGACAGCGCACCCAAAAGACAGACCAGCCAGCCGAGAGAGAGCCTGTGTCCGAGACACCCCATGCTGTGGCTCAGACGACAGAGCCAGCAAAGCCAAAGTACGCAGAAGGCGCATCACTAAAGGCTATGGGCCTCGGACCCTTGATTGAGCAGCTGCTCAGGCTGCCCCAACTGAATCAGGAGAGGACAGCTACTGATCTGCCCCATCAAAGCCAACAAACTTACCAGTATAGAGAATACCTTTTTCATCTTTAATTGATGTTTGTAAACTATTATATTCATTTTCACTTAATAATTTATATATAGTGTTTTGAGTTTGATATTCAATAATTTCTCCAATATCTGTTTTACCTATTGGCATAATTGCAAGCAAGTTACTTCTTTTATCATTAAAATAATTTTTAGATGAATCAATCTCATCAACATACATGTTTTATGCTTATTTCTATTATCAAACTGTTATAGAGTGATCATATCTACTAGAGGACAACTGAGCATGAACATTAGCTGCTATGGTCGCTGCCCTTTGTTACGAGCTATCTAAAACTGTGTACATGACATGCATACTGTACCCCTTTTTTCTAGTATCCACTTTTATGTATCACTACGGCTATTCTTATAATCATTTACATTGCCTTATACTAGCCCACCTTTCTTTTGTATGTGTTACTAGGTCTACTTGGTACACAAAGAAATGTTATGTAATCTTTAATATAAAAGCTGGCTGAAGCTCTCTCCTACTCAGAGTAGTAGGAAGAGCCAAGCCAAAAGCACGAAGAATAAAGAACTACTCTTAACCCAGCCTTCACTTATTATTGCACTGACTGAAGACTTGCAATAAATTACAGATCAAACACTGCAGTTTACTTGAAACAACTAGCATGCACAGAGTAAATACAAGCCTACAGGAGTGCTGGCCTGCTACCCCGAGCAGTCATTCAGGACGACCTATCAGCAGTCAGGCCTGGTCAGAGCATGCCCAGCCAGCACTGCTGACTTGTGGTCCAGCACACAGTCTGCTAGCAGTCAGTCTTTAGTGGTCAGTAATCTATCCTGAAGACCAGTGCAGGTGAATGCTACCACAGAACCACGGCTATTAGACGCCACCCAAAAATCCTGCACATTATCTCTAGTTTAGATGTCACTATGTCTGGTTTAGATGTCACTATATCTAGTTTAGATGTCACTATATCTAGTTTAGATGTCACTATATCTAGTTTAGATGTCACTATATCTAGTTTAGATGTCACTATATCTAGTTTAGATGTCACTATATCTAGTTTAGATGTCACTATATCTAGTTTAGATGTCACTATATCTAGTTTAGATGTCACTATATCTAGTTTAGATGTCACTATATCTAGTTTAGATGTCACAATATCTAGTTTAGGTGTCACTTATCCAGTCATCACCTGATACACTGTACAATTACATCACATTTGCAGCACAATCGGACTGGGAGTATTGTGAGAAGTGCCAGCAAAAGCGCCCTCCTCGGGCTCACCATTGCAGCAAATGTCGTCATTGCGTCACTAGAATGGACCACCATTGTCCTTGGTAACCATGCATGAATATACATGCCCTACATGGTGCATATAACGTAGCATAGACTTGGTTATTATATGAGTAATGTCCGGAGTACTTGGCAATGTACAGTGTGTGTGGCAATGTACAGTGTGTGGCAATACTTTATTGTTGTAGGATAAACAACTGTGTTGGAGAGGACAACCATTTCTCGTTCATTCAGCTGATCTTCTATAGTATTGGATTGAGTGTATTTGCCTTTGCATTCTGTTTATCTAAATCTTATAAGCTTCCACCCTGTCCAGAGCAATTCTGTAGTCCCGTGAGTGTCTTGTCAGAGTGAACTACTTTCTTTTAATATATTTTGTACATCTTATATATTATACATGTTGCATATCGCACATGCTACATATCGCACATGTTACATATCGTACATGCTACATATTGTACATGTTACATATCGTACATGCTACATATTGTACATGTTACATATCGTACATGCTACATATTGTACATGCTACATATCGTACATGCTACATGTTGTACATGTTATATATCGTACATACTCTATATCGTACATGTTATATATCGCACATGTTACATATCGCATATGTTATATATCATAATGTGTACATCGTACAAAGAAACTCTGTGAATCATGAAATTTTTTTCATGTTTTAGGACAGCTGGTTTGTAATACATGAGAGAGGATTGCACATAGCCTCTTATATAATGTCTGCTATGATGTCTGTTGGTATGATCGGATTGTCTTGTGGACAGCACTTTGGAATTGCTCTGGTACTGTATATATTATATGTTGGTTGTCTCTGTTATTGTATATATTATATCTTAGTTGTCTCTGTTATTGAATATACTATATCTTAGTTGTCTCTGTTATTGTATATATTATATCTTAGTCGTCTCTGTATACTTTTTATTATGTATATAGACTGTGTCATATACTGTATAGGATATATATGTGGCTGCATTGTAGGATGTGACATCCCTAGAGTCGATGATTTCTAAGGACTTGGTAGGGTAAGTACTGAAGTAGCTTCTGTTAGTTTTGTGTCCTGTTACAGTTCATCGAGTTGGTGTTAAAAGAGCCCCTCTCTCACACCCCCCCCCCCCCCTATCTCCCAAACCCTCCCTTATCCCTCACACTCCCTTATCCCTCACTCCCTCCCTTATCCTTCCCTCCCTTATCCCTCACACTCTCCCTTATCCTTCCCTCCCTTATCCCTCACACTCTCCCTTATCCCTCACACTCTCCCTTATCCCTCACACCCTCCCTTATCCCTCACACCCTCCCTTATCCCTCACACTCTCCCTTATCCCTCACACTCTCTCTTATCCCTCACACTCTCCCTTATCCCTCACACTCTCCCTTATCCCTCACACTCTCCCTTATCCCTCACACTCTCCCTTATCCCTCACACTCTCTCTTATCCCTCACACCCTCCCTTATCCCTCACACCCTCCCTTATACCTCACACTCTCCCTTATCCCTCACACTCTCCCTCATCCCTCACACTCTCTCTTATCCCTCACACTCTCCCTCATCCCTCACTCTCTCTTATCCCTCACACCTTCCCTTATCCCTCACACTCTCTCTTATCCCTCACTCTCTCCCTTATCCCTCACTCCTTCCCTTATCCCTCACACTCTCTCTTATCCCTCACTCTCTCCCTTATCCCTCACACTCTCTCTTATCCCTCACACTCTCCCTTATCCCTCACATTCTCCCTTATCCCTCACACTCTCCCTTATCCCTCACACTCTCCCTTATCCCTCACACTCTCTCTTATCCCTCACACCCTCCCTTATCCCTCACACCCTCCCTTATCCCTCACACTCTCCCTTATCCCTCACACTCTCCCTCATCCCTCACACTCTCTCTTATCCCTCACACTCTCCCTCATCCCTCACTCTCTCTTATCCCTCACACCTTCCCTTATCCCTCACACTCTCTCTTATCCCTCACTCTCTCCCTTATCCCTCACTCCTTCCCTTATCCCTCACACTCTCTCTTATCCCTCACTCTCTCCCCTATCCCTCACACTCTCTCTTATCCTCACACTCTCCCTTATCCCTCACACTCTCCCTCATCCCTCACACTCTCCCTTATCCCTCACTCCTTCCCTTATCCCTCACACTCTCTCTTATCCCTCACTCTCTCCCTTATCCCTCACACTCTCTCTTATCCCTCACACTCTCCCTTATCCCTCACATTCTCCCTTATCCCTCACACTCTCCCTTATCCCTCACACTCTCTCTTATCCCTCACTCCCTCTCTTATCCCTCACACTCTCTCTTATCCCTCACTCCCTCTCTTATCCCTCACACTCTCCCTTATCCCTCACTCCCTCTCTTATCCCTCACACTCTCTCGTATCCCTCACTCCCTCTCTTATCCCTCACACCCTCCCTTATGCCTCACACTCTCCCTTATCCCTCACACCCTCCCTTATCCCTCACATTCTCCCTTATCCCTCACACCCTCTCTTATCCCTCACTCCCTCCCTTATCCCTCACTCCCTCTCTTATCCCTCACACTCTCTCTTATCCCTCACTCCCTCTCTTATCCCTCACACTCTCCCTTATCCCTCACTCCCTCTCTTATCCCTCACACTCTCTCTTATCCCTCACTCCCTCTCTTATCCCTCACACCCTCCCTTATGCCTCACACTCTCCCTTATCCCTCACACCCTCCCTTATCCCTCACATTCTCCCTTATCCCTCACACCCTCTCTTATCCCTCACTCCCTCCCTTATCCCTCACACTCTCTCTTATCCCTCACTCCCTCTCTTATCCCTCACACCCTCCCTTATGCCTCACACTCTCCCTTATCCCTCACACCCTCCCTTATCCCTCACTCCCTCCCTTATCCCTCACACCCTCCCTTATCCCTCTCACTCCCTCCCTTATCTCTCTCACTCTCCCTTATCCCTCACTCCCTCTCTTATCCCTCACACCCTCCCTTATGCCTCACACTCTCCCCTATCCCTCACACCCTCCCTTATCCCTCACTCTCCCTTATCCCTCACTCCCTTATCCCTCACACTCTCCCTTATCCCTCACACCCTCCCTTATCCCTCTCACACCCTCTCTTATCCCTCACACCCTCCCTTATGCCTCACACTCTCCCCTATCCCTCACACCCTCCCTTATCCCTCACTCTCTCCCTTATCCCCCACACCCTCCCTTATCTCTCTCACTCTCCCTTATCCCTCACACTCTCCCTTATCCCTCACACCCTCCCTTATCCCTCACACTCTCCCTTATCCCTCACACCCTCCCTTATCCCTCACACTCTCCCTTATCCCTCACTCTCTCCCCTATCCCTCACATTCTCCCTTATCCCTCACACTCTCCCTTATCCCTCACACTCTCCCTTATCCCTCACACTCTCCTTTATGCCTCACACTCTCTCTTATCCCTCACTCTCTCCCCTATCCCTCACATTCTCCCTTATCTCTCTCACTCTCTCTTATCCCTCACACTCTCCCCTATCCCTCACACCCTCCCTTATCCCTCACTCACCCTTTCTTACAATAATGGTCAGGCTTGCTAACAACCATATGCACACTATTTTGTATATATGTTTGTGTACACATTTTGTCATATTCTGTATGTATATAGAATATTTTTTATATAAACAATAGGTAATATACAACAAGTTATATATATGCATAACATAATCGAGACAGAAAGAGGTTTTATGTTGATCAGCATAACATTTATGTCTATTTATAGATTAATGCTCTCAAGACCGGAGCGTCCAATCAAATATAGGTATGACATTCTCTGCGGCACAAAAAATGTGCTCAAATGGCTTTTTCCATGTCGCAGACGAGAACTTTTGGAGGATAAAGTTGTTTCTTATGAACATGACATTGTGTAGTCACATGATAGTCATGTGATGTGCAAGCACCTATTTCACTTAATGATGCTGACTGCTCAGTACACGGCACATACAGCATCTCCAGTGCCTGACAAAAGTATAAACTGCTCACATACTTTCTATAATACACATATCTCTGTGTATATCGTTATATATATGTATCTATGTATATGTGGAGTGCCCCATCAGCGATATATGTTACTCTACCGCGCTACTCTCAAGGTTGTACTTGTGTCTACTCTAATCTCTAGCCTTTTCCCTACCTGCTGGATGTACTCTGGTATACTATTTGTGTACCTGCTGTATGTTCTAACTAACCCCTTGCTGATATGCATCAAGTGGTAATTAGCACTGTCTTTTCTGTGTGATGAATCACAGTCTTTTACCCTAGCTCTCTGTGATATCACATAAAACATTTTATATATACATTTTCTATCTACGTATCATATATACATAATGGTGAATGTGTATATCTATGTCATTGTACATTTTATCCGCTGTGCACTAGCAATACGCCCTCATGTATATATATGCGTGTACCAACATTCCCTTGCACACTGATTGAAATGGATTTTTTATGTAAGACCCATGGCTACTATAATAAATTGTTGGTTTTTTTTTTTTATTGCTATGTGGCTGCTCCCCGGCTGCTTCCAGCTGTGCTGCAGGCTCATTTTTGTTTTAGTTAGGGAAATTGGCACACAGGCTGTTAGCTTTGCAATTTAAATGCCAGGCATTGCTTTGCAGCATGCATATATTTATATATTGTGAAACAAAACTGGCAGCATTCTATTTATTAAAACTGTCAGTGATGAACACAGTTATGTGTAAAACCACACTGAGCAGAGGGAAGCTCCGCTCTAGGACAAACAGCATAGTGCAGCTGGTATTGTTATAGAATTATCTCCCCTAGAAAGGAGGATGATTTATAGTATGGCTTGGCAATGAACTCACTCACGTGACCCTCACGTGGTCGTTTCTTACCTTCAATTTCGAAGATCAGCAAAATTATTATTGGTGTTGTTGTGATTGTTTTTGCTACGTCTCCATGGCTTGTGCATACTCACTGTGTATGGAATTAAATTCATCTTTTTAGTTGAAATGGATGTTCAAGAAATTTTGTTTAATGAGTCTGGTTCGTCAGACACTGGCGATTTTGTGGAGAAAAAATCACCTGTCCTGGAAGGTGACAGGGTATGTATGTATGTCGTAGTAATAATGAAAAGAATTACTAACGTTGAACTTGTTGATGTTGGTCACTGCTGTTTTTGAATTATTTATTTTTTCTTTTCATTAACTATTACTATGTAGTAGTAGTAGTATGTGCTACAGCAACAAGGGCAGTGACAATTTGAATATTATTATTACGGCACTAACAAACACACACAGTGACTGACTGTGTGCGTTGTTAGTGCCTTATTATAGCTACTTCTAGTATTAGTATTATTTGTTTTTGTTGTTATTTATTACTATTATTACGGAATACATAATATATAGCTACATGTAATAAAAAATAATAATGACGACGATAATAACAATTGACAATGATTGGCAAGTAATTATTAATAATAATTATGTTTAATAATACCTTTGATGAAAGTATTGAATACTGACTCAGGAACCTAAAAGGAGTGCACTGGTTAGTTAAAACTGTGTTAATAATCTGTATGGCCACAAGGGTTAGAGCAACAACAATTTCCGTTTATGTTGTTTAATCACTTGCTAATAATAACTTTCAGGGAGTTTGAACTAATAATAATACTCCACTAATACCACCCCTTTGCCTTAGTTGAGAGCTATGTTCAGGGTATTTACCATTGCGCTTCCTCTGCTGTCTTTTATGGTCTTTGGTAGGAAACTACTGTGGTAAAATTGTGATTATGCATACACGGAGGCAGTTCAGTTTGCCTCTGGCAGTGGATCTAGTTGTCATAGACATTTTTCGACGGTCTTGGAAGATTTCATCATAGGCTAAAGCCAGGTTATTATTACAAATCTATGATTCTTTCTCCATTGCTTTAATGTGTGTAGACCAAGTTCAGAGCAGGCTTCAGAGATACTCGCCCTTCCTCTGAATCGGCTCAAACACCTGAATGCATGGTGCTTGATCATCTCAACAGACTCAATATCTTTGTGAAATCTAGGATCCCATACTGTATCAGCATATTCTAGTACTGGGCGGCATAGACTTTATAAGCTAGCAGACGACAATCTTTAGGGCTTCATGTAGAAGTTGCTTCATCGAATCAAGAGTTTTTGAGGCTTCTTTTCACAAGTGTCATATGTTGGTTGAACTTTAGATCAGATTGCATGATAACTCGTAGGTACTTTGTAGTGTTGGCCATTCTATACTTTTATTTCATGGTTTGTATTGAGGTTTGTACTTCTTGTCTCCGAAGGTAATCACATGACATTTGGTGTCATTAAAGTGAGAGTAGCATGTTTCAGTTTTCTGCATGAGTTGCAAGTTCACTAGGTGGTGATTAAACCCTTTCCATTCCTAAAATTGGTCTATGGTAAATTATTTGGATATTTGCTTGGACATCTAGCTCATTTGGCTCATAAAGGCTGGTTCACACGACGCATAAAAGCACTGTTCTATGACTGTTTTAGCGGTCCCCAAAAACAAAACTGCGATTACTCATCGCTCGACCGAGCTCGTTGGCGTGAAATAGTGCGGGTGGTGGGATGTCTAACATGTTGAACTTTTTCACCGCACTATTAGCAAAAGGTCACCGTCGCGCTAGATGATTGTACAATCAAGCATCGTTAATAGCCAAGGGCGCGCTGCATGCATATAACAATGGCAAGAGCTGGCTGATAATTGGATTAGTGATAAAATGAAACAGAAAGCCGCAAACAGTGGCCTGTTGTATTATGTACTACAATATCTCCCAGATACACCCCAGCTAAATGAAAGTGCTAAATAATGGTGGTAAATATGTTACAAAAAAGAATAATTGATAGTTTTAAATTAATGAAACATATTATTATTTATTATTATTAATCAATGACATGACATAAAACTATGTATTTATTATTATAAGTCGAGGTCACTATCATTTGATAGCACGGTTTATTTTTAATCTTTTTTGTAACATAATAATGATGATGGTGATCATTTAATTAACTCACTAGTAATTATTACTATTATTGTATTATTATTCTTACGAACAGCTATTCTGTCAGACATTTATTTATTCTTGTGTATTAATTTTAAATAGTATGCAGTAATAATTTATGATTTCACTGAAATTATACTCTATCATAATACATGATAGAGTAAAGGCTGGTTCACACGAAAACAGAAAACAGAAACACGCATTTCCTTAAATAAATACCATGACCTTAGATGTTGAAAAAATTTTCAAAATTATATGATTGTAACATCAATGCCAAAGACGGTAGTTTATATAAACTATTCTTTCTGTCATCATTGAGATAAACGTCACCAATGGACTCATAGATGATGTTTCTTGCCCTTAATTTGATAGTGTTTGTTTGGGGCGTCCTACTTCAAAACAGATAAAAGTTCTCAGTCTACATATGTTTCCAGCCAATAGAATCAATCACCTGGAACTCATGCGATTCGTAACGCACGTACTCTTATTGGCGCTATCCCCATTGAATTATACTCTTCTTTTTCAATTGTTCCACTTATTCTTTATTTTATTTATTTGCCTCTCACGTGTTTTATTGCTTGACGAAATATAATTATATTCTATTAACTATTGTGTAGTTTTGTACAGTAATAATATGAGCTTACTTTTCATACTGTCAAGGTCTCTTTAATGCCGATCTCGTGCTATGTGCATTTTTATCTATCTAAATTTTGTGATCAACGAGGAATAGTAAAGTAAACCAGTCAGAAAACATTTTTAGATGGGAACGTCCATGCCAAAATGGGCAAAATTCTTGTTTTTCAGCGAGTACAAAACCTGTTTTTTTAACTCTATGCTGAACAGTGGTTTCAACGTTCAGGGGTTGTCCACCCTACAGGGTTCTTGATCCAAACTCATTAGTTCAACTATAATAAATGTTTTTGCAAATAATAATGAGCCCTTTTACGTTAACTACAATGACAAGACCAGAGTGGTGAGGCCTTAAGTTTAATTTCTAACAATAATAATAAGTCTTGAAGCATGTTGAAATTATTTTTGGACACATGGATGGGATGGGACACATGGATGGGGAATTTTAATAAATAATTATAATATATTGAAAAGGCATGATAATCATTATTATTAGTATTATTGTTGTTATTGAAATGATATCATTATTAATAGTCTTATAAGTTGTTATTGATGTTGTAATTATTTATTTTAGTATACTATTGTTAGTAAAAGAAAACAATAATTCAATTGTTATCGCCACATGACAATTGATAATAAATATTGTTACAAAATTACAAATAGTAATATTGTAATAGTTTTGAGTCCTCTATTACTGACACAACGGATTCCTCTCCTTCTCTCTGTCCTCACACTTCAATGTCTATCCCAAACAGACGCTAACAACTGCACAGGGTCCTCGACCCAAACGTATTATTAGTGTTTCTATCAATTAATATACTTTATTGCTACACAAATAAAAGGGTATTTACTACTATAACAACTGCTCAAGGCACAGCAGCTCTTTTTATAGAGTAAAAAAAGACAGTTTCATTACCTGACACGACAAATAACAAGATATAATACAAAGAGGGTGCCAATCATAGCACACAATACAAAATACAATAGCATGATAAACCAATCGAATTGAGAGCACATGGCATCTTGGGACTGGGCACTAGTTCCTGCTTTTTTCTGTTGGATGTTATCTTTTCTAATAAGGAGTGGAAAGTTTATGCTGTGTTTCGGCTGTGCTCCTGGGAGAGGGAAGGCTCCGGTCTCCATTCTACAAAGGTTATTCACTTCAGGGGGGCACAGACTCTAGTAATCACTGCGGTTGGACCCAGGGTCGGGGTCCTGATCCGGGGTAGCTACCATTCAGTTGTACAGGGGGATACCGGCCCGGGGTACCCGGTATAGAACCGGGGTACCCGGTATCCCTTTTTCAGGGGGATTTAAGCAGCTACGGGGGGGGGGAGAGCTCTGACAGGGTTGTAACTTGTTGCCAGCGGCACCAGAGGTGTAGGGGGGGGGGGGGTTTTAGGATAGGGGGGGTGGGGAGGAGCCTGACACCACTTACTCATCATGCAAATCTCCCACAATATATAGTAGTTAGTAATAATTATTAAAATGATTATTTAGTATTCGTTTTTTCATAGATAACCAAGGATGCGTTTTTTACTATTTACTGCGACACTAAAAAAAGAAAACAACTCCACATAAAATAAGTTGATGATTTTGGATATTCATGCATAGAAATTATGCCAGTAAGGATTCGTCAAAATTGTACTCGGAAGCGCGTTCCCATATCATTTTTTTCAAGGCTGGGTGTTCTCAATCCAAAAATGCCGGAGTGTGTAATGCAACGGCCAGTTTCGTAGTAACATCTAATTAATTATATACCACGGAGCAAAATCTATCAGCGTTGTATTACTTCTAGAAAAAACATTTCATGCGTCAACCATTCTCTGTCCCACTGTCACACCTGACTTGACAATAATACTAGTACTTTAAGATTTCTACTTGGTCATTTATGACTGCTGCTTGCTTCAGTTTTCCACATTTTAATCAGGTTTCAAAGTTTATCACCATTCGCGTTCCAAATATCTGTTTATTGGAAGTGGTTAGTTGTTGATTGTTTGTGTCCATGAGGCCTGTGGCCACCCCTGTACAACAATAGTTTGTGAAAGGAATGTTACATATTATATGTGCAGTGACATTGCTGTTCTACCAGTGTCTCCTCCTTGTTGGCTCTTACCTCACGTGTTACTTACACTGATACTGTGTGCTTGCAGTTGCTTTTTGCTGGAAGAGACTGCTATCTGATACCTGAGGAGTTGTATTCGTATGCAGGCAAAGTGAAAACTCTAGATCTCTCATATAACTGCATTAGGTAGGTACAGATGCTACGTGTTTGGAGGTACTTGGGCTACTTGGTTCGAGATTTACCAGTGCAGGTGAGGCGAGGGAGCAGACTATTTCTATAGCTCAAGAGCGATTAAATGCTGGTTTAGTTAGTTTGGTCTGGGAAATAAATTGCTATTTCCTGGGATGATCAGCAGATGCTTACATGACATACTTTGTGTTTAATTACTACTTAGACTTTGGTTCAATGTGGCTCTGTTGATTTGTTGTGTGTAGTTCTTTGGGGGCTATCTAATGCACAGATCTATACACTGAACTGTGCTTTATATATATACAGTACAGAGATTGTCTAGTACAGAGTCAATGTAGTACACAGTCTGTGCACTACAGAGTCAGTGCAAGCTTCTGCTGTTTCACACCATTTGCTTATTGTTACACTGTTATAGAGACTTGGAAGGGCTGGACACTTTCTCCTCCACACTGGAGGCCCTCATACTGGACAACAATGAGATAACAGAACATACAGTCTTCCAGCAACTCCCCAACTTACAGCTTCTGTCACTATGTAACAATCTCGTATCCTTGACGCTGTATAGGCTAGTGAGTGTCCTGTTGGTGAAAGCTTGTGTGTAAACAGAGTGTAGTAAACAACCTGCGAGGATGATTGATCGTTATGTACTGCTAGCCTACTAGCTACTACAACGCATGAGTGGCTAACATGTGCGATAAATATGTTACTTCCTTTACTGTCTTATTGTTATGTGTTTATCTCTGCTAGTGACCTATTCCTTAACAGTACATGCCATAGATAGTGGACCTATATGATTTCATTGATGGAATCGAGAAAAAATTTCCCAAACTGATGTATCTCAGCTTGCTAGGAAATAAGGCTTGTCCAGATTCACTCAGTCAAGCCGATTGTGATGAGTCAGATTATGATAGATATAGGTCAGTAAGTGACGGAGATGTTTCTTCTGCCAGCTTAGCCCCACCCATCTCAACCTATCCTCACCCATGCCCACCTCAACCTATCCTCTCCCATGCCCAACTCACCCATGCCCAACTCACCCATGCCCACCTCTCCTCAATCTCATCCTCGCCTTACTCATCTCTTCTTCATCCATCCCTTCAATATTCGTTTCCTGGTTTCTCAGCTCTTCAGGTACCACTGTAAACCAGATGTTGTTATTCGGCGAGCAATATAAATGAAGAATGGCTCGTGAACTCAGATAAATTCAACATTACAATAAAGATAAACAGATTGCTGCTATAAGTCTGCTCTGCTATTTAACATCTTCGCTTGTTATGTAGGAAATACGTTGTATACAAAATACCTGGTCTCAACTTTTTGGACTCAAAGCCAGTAACTGCAGCAGAGAGAAAGGAGGCAAAAAGAACGGGACAGTTTCTACGAGTTGTGAAACCTCTCTCTTCTGTAAGTTGTAGTAGTGAACTCTCTCTTCTGTGAGTTGTAGTTGTGAACTCTCTCTTCTGTAAGTTGTTGTAGTGAACTCTCTCTTCT
Source organism: Cryptosula pallasiana (assembly GCA_945261195.1). Taxonomy (NCBI): domain Eukaryota; kingdom Metazoa; phylum Bryozoa; class Gymnolaemata; order Cheilostomatida; family Cryptosulidae; genus Cryptosula; species Cryptosula pallasiana. The sequence continues at coordinate 45,085,882 of OX183135.1, forward strand.
GTAAGTTGTTGTAGTGAACTCTCTCTTCTGTAAGTTGTTGTAGTGAACTCTCTCTTCTGTAAGTTGTAGTAGTAAACTCTCTCTTCTGTAGGGTGTAGTAGTGAACTCTCTCTTCTGTAAGGTGTAGTAGTGAACTCTCTTTTCTGTAAGGTGTAGTAGTGAACTCTCTCTTCTGTAAGTTGTTGTAGTGAACTCTCTCTTCTGTGAGTTGTAGTTGTGAACTCTCTCTTCTGTAAGTTGTTGTAGTGAACTCTCTCTTCTGTAAGGTGTAGTAGTGAACTCTCTCTTCTGTAAGTTGTTGTAGTGAACTCTCTCTCTTCTGTAAGTTGTTGTAGTGAACTCTCTCTTCTGTAAGTTGTTGTAGTGAACTCTCTCTTCTGTGAGTTGTACCTCTCTCTCTCTCTCACTACCTCTCTCTCTCACTACCTCTCTCTCACTACCTCTCTCTCTCACTACCTCTCTCTCTCACTACCTCTCTCTCTCACTACCTCTCTCTCTCACTACCTCTCTCTCACTACCTCTCTCTCACTACCTCTCCCCCACTACCTCTCTCTCTCACTACCTCTCTCTCACTACCTCTCTCCCACTACCTCTCCCCCACTACCTCTCCCCCACTACCTCTCCCCCACTACCTCTCTCCCACTACCTCTCTCCCACTACCTCTCCACCACTACCTCTCCCCCACTACCTCTCCCCCACTACCTCTCCCCCACTACCTCTCCCCCACTACCTCTCCCCCACTACCTCTCCCCCACTACCTCTCCCCCACTACCTCTCCCCCACTACCTCTCTCCCACTACCTCTCCCCCACTACCTCTCCCCCACTACCTCTCCCCCACTACCTCTCCCCCACTACCTCTCCCCCACTACCTCTCTCCCACTACCTCTCTCCCACTACCTCTCCCCCACTACCTCTCCCCCACTACCTCTCCCCCACTATCTCTCCCCCACTACCTCTCTCTCACTACCTCTCCCCCACTACCTCTCCCCCACTACCTCTCCCCCACTACCTCTCTCCCACTACCTCTCCCCCACTACCTCTCCCCCACTACCTCTCTCCCATTACCTGTCTCTCACTACCTCTCCCCCACTACCTCTCTCCCACTACCTCTCCCCCACTACCTCTCCCCCACTACCTCTCTCTCACTACCTCTCTCCCACTACCTCTCCCCCACTACCTCTCCCCCACTACCTCTCCCCCACTACCTCTCCCCCACTACCTCTCTCCCACTACCTCTCCCCCACTACCTCTCCCCCACTACCTCTCCCCCACTACCTCTCTCCCACTACCTCTCTCCCACTACCTCTCCCCCACTACTTTAATATTACAAGCAGCACAACAATTGCTGCTGCTTTTTTTGCCATTGACATTTATTTATTATTCATGCTTATCTTCGGTTTACTGTTGACATTTCTGCAAACTCGAGCTCATGCGCAAAGCCACCCTTTCAGCTGCTGTTGATTGCTTTTCTGTGTTCATGTTCCAAAAGCTTTAGTTTGTTTACTATAGGATGAGGAGAGTCAACTGGAAAAGTCGGAGCGATCAATCTACAGACCTCTGCCTTCTGGACTGCCCGCTCGCCAGCAGCCTGTCGGTGAGTATAGCGCTGCCCCTACAACAGCGGTTCACTACTGCTCTATTTTGGTTTCCAATCCCCAGGTAGATTGTAGCTCTTTTTCATCTGTGGTATAGTGTTTGTATATGTAGTGCTGTCTCATCTCTAGTACAAATTTTATATACAACTGTTTCACCTCCAGTACAGAGTTTATATAATGCTGTCTCACTTCTAGTGTAGATTTTATATAGCACTGTCTCATCTCTAGTGTAGATTTTATATAGCACTGTCTCATCTCTAGTGTAGATCTTATATAGCACCGTCTCATCTCTAGTATAGATCTTATATAGCACTGTCTCATTTCTAGTATAGATTTTATACTGTCCTCTCTCGTCTCTAGTATAGATTTTATATAGCACTGTCCCATCTCTAGTATAGATCTTTTATAGTACTGTCTCATCTTTAGTGTAGGTTTTATATAGTACTGTCTCATCTTTAGTGTAGGTTTTATATAGTACTGTCTCATCTCTAGTTCATACTGTTTTGTTGGTATTATATGCCGATTGTTGTGACTGCTCATACGCCGGGTCAGACGAAACCCCCTACCCATACCCTATGCCGTATCCTACTGTTGAAACCCTCTACCTGACGGCAAAACCCCTTACTCTTAAAAAAGTTGTCTTTCCTTCGTGTTAAAGAGTGTTAAATAGTCGTAACCAAAATGCTAAAAATATTCTGAAATTACCCCATAATTATTTGTTTTTTGTTTGAAAATGATTATTTATTTACATGCTACTGTGTGCAATTCTTTCTTTAGTGCAACCACTTGTAAGTCAGTTTTGAAAATTCTTGTTGTGGTTGTTGATTACAACAACGACACCGAAAATCCAAACCTGTTATTTTTGTTCATCAGAAATAACATTCGTAAGTTACAATAATTAAAATCTGCTGATATTATTTGATTTAAAAATATTTTTTTCAGCTCTGATATTGTTTTATTTTTTAAGATATTCAAATCTTTAAAATGCACTTTTAAGTAGGGGGTTTATCTACCCATAGAGGGTTTTGACTCAGGTAGGGGATTTTGATAGTAAGAAATGGGTTAGGGGTTTTGTCTTACGGTAAGACTCTTACCCCATGCTACTACCACTAATGCAGTTACTAATGTTGGAATTGTCTACTACTGTTGCTACTACTCTTACCTGCAATCTCAGGGGCGTTTTGAGTTAAAAATCCAACCCCCTAACAAAATAGAACTGCTTGAAGCACGAAAAGTCTTTTGTTAGGGGGTTGGAGGAATTTGTTAGGGGGTTGCCTGTTAGGGGGTTCACCATGAGTGTTAGGGGGTCGAGTTTTATTATTGTTATACTATATTGTTATTTATTAGCTAATCATTATTCATTTTTTTAACTTTTTTTTTTGTTTGTTTTGTTTTTTTGTTTTGTTTTTTGAGCTGTGCCTTGTGGGCAACCCTAAAGACGGGTCTCATAAGCTTGGAGCTTGTGTGAGCAGCACCCTATACCCATGCCCGCCGTTACCGGCTACTCTTCCGAAAAGGCAGAGGGGGATCTTTTACTAGCATGACTCCATAGTTATTATGGAAAGTGCAATCAAACTAGGTACCACGTTATTTTTATGCCCATATCCGACCAGGCAGAGCATTAGGAAGCCAAATATCTTGCTTACAGATAACCGTGCTGGGAATCGAACCCCCAGATCCAGGATTGAAGTGCAAGCACTTTAACCACTAGACCACACGTGCAAATTTATCAGTTATTAATAATGATAATAATTACTACTATTTTATTATTTATATGTATTTCATTATTTTGATTATTTATTGTTATCATTAATTAATATATATTTATTTATTATTTTTGATTATTATAATAATAATATAATTTGGCTTGCCTCAAATTATTATTAACTGTTATTTATAACAATTATAATAATAATAATCATCATCATCATTCGTAATAACTAATAAATAATAAAAATAATTAATAATAATAATAATAATCTAATGATTATAAATAATAGTAGCAGTAATGAAGTGGGAGAAAATCCGATCATTATTAATTATAACAATGGTTACTGTAGTAGTAATAATAATTTTAACCACCAAGCCACATGCAGGCAGTTGTTAGTTGTTGCATAGCAGCTTCATTTGCATGCTGTCGTTTAATAATGTAAATAAATATTTCTTTACAGTAGAGCCGCCTTTCCACTTTTATTCAAAAGCACGAATATTCCTTTATTTGATTGGTCAACCCATGGATGAAGATGAAGTATAACAGAATTGCCAGCTGCGCCCAATCAGCTGAGGCAATTTGAATGGCGAAGTTAGTACCTGATGTAGACCGTAACTGCGCGACTTTTATAAGGGAGTCGTGACATACGCTATAGTAAGGGGCCGCAGGTTATGTTAAATTTTTTTACAGCGAGCACCGCACTTTTTTAAACGCCCAATACTAAGCTTACATGTACATCTACCGATTACCTACCGATTTGTGTTTACCGATTGGAGATGACGTCAAGGAGTTTCCCCTATTTTTTTCTCCAATTGCCATTCTCACGCAATACCGGTGAAACTCGCTACATGTTTTCCATAGAGTGATTTAAAACAACAAAGACGGGACGCTCAAAAACGATTCTTCATCTAAAAATAATTGCACTTGAGAAACCATTTTGTTGGAAACATTAAAACCACGAACGGTGATATGATTGGTCCAATCACAAAATATCCACCGATTTTTTGACCACGAGCAAAACCTACCAATAGCCTCAAATAAAATGCTACCGATTATTTTATTACGTCACACAGGAAACGGATGCAAGGAAATCCTCAATCGGTAAGGCAAATCGGGAGCTATTCGGTAGATGTACATGGGGTATAAGAACGTACCGGAAACGCGGCACTTTTTGCGTGGAGTGGCGTAGTTGTCTATTTTAATGAGAAGACAACTGAGCACTGCTTCCACAAAAGACAATGTACGTACCGGATACTGCGTAAATATCACTGTCATGGCGACTCCCATAAACGGCCTCACTTGCATCGTGGTCAAAGCTATATTGAACGGCCGTAGCTGGCAATCCTGTTATACTTCATCCATGGTTCAACCATATGTTCATGAGCCAATGATGTGCCTTGTTGGTTTACTGATAAATTTATTGTTTTATCACAAGGCTGGGTCAATGTCAATCCACAAAAGAAGTAAAGCATGTAGTTGGGCTAGGTCTATGTTTCATGTTGTAATGCTAAGATAACTCCCAAACAATCATCAGTAGAAAAATCAATCCCCTCAAACCAAAACAATACCCGACAAATTTGACCCCCTAACGTTAGGGGTTGGGAGTTTGACCCCTGAATGTTCAGGGGGTCGGGGGTACTCAGTACGCCTCTGAGCAGTCTAATCTAATATATAAATGTAAGTCCATTTTAGCGATGTTAGCTTAAAACTACGGCACTACTAAATCAATCGCAATAAAAAATACATATTCAGGGTCAACATTTCTTTCTTTAGGTTATAACTCTGTTGAATTTTAATTTTGCTAGAAGATTGCAGCGGTATTGTCAATAGAAACCTCATTCTTATCAGTTACGCCAACTTATATCCGGCCATATTTTTTTGCCTTCCGTGTCATGTTCGGTTTATTTTGTCTACATTCTGATTTGCTACAGCTTTTTGATTGGTCGGCAGTGGCTACAGCGAATCAAGTATTGATATCTGTGCCCCCAACGGCATCGTTTTGCTATAGTTGCTGGCTTTGTTAGATTTCATAATTTTTTTCCACCAAATCAACAATAAACTGTACTTGCCTTTCACATTCCAACAGTATCTCATTGCTTATGCCAGTGTAATACTTTTGCTTACCAATTTCCTTTGATGCCTGGAGCTAATATTGAAATAATTATGATAAAAATAGTTAGTTTTTAGTAATAATAAAAATAATAATAAAGTTAATAACAATTAATAAAGGACGATAATAACTCAGAGTTACCCTAGTTCTCAGTAGAATCTTACTCATCACTGATTGGAGGAATAGACACAAGCTGAAAAAATAATCACATCGACTTGGACTCACCCGACTACCAGTGAAGGCAGAACTCGTGTCAAGGAAGTGTTCGCTCAGGTTGGCCCTCAACACACACAGCCATTGCCAGCCATCGAGTCTTTCGCTTTCTCAAGCAAGTCAGTCCTAGTCAGTTTGGCTCTCGTGGTTCCAACTGCACTAGCAGCGGAAACAAGCGGAACAAAAAACGAACAATCCACGCATCGCGCTAGTTAATTGTAATTGCAACCAGTGGGAACTGTACAGGTGGATAGCTACCACTCAAGACTGAAATCCTGCACAATACATACAAAATAGTGATCTGCACCACAATACATACAAAATAGTGTTCTGCATCCCAATACATACAAAATAGTGATCTGCAGCACAATACATATAAAATAGTGATCTGCAGCACAATACATATAAAAAGTTCATCCTGAAGAACCCAATGTATCAGAGTTGTTCTCAATTTCCCTTGCTTTGCTCTAAAGTAGCGTTTTTATTCCTTTTATTTGATTTAAAAGTTGTGTAGCATGGCAAAAGACCTGTTTCATAAATCATGAGTAGGTCTAGCACAGCTGCCCAGTAGCATGGCATGAGTAGGTCTAGCACAGCTGCCCAATGTGGGTATAGGTTTAAGGACTTACAAGGTCTCTGAGTAAGGGTTTTTTAAATAATTTCTATTATTATTACTACACCTGAAGTTAAATGAACCTATCTCTCCACAACATTCGCAATAACCACCATAGTTGAAATATCAATGTTAGACAGTTGATAACAGATGCAACAATAATATACATAAATTATAAAAAAAAAATGACAGAAAAATAAGTCATTTGAGGAACTTGCTCCTTAATTTGTACTAAATTTTTACACAATTTATTTTTTGTAAGAATATTTGAATGTAACGTCCGCTCAGGGTGCCATGTGAAAGAAATGGCTCTAATATTCTAAACAATTTTTCTCCAACTCCATAATTGTGTAAATTTAGAAAAAAGAAATAAAAATGAATGTGAACTTTGATGACAATTGTGTTTTGATTGCCACACTATTAACAGTGTGTGTTTTGCTGATTCAGTTACATAGTTGGATGCAGCATTCTGAAATACATTTCCGAAATATTGACAAATGGGTTGCATAGTCACCAAGGATATGTTTTGATTTGGAAAGTTAAAATCTAAGCACTTGAATTTTCACCAGATTCTTTTAATTGGATTTTCACTAGAGGCACAACTACAGCAAAGCAGTTTAGAGTGATTTTTTGAAAATACAACGAAGGCTTCATGACAACATGCTTTGGTGGAGACACAGGCCTTACAACAAATTTTTTACCTCCTTCAATATCTAGACTTGCAGCTATTACAATATCTAGACTTGGAGCTATTACAATATCTAGACTTGGAGCTATTACAATATCTAGACTTGGAGCTATTACAATATCTAGACTTGGAGCTATTACAAAAGAGGTGCCCGTTCATGTCTTCAAGAAGAAGAGTTGATGTTTTTGCAAGTTGTTGTTATGAGTGGTGGTGAGTGATAGGGAAAGCAATGTGGTGCATGGAACAACCATTGCATTTCTGCAGATGCGGTATAATTATGTTCAAAGGTTCAAATACGTTATGAAACAAGGTGGAAGTTGGCGCACCCATCTGACTATAATTTTAAAAAGATTTCCAAGAAATTTTCAATGCTCCGACATCAAATTTGCTAAAAATTATAACCAGTTACAGAATGCTTGAAACACGTGCTTGGGGGACTGGCGAGTCAATACGATCTTACAAACAATATTTCATAACAACTCCATAACACCAGCCCCTCTTGATCTCCCTAACATTGCCTTCACCCATTTTATGTTATCTTCATGGTAAATGCCTGGTGTTTCTGCTAGTAATGCTATATATGTTACTACCCTACCACCACCACCGCTATTGCCACTACCATTGTAGGTGCTGTCAGCCTTCAGTGCACCAGTAATGTATGAGCTGTCAAGTTATATGCTTAGGTTGTTACGCTCAGTCACACACCAACAGAATAAGTGATAGTAGTTGCCATCATACCCCAACTATGTGCTACAGTCTACTGGCCATTTGTTCTCTTGTTCATCTTATTTCATTTTATTCTCTTTTTGTAGGTACAGTGAAGAAAGCTAAAAGCAGTTACCACGGCAAACATTCAGAAGGAAATCGTTTCATTCGTAACAATGACTTGTAAATCTGACCGCGCTCTCTATATAGCAACAACTTTTTCCTGTAGTACTAACTAATACTCTACTAGTAGTAATGACCGACTGTGAAAGATAATGGTTGACATGATTGGTAGGACCGAGTCTGTGCAAAAAGCATTCCATTAGCTGTTAAGTCTGCTAGTTACAGTCTCCTCCACAATCATATGTGCTAACACTTGTAGTAGCAGCCATTGTTCTATTATAGCTACATACATAGATTTGTATGTTGTCATTGTTACATATCTAATAGTTCCGCTGCTGTTGCTGAACTGCAGTTGAGCTTTCTTTTAATTTTGCTCTGTTTATATTAGCATATATAGATTTTATGTAAGTGCCCTGGTGTTTGTCGTAGTGCCTCCAGCAAATATGGAAATCTGACCACATTGTGTGTGTTATATTTATAGCTTGTTTGGTTTCTCTCCCTAGGCAATGCTCTCAGTTGATTTGCACCTGTTCGTGTAACGTTGTAAGGGGAGATAACCATGAATGAGAGGTTAGCTTGTTGTCTCCTCATCCTCCTCGTAAGTGGTTGACTTGGCGGTAGAGCTGTCTTGTTTTGTGGAGCTTGTGGCTGTGACTGTTGGTGAGGTTCTACTACTGGAGGTAGTTCGGCGCCTGGGCATTCGGTATCCTAGAGATAGAACACAGGTTTTGTGATCTATTATGTATTATTAGATTGATTACCAGCCCTCACTTAATACTACCAGGTCCTGGCTGGTACTACCAGGTATAGGCTGGTACTACCAGGCGCGGGCTGGTGCTACCAGGTGCTGGCTGGTACTACCAGGTGCAGGCTGGTACTACCAGGTGCTGGCTGGTACTACCAGGCGCTGGCTGGTACTACCAGGTATAGGCTGGTACTACCAGGCGCGGGCTGGTGCTACCAGGTGCTGGCTGGTACTACCAGGTGCAGGCTGGTACTACCAGGTGCTGGCTGGTACTACCAGGCGCTGGCTGGTACTACCAGGCGCGGGCTGGTGCTACCAGGAGCCGGCTGGTACTACCAGGTGCCGGCTGGTACTACCAGGTGCAGGCTGGTACTACCATGTGCTGGCTGGTACTACCATGTGCTGGCTGGTACTACCATGTGCTGGCTGGTACTACCAGGTGCAGGCTGGTGCTACCAGGTGCTGGCCGGTACTACCAGGCGCTGGCCGGTACTACCAGGCGCTGGCTGTTACTACCAGGCGCTGGCTGTTACTACCAGACGCGGGCTGGTACTACCGGGTGCTGGCTGGTACTACCGGGTGCAGGCTGGTACTACCATGTGCTGGCTGGTACTACCAGGTGCAGGCTGGTACTACCATGTGCTGGCTGTTACTACCAGACGCGGGCTGGTACTACCAGGCGCTGGCTGGTACTACCAGACGCGGGCTGGTACTACCAGGTGCTGGCTGGTACTACCAGATGCTGGCTGGTACTACCAGGTGCAGGCTGGTACTACCAGGTGCTGGCTGGTACTACCAGGCGCTGGCTGGTGCTACCAGGCGCTGGCTGGTACTACCAGGTGCTACCAGGCACTGGCTAGTACTACCAGTTTCAACTAGTTCATGTGATAAGTAGACAGCTATGTCATGTGACAAGGTGATATCCAGGTCATGTGACAGACAAGCGGCAGCTGTCGCTATAACAAGTAGTACTTACCATGGCCTCCGTTCACCCAATCAGATAGTGGATCTCCATATTCTTCAAACACTTTATACAGAACAAATATTATTTGTGTCATGGCAAACCAGCGCAGGCCAGACAGCAATAAAGTGAGCAGTAGCCAGAATGTCAACAGAGGGGGTACTGGCCATTTCACCAGTATCCATTTCGGGAAACCTAGGTCAGACATGACGCTGTTCAATCCAATGATTGTACTACGCAGCTGCGGAGGTAGCCCCAGGTGTTGCATCTTGTTCACCATGTTTACCTGCAATGTGTATGTAGCGTGTTGTCACCATAACCATGTAAGCTATCCTATACAATTTTATCTCAAGTACCTCCAAAAGAAACTGCAGTAAAATTTTGTTCAAATTGAACATGTCAAAAACTAAGTGCATTGCAGCTGGCTTGTTTTTTAGATGTATAAACGAAAGATGATTTTTTAGATATAATTCTTTATCAAACTTTTAGTCAAAAGAATGGAATGCAGATGCATGTCTGTGTGAGAAAAAAGGTTCGCTCTCCGTATTTACTCCTTTGTGAGTTTTTGTGGCATGATTGTGAATGTGCAGTATCCGCCATTACTAAATCCCGCAACCAACCTGTTCCTCAGCCCAAACAGGTTTCCACTGAGTTTTCCAAGTTGCTTCAAGTTTTGTTCGATGGTACTGCTATTTTGGTATTAGATTTCATCATTTTTTACTTGTAAAATGGAAACATGATGTCATCACTTTTGCAGTAACCAGCCAGCCTTCATTGATTTGTTGTTGCGTTTTTTGTTTTTATGGGGGAAACAACTTCAGTTTATTTATATTTTGGCATTGGCAAGTTGCATTGGTCCTAAGTGAAGAAATCATTTCTTCACTTAGCATTGGTCTAATCGGAAACTGGGAGTTGTCACAGGTCTCATTAGCTAAAAAGCGTTTTTAGTTTCAGGCTTATAACATGTGTTTCAAACATGGACCTAGTATACTAGGTCCACTGAAATATACTATAAGTGTATTTCAGTGACTAGGTCAATGGCATGGCTTCTAATTCTGTGGTCCATGGTTTTAAAATGTGCATACACCGTTGAGCTGTGCTGATTTTCATTTAGGCTGTTCAGCTACGTTACTAATTATTTTTTTCTTTGTACAGAGTTTTTCGTGCTGGCGATGATTGATCAAAGTCATAACGTATGTTCAATGTTGATCGGTCAATTTTTTTTTTTATCAGATATTATATAAATTTCAAAATATGACTGTTATATTAATCAATTTATTGATAATATATTTTTTATTTGTGTTTCATCCAAGCCAACAACCAATCACGTTCCGATAATTTTTAAACCAATCATCGCGTCCACGAAAAACTTTTTATATAGAAAAATTCTTACTACTCCGGAAGGGAATTGCAGCTCATTTACTCATCACAGTCCCACAAAGTTTGTGACAAATAATTAACAATGATAATCAATGGAAAATAAAGACATATCTAACAAAAAAAATAATGATTGATTTTCAGTCTCCTTAAGATTATATATTTGTATCGCATAGATTGTTGCTATCTTTATTATACGTTAAGCTTGCCTAGCCTTCTTCTTACAGTATGTATATAATAATAATATAATAATTATTATTAATAATTTATTAATAGTTTTTTTTGTGTTTCTGTTGTTTGTGTAACTGTACTGCTGGCTGTCTCACTCATTCACTGTGTTGTTCATTATTATGATTATTATTTATTTATTATTATTAAATTTTAATTAATAATGAATTAGTTAATTATTATTACTATTATTTATTATAATTAATTATTGTTATTTGTTATTATAATTATTTATTTATTATAATAATAAAAAATTATTATAGTAATAGTGTGCAGGATTTCACTGTGGGGGTGTGAGGTGGTAGCTCGGCCTACCTGCACAACCTCCCGAACTGTTATGGCGACTGTGTCTAGTATGCTAGCGATACAACCCTTCCACAGGTCGACTTAGTATACTGGAGAATGGTGGTCGACCATCTCAGTAACTAGTGAGCTGCCGGTTGCGTTAGCTGTTGTGTTGTGTGTGCAATGAGTTCGAACTTTGAAGGGCGAACTAGTTGAACTAGGTTCGGCCAGCAGAGGTTCGGCTGTCTTTTTGTAGTGCTGTGCAGAGGTCGAACATTGAAGGCGAAGTTAGTCAAAGCTAAGTTCGGCCAGCAGAGGTTCAGACTGATCTGCCTGTATATTACTACTCGAGTAATGGTGCGCAGTGAAGTTGATTGTATGTACAAAGAAACTTCTGAGAGTGTGCAAGCTGACTCTGACTTTATTGATTCAAACACTCACATTTATACAAGTAATTACATAACAGATCAAGTGATAAATAGTTAGACAAAAGGTAGCCACACCTAGCACAAACCATTGGCTAGCGTGGGCAAATAAAATACAAGAGGTGGTGCATCAGTGCATGCATGGTTACACTCACATGGTGTGCGTATAAGTTTGTGTGTTAAAGGAATAATTAAGATAAAAGACATAGAGTGATTTGCCCTAAAGCGCGGGCATAGAACGAGACAATATCTTTAGCATAGAACAGGACATAGACACGATGTAGCATAAGGTAAATAAGTATACATAGAGTTACTGTTTGTATAAGATGGCGCCGGTCCTCAACAATAGTTATAATAGTATTATTATTTATTTAGTTTATTATTATTTAACATGATGATGATGATAAATTTATTTACTAAATAAATAAATAGCTTAATTAATAACAAGAAATGATTATTATATTATTAGTATGTTATTATTGTTGTAATTTAATAATTAATACTAATGTTAGTTGTTGATAATTAATAATACAATAATAATGACCTTGCTAAGACAGCAGAAACACACAAAACTACTCATGCGCTGATATTAGACTTCAAAAAAGCATTCGACAAAGTACCACATGCTCTTCTATTGGAAAAACTGAGACAAATCCCCGATTTAAACCCCGGTTCTGACAAACTGAATTAAAGATTTTTTTACTGAAAGAACGCAGCACGTCGTATTGAAGGGCGAGTACTCAACTTCATGTGCAGTATCGTCTGGTGTACCACAGGGCTCGGTGCTGGGGCCGACCCTCTTTCTTCTGTACATCAATGACTTACCAGCCGCTGTTAACTGTAGAGTCAGCTTATATGCTGATGACACCTTACTATACCAAGAAGTCAATAATGACGATGAAATGGTAGCCTTCTAAGAGAACATTTAGTTCTGTAGAAAGGTGGTCACAACGATGGAAAATGCCTTTTAATTCTACTAAGTGTCATGCCATGTGTTTTGGACGAAATCCTAAACCTCAATTACATTACAAGCTTAGCTCCTCGCAAATTTCATGGGTGGAGAGCACCAAATATTTAGGCGTCATTCTTCAACACAATCTACATTTCGACCAACACATAGCCTTGAAAACTGAGAAAGCTAGTAAAATCTTGGGTGCGATCAAATATACACTCGGTACTGCCCCCAAGAACAGCCGACTGCTTGCATACACCAGTCTATCTAAACCCATTTTAGAATATGCCGATACATTGTGGGACCCTACCAACAAGGCTATCATAAACTCAATCGAAGGTGTTCAGAGTTGAGCTGTTAGATTTGTGAGTGGTCTGAAAGGTCGCGACAGTGTCAGTGAAGCCAGAGAACATTTAGGTCTCCCGACGTTAACGAGGCGCAGGCAAAACCATAGGGTAGCGTTGCTTACCAAAATCCTCCAAGACGATGAACGACACAGTGTACTCTCATCCAGTTATGATGAAATAATCAATAACAGATCTAAAACAACTATAGTCACACAAGCTGCTAGCCATGGAGAGCTCACTTCCATATATGCAACCTCCAGTACGCTTCACAACAGCTTTTTACGTAGAACTATACGTGACATGAGAGTGCTACCAGAAACCGTATAATCGTTAGACACCTACATGCTGTAACCATGTAATAACACTGTAGCACACTGTTCTCCTCCTGAGGCACTCCCCTTGCACCTAGTGATTTAGAGTGTCCTATCGTCACAGAGGTAATAGTATTAATTTTTTTTATTGATTATTTTTAAACGTTATAAGAAAGTTCTAAATAATAATTTTTATAATTATTTATTCTGAGAGAAAAAATAATTTTCAGGTAATAATCTATTTAAAGCTATGTTCATACTATACGATTCTCGGCCGAGTGGGCGGAGCCAAAAATCGGCTCGCAAGTGTGAACAGTGAGATCTTCAAGATTTCACAATCGGTGGCCGATTTTTTTTTCATCGGGCAATGATGGTTCTCTGTACGATTATCGGCCTGTCTAGCCAATCAACATCCACATCACAGCTTTTCAATTTAATGTTTTTTAAGAAACTTGCAGCTGCTTGATAATTATTATGGATTGAAGATTGAAGATGGATAAGGGTTATATATTACAATGGTGATTGATGATAGCTTGTATAAATCTCAGGCCACTGCGTGGAGACAACTCAATGTTATGTCAGTAATAAAGGATCGCCATTATACCAACATGCATATTATATGATCGTTGGTATAATGGTGATCGTTTGATAACTTATGTAACATTGAGTTGTCTCCACGCAGTGGCCTGAGATTTATATAAACATTAACTATGTCTGACACATAGACCATCAACAACACACACCATGTAAAAACGGAAAGCCAGGTTAAATTACTTGGTGTGGTGATAAATAACCATCTCAACTGTGGCTCACATATCACCTCTATCAAGAAAGCTGCTGATAAGAAATGCCATGGTTTGTTGATGCTGAAGAAATCTGGTGTGAATCGAGAAAGCCTTATTATGTTGTACAAATCCCAGATTATACCCACACTGACACATACCGCCGATGCCTGGTACCCATACACCACTTCCAGTCAGCAAGAGCAACTAGAAAGCTCTCAAAAGTCGACTCTTAGAATCATATTTCCTGAGCTTGAGCACTACCAACAGTGGCTGACAGCAGCTGATCTGCAGATGATATGTAGAAACCTGAACCATATTTGTCGAAAGTATGCCACCAAAGTCAAAAACGATACCACACACACCCTACACCAGATCATTCCAAAAAGGTCAGATGGTGTGCGCTTATCTCATCACCTCGGCACATCAAACATATATATACCAAAATCGTGTACTACTAAATGCGATGAGAATGTTCTGAGAAACCCAAAGTATCTCTTTAGTTAGATCTTGTTCTTTTAATAATTCATGTGATATCAAATTTTTCTTTTATTGTTGTTGCTTTCCTGGAGAGCTTTTTTATGCAACAAATTTTTACAGCTAAATTTTTACCACTGTATTTTGTGTATTTTTCTGTATACATTCCTTGATTGGAAGTAATACACACGTATCATATCATAAGCTATCATCGATCACCATTATATTATATAACCGTTATCCATCTTCCGTTATACGATCGTTGGCGGTATTGACTTACAACCTCCTCTTCCTAGCTAGTGTTAGTGCTGATAAAACTTCTGTTTGGCCAATACCCAGCCTATAGCGGTTGAGTATTTCAGAATTATTTTACACCCGGTTACTCAAAATGGCAATGAGCGAAAAAAATGGCGTAAAATTATCTAATTGTTTTTAATTACAATGCCAGTTTGTTACTAATCATACATTGGTGAGTGTGCTAGCAGCTTGTGTAAAATTCTCTTCAATCCTGGCAGATTGTCCTCAGCTCTATCAATGAGCAGGAGTTGTCTTATTAATGAGTATGTGGTTAACTTCTAGTCGCAAATAGCTGTCAACGTGTTTTCCACCAGGCTTTTAAATATCAAAGTTTGATGATGAAATTTTTTTTTCACACCTACATTTTACAAAAATCAGTCAGCAAAGGCTGAGTTGATAATTTTTTCCATTTTTGCTTTCTAGCCGTGGTGCTGACATAAGAAAAACCAAATAAATCAATACTATCGGATAGCTGTATAGCAAGTTGACATATTGTTAATGGGAGCCAGGATGGGGGTCTATCAAGTTGTGACTCGGGCTATCTCTAGTCTAAGTTCACCATTATCCAGAAATTAGAGATCATGGAAGCCACACCTCAAAGCTGTTTTGCGGAAAATACTAAAGTTTTATATGACAACTTTGTGTTTAATGTCATTAATGAAAGAAATAGTGAAATGAAGTATCAATATTTTCGTT
The DNA here is from genome assembly GCA_945261195.1 of Cryptosula pallasiana. Classification (NCBI taxonomy): domain Eukaryota; kingdom Metazoa; phylum Bryozoa; class Gymnolaemata; order Cheilostomatida; family Cryptosulidae; genus Cryptosula; species Cryptosula pallasiana. The sequence goes on from OX183135.1 coordinate 45,101,524, forward strand.
AAAAGGATAAGGGTGTTACTTCTCTGTGGGTACATTGAGGGGACTTTTAGGAACCTGGAGGGAATTTTATGAACTTGGGTGGGATCACTCCCAAAACTCCTCTGGGGAAAGCCATGGATATAGCACTGACATACGTACCATTGACATACGTGTCATTGACATATGTACCATTGACATATGTACCATTGACATACGTACCATTGACATATGTACCATTGACATACGTACCATTGACATACGTACCAGTGACATATGTATCAGTGTCATACGTACCATTGACATATGTATCAGTGACATACTTGTCTACCTCTTGCAGCTTGTTTGAGCTTTTATTATGGGTAAAAGCAGCAGCAGTAGCAGCAGCTCCTCTGATTCGTCTGACGATGAGAGGAAGAGATGGAAAAGGGAGCAGAAACGTCAGAAGAAAATAGTAAGTGTATTAGTACAGTATATACAATAGTAAGTGTATTAGTACAGTATATACAATAGTAAGTGTATTAGTACAGTATATACAATAGTAAGTGTATTAGTACAGGATATACAATAGTAAGTGTATGGGATAGTATTGGTTCATCTCTGCATGTCAATTGGCATTGCTTTCACTAGTTGAAGCTATCAGCTAAGTTTACCAAGCACCTGTATTATTTCTATGTATTGCAGGCCAAGTATGGGCCAGGTTACTATGACAACAAACAAAAGAAGCACGGAAAGAAAAACAAGCATGGCTACGGTGTAGTAAGTGAACTGTTGTTATACTCGAACTTCTCTGATCGATATTGTAGTAGCCACCTCTCTATCGATTTCACTGTGTGCGTGCGCACGTGTGTGTGCTGAGTGGTCTCCTCGTAAATGTGTGTATTTTAGAGTTGTCTGTCCTATATCATATATTGATCAGAGTTGTCTCTTCTGTGTTATGTGTAGTTAAGTGTTGTCTGTCTTGCATTGTATAAACAGTGAAGTTTGCGTAATTTAATTTTTAGGGTTAAAGAAATTAAGTTGAATTATACATAGTATTGAATTACACTGTCTTCAATGGAAAATCCTATAGGCAATTCTCTAATAGATGCTAACAGTTGGACAAATTGGCTTCCTATCAGTGAACAGCCACAAGAAATCATTGTTATTTATTATTCACAAAACTGTTTAATTTTGGCTAATAGTATAAGGTCTGATCATCAGGGTTTCTTACTGCTACAAAACTTCATCTACCAAAATGTCCCTAATATCTGCATTATCCAAGTTATTAGAGTTAGGCATTACAACGGATTACAAGAATTTCCCTCCCTCTTGTTGATAAGGTTGTGATTTCCATTCTAGACATCCGAAACAGGGGAAATTCATTTTACTGTATTTGACCATAGCAGTGTGTAAAAGTTCTGTTCATTAAATGTGGCGTGTCACCGGATTGAGACGAAATTCACTAGTCGGAGTTGTCTTTTCTTTAATGTCAAAGAGTACTAAATAGTCTCAACCAAAATACTAAAAATAATAAATTATTTCCTTTTCATTTTTTGTTGCATTTAAAAATCGTTATTTATTTACAATCTATTTTGTCTAATTTCTTTTCAGGCAAACAACGTGTAAGTCAGATTTGAAAATTATCGTCGTTCATTACAAGAACGGGTTCGAAAATGAAACTCTGGCGCTTTTTTCCTCACAAGTAAATTCTAACTGATAATAATTTGGATCTTGTAATATTATCGGTTTTAAAAATACTTTTTTCGACTGTAATATTCGTAGCTGTGGATGGATCACAAAGTTGGTGGCTCGAATCAAATCAGAATTAGATTGATTTGGATCAAATCAGATTCCTCGGAGATTCCAAATATTTATGAATCATTAATCAAATCACGCTTGTGGTGGTTGAGCACTCGTTGAACAATAAATAGCTGAAATGAGTACTTGACACAAATTAGAGCTTCAATGCTTGTGTGTGGCACATATTATGACAAAGTCTAGGCTAAAATACTATCAAACATTATTGTTGTGTAATCATTACTAATACAGTTGGTGCTTCATTTCAATATATAAATATAAATAATATAATATAAATAATATAAATATAAATAATATAAATATACATTGTACTCCGGGATCTCTTCAGGATTTTGTTTTTAGGGAGGGGATTGTATGAGGCTAAACAAAATTAACAAATTACCGCTCAATAATATTTATAAGTGGCAACCAGAAAATTGGTATTGAATCTCAAAGTAATGGAATGGTGGTTTATTATTAGGATGTTTTCAAAACTGATATTAATAATAATAATATTGAATGAATGTTTGACATTCATGGTTTCCTGACACTTGTTGTTCGTTGCATTTAATATTAACTGTGGCAAATCATTAAATAGTAATAAATAAATAATCATGAAATTCGACCATTACTGCTACTAACGTAAATAAATAAATTGGTACTAATAATTATTATTCTTGTTACCATAAGAAAATAGGTAGTAATTATTAATAAATTTGTTGTTCCTATTCGTATTCATGTATGAGCTACAGCAGCCAAAACAGTAGTCATGTATGATAATACTACAGTACCCGACATGGATAAGTTTCGTAATAATACTAACCAACTATAATTATTAGTCAAAACAAACAGGCGGAACAAGTTCAACAACAGTAGTCCATGATGTTGTTTAAAGTATAAAATCCAACCCATGATAATAATAATCATCATAATGAATAATTCATAATGATAAACATACAGTCACCGCAAAAAAAAATGTAGCCAAACCACAAATTTGAGAAGTAACCTAAAATAGATTTTGATACGATGTCGAGGTTTATTATTATATTGAAATGAAAGATCAGAATGATTAGCCCAGCATGATACACTGCATGAACTCAAATTTAACTGCTATATGATAGGGATTTTTATTGCGTATCAGTATAATTTAAACAGCAAGAACACGGAGACTGTGACAACTGTACACTTCATTGTCATCAGTGATTTTATTAGGTCTATGGTTTTTTCGGAAGGCGCAGGCGCTGTATCTTTAGTGTATGATTAAGTTATTTTAATACCATATGATTTGCAAATATTTGCACCAAATCAGAGATTTTGGCTGAATCACATCAACTCAGAGGAGACACCAAATCGAATCAAATCAGCGAATCACAAAAGATCAATTTTCGGGATTCAAATCGGATATTCGAATCACAGGATATTCTTATCACGGTGATTTGTCCACAGCTCTGGTAATATTGCTTTAGTTTTTTGAGACATTGACCATGTAATTTGTCACTTGAATGCCAGTGTGTACATAATAGCAAACCTATCAATAATAAATTAAAATGCTGACTCAACTAAAACATCTCCAAAAAATTTAAAAATCATTGCAAACCTCATTTTTTATGCCCTTTGAAGTCTGTGCATGATGACTATTGTTGGGATGTCCTCTTGTATACTGACGAGCCAAGTTTCTGCTACTCTGTTTTAAGGTTTTACATAAGTTGTTGCGTGTCTAGACAAAAATTGCGACAAGTCACCAACTATTGTGCTTGTACTACAAATGAAAATGATGAGAACACAACTCCGGAAAAAGTATTTTTGCTAAATCACTAGAAATAGATGAATTAGGTTTAATTCAGCCCAAAATCGTTGACATAGCACCTTTGAGGCTTGTCACTTTGGGCTTGAAAGCTTTAAAAATTTAATGAGAGATATTCAGAGATTTTTATGATCACTTGTGTGCTTCTGTCAAGTTTGATAGAAAGCCGTGAAGTTAAAACTTATCACCATTCAATGTGTTTTTTACCAAACCAGTATCAGCCATTCTTTAGTAAAAAAACTGCAAATTCTGACATAGAGTTGAAAATAGCTTTATTGACTTGATTTTCAGACCTGATTGTTACATTGAATTAACCAAACTATTCAGTTATACAAGATTGAATTGCGGGAGCAAGCTTCACTAAAGTTTACAGTAGCGAGTCCTTTATTATGTGTAGTTTGGCATTACTTGTCCTGTATGCTACATATTCTTGAGTTACTCGTTCCTTACTGTGTAATATCTAAAGTCGTCTGCCCTATATTGCGTGTGGTGTATTTGTTGTCTGTATTGCATGCCATTTAGAGTTGTCTGTTCTATATTGCATTTAGTTTAGAATTGTCTGTTCTATATTATATGTAATTTAGAGTTGCTTCACCATGAGTAAATTTGCCACGCAACTAGTAGTCTGTTACTGCTTGTAGCCAGGACAGTTTGCTGTGGGCACAGGGCCTGCTCCTTACGGTGCATACCCTACTGGTGCTCCAGGCGCTTACCCAGGGCAACAGCCAGGGTATCCTCCACAGAGTGGCTATCCTCCTGCAGGTGGTGCTGGCTACCCCCCTACCGGTGGCTACCCTGGATCCCAGCCAGGTTATCCCCCTACTGGTGAGTTTTCCAATCAGAGTTTTTTCTTGCAGAGAAGAGGCCAGTGTCATACGACGGCCATCTCGAGGGCCGTTCCTTTATCATTAAAGAACAAGCAACTGGTTAATTGCTAGTCATGTGGTTGCACACTGTTAGCAGTAGTAGTTGTAAATAGTAGTAGGCTTGATTCGTTGGCTCTGAATAAGCACGCTCATTCGTAGACTCTTTACCCAACTCAACTTGATTTATCTATTTTGGTTGATTTATGCCAAACAAATCGTCAGGGAGTTGTGCTCTCATTAATTCCATTTATAGTATAAGCACTACAGATGCTGACTTGTACGCAATTTATTTTTGATACACAGCAACTTATTTAAGGCCATAAAGTGGAGTTGCAAAGTTGTGCCTTGGTTGTATAGAAGGACCTCCCAAGAATAGTCCTTGCGCACAGACTTTCAAGAACATAAATAATAGGTTTGCCATTTTGTCAGTGTTTTTTTAACGTGTTTAGTCGAGTCAGCATTTTAATCTATCATTGATGGGTTAATTAATAGTATCGGTTATGTACGCTTTTATTGCTCCAAAGAGTGAGGTGCATGAGAATTGACAGCGGTTTGCCTAGATGCAGTTAGATTGTCGTAGCGAGAATAAGTAGGTGAGGTATCTGCTAGTTTTACCCATTAGAGCTCCACGTCACCTTGAGTCAAGGTTTTATACGCCTGTCATGTAAAGCAGTTTTGCTATTCTCTCACAGTTTGAGTCGTACAGCTTCTTCTCCCATGCCTGCTGGCACCATTCCAGGCCCTAGTTCATGCTTCAGTTTGTTTTTATATTTTTGTTTCATTACCATCCATTGTCGGTCTGTCCTGAGCCACCTAATTACAAGTTGTCCTCTCATGTTTAGTCACCATCTTACTGTACATATAAGTTGTGCTAGTGAGAACACAACTCCTTACAAGATGTAAGACTGGGTTTGTTGTAGGTGGCGCTGCTCCCTTTAGTGCGCCTGGCCAGTACCCACCTGGTGGACAAGGTTTCCCTACCCCTGGTAAGTAGGTCTAACAATTCACATGGTTTCACAGTTCTAGCTATATACTGTAGCTCAATGGCTACATAGTTCTATAGCTACATAGCTCAATAACTACAAAGCTCTATAGCTACATAGCTCAATAGCTACAAAGCTCTATAGCTACATAGCTTTATAGCTACAAAGCTCTATAGCTGCAAAACTGTATAGCTACATAGCTCTATAGCTACAAAGCTCTATAGCTACATAGCTCTATAGCTACAAAGCTCTATAGTTACAAATCTCTGTAGCTACAAAGCTCTGTAGCTACATAGTTACATAGCTCAATAGCTACAAAGCTCTGTAGCTACATAGCTCTATAGCTACAAAGATCTATAGCTACAGAGCTCTATAGCTACAAAGCTCTGTAGCTACAAAGCTCTATAGCTACAAAGCTCTATAGCTACAAAGCTCTATAGCTACATAGCTCTATAGCTACAAAGCTCTGTAGCTACATAGCTCTATAGCTACAAAGATCTATAGCTACAGAGCTCTATAGCTACAAAGCTCTGTAGCTACAAAGCTCTATAGCTACAAAGCTCTATAGCTACAAAGCTCTATAGCTACATAGCTCTATAGCTACAAAGCTCTGTAGCTACAAAGCTCTATAGCTACAAAGCTCTATAGCTACATAGCTCTATAGCTACAAAGCTCTATAGATGCCACTGCATTGCCACTGCATTAGTTGAGCAATGTTTAGATCGCACATTATGACAATGTCATCAGTATTACTTTCGGTAAAAAGTTTGATTAAAACAAAGACGTATAACATCGAAAGCCATCTTCACCAGAAACTATTTTGAGTATTTTGCTTTGAATGTCCTGTGCATTTTTTATTTGGAGTTGTATGCCCCCGTGTTATCTTAGCAACCCTTGAATGGTTTTCGTTGGATTATCGATGTGGTGTGCTGGTTTTTTGTGTCCCAAAACCCCTCCCACTAAACCGATTTTCCAATGGTAAGTAGGTAGAGTCACAGTCACTAGTAGGTAGAGTCACGTTCAATGGTAGGTAGAGTCACAGTCAATGGTAGGTAGAGTCGCAGTCACTAGTGGGTAGAGTCACAGTCACCAGTAGATAAGGTCACAGTCACTGGTAGGTAGAGTCGCAGTCACTATTGGGTAAAGCGAGTGTCACCTATCATCCATTTTATTTTCTAAATCATATTTGGAGATAATATGAATTCCAACATTCAAGGCTGACTTTAGTTTACAACTATTACTGGGCATACATAGATGCCTGCTATTCGTAAATTGTCTTCTCATGTCAAATCATGATTAAATTGTCAAATCAGTTTTTTTACAATTTGAAAGGTGAATTGATTTTTTTTGTGAAATCTTTTAGCCACAATCCTGTATCACTGATGGAGATTTCTTCTTCCACTAGTCTAATCTTAACCACAGCACTCTAAAAATCCAACTTTCTTGCTTAGACAGTACTTGTGTGTATGGTGGTCAAGAGTACACAACTCCTGACAAGGTGGAATAAATTTTTCAACTTGAAAAAAAAGAGGAAATGAATGATTGTTGGATATGGTCTTGTGTCGTACTAGTGTTTGGCACTGATGCTAGATCGTCTGTGTCAGTAATTTATACATAATTACATAGTAGTTAATAAATTAGTTCGTTGCTCTGTGAGAAAGAAGTAGAATACGCGGTAGCTGACACGCAAGAGGAAAAGGTCACCTCATCTATGGGTCATATCACAGCACAATTTTCTTGTGGTTGCTTAATGCCTTCATGTACATTCTTGGCGTAGAAGAATAAGGTGACCAAAGCCTGGATAATTTGGTTTGCAGGTGGCAACCAGTATCCGCCTCCACCTATATCTTACCCCGCGGCAGCTGGAAATCCCATCGGAGCACCACCTCCAGGGAGTTATCCTCCTCCAGCTGGTTACCCTCAGCAGCCCCCTCGATATTGACACTTGAGATAGAGCGGGCAGTGTGTCACCACACCATCTTTTATCTAGCTTCAGTTTCAAATGAATGACAATTCTGCTCTTACTGCATTATAAGCTAATGTGCTATATTTCTGTCTGTATATTATGTTTATCTTCTTGTTGTACTAGTTTTCTAAGACCTAATAAAGTTGTGAACTTATACATTGGCATATTGGATGTGCTTGTGCCTGCAGCATGTGTGTGTATTGTGTGTGTGTGTGTGTGTACTGTGTATGTGTGCGTACTGTGTATGTGTGCGTATTGTGTGTGTGCTGTGTATGTGTGTGTGCTGTGTATGTGCGTATATTGTGTATGTGTGTGTATTGTGTATGTGTGTGTACTGTGTGTGTACTGTGTATGTGTGTGTGCTGTGTATGTGTGTATATTGTGTGTGTATTGTGTATGTGTGCGTACTGTGTATGCGTGTGTATGTGTGTGTATTGTGTATGTGTGCATATTGTGTGTGTGCTGTGTATGTGTGCGTATTGTGTATGTGTGGGTGGTGTGTATGTGTGTGTATTGTGTGTGTACTGTGTATGTGTGAGCATTGTGTATGTATGTGTGCGTATTGTGAATGTGTGCGTATTGTATGTGTGTGCTTTCCCCTTGATGCCATACAACAGTGAGACATACTTACAGGTGGAGGCGGTGATTTAGGCTTTGGCGACTCTCCTGTACCTGCCCCACAGGCGGGGGGTTTCTCTGTGCCCCCTCCGGCTGGCTACGGAGCACCAACCTCTGCACCACCCGGTGGAATGGGATTTGATGGCAGCACTGGTGGATACCCAGCACAGCCAGGTAATGCTCTGGCCTCACAGCTGGTGCCGCGCGAGTGCCGGTAGTATCTAGTTTGCTGACAGCTTGTTATTGGCTACCAGTGATTAAACATGTCTAATGATGATTGTATAGGCTAATTAAACTGGCTCTCACATCTCTGCATTCTTCTTTGACCTAATGTACTGTTTACTCTAGTCTTGTTACCCATCTCCTCATTGACGTATAGACCTGGCCACCCTATGCACTCGCATGAGCCAACTCAGTGTGCAGTCTATGTGTACTGTGTGCGCACTCTCAAACACACAGCAACCATTCCCCCCTCAACGCGCTTAACTGCAGTGTATCTGTAATTGTTTATCTCAGAAAAAATGTAAATATCTAGTTTTCGTTTCATTTTTGTTTGACCTGCCGTGAACAGGTTGTTTGTGGCATCATCTTTGTTTGTTTCTGTGCGCTTACATGTATCTTTTTCTCATCATCGTAAATTCTGCCAAACTGTGACAATCGTCATATAACGTCAAACCAGCCGCTTACATTGAAAAGGTTGTCATTGTATTTGACATTGGTCAAGTACAACACTTTGTACTGCTTGTTGGATACGTTTCACTTTTAATGCCATCGCCAGTTATCCTATTCTTTCCTGTGTAATTGAGATGGTGAGTTTGGTGACAATTACATCGGACTATTGAGCTAATTGGTTTAGTTGCGCTCTAAGCTTAACAGAGCCTGGCTAGTGGCCAATAGTTCTTAAGGAAAGACAACTTCTAAAAAGTTGTGCATATAAGTTGGTCCGCATTTTCTGAAAAATTGCTTTTGACCTGTTCATCAATGTGTACTTTGAGGCATAAAATACTAGTGTGAACTGGCAGGTAAAATACTAGTATGAACTGGCAGGTAAAATACTAGTGTGAACACTTGCATGTGTACAGCCGATGTAGGTTTGGCTGAAACAATATTTTTTGTAACTTGACAGGTTATGGAGCTCCCATGTCCACCTATGCACCTCCTCCATTGTCCGCACCTGGAGGCTTCCAGCAACCACCTGCACAGGGTAGCTACCAACAACCACCTGCACAGGGTGGCTACCAACAACCACCTGCACAGGGTGGCTACCAACAACCCCCTGCACAGAGTGGCTATCAACAACCACCTGCACAGGGTAGCTACCAACAACCACCAGCACAGGGTGGCTACCAACAACCACCTGCACAGGGTGGCTACCAACAACCACCAGCACAGGGTGGCTACCAACAACCACCTGCACAGGGTGGCTACCAACAACCACCTGCACAGGGTGGCTATCAGCAACCACCTGGACAAGGCCATCCACCCCAGGGTAACCAGGTAATTGCTTTACACGAATCTTGGCTATGCTATTTTTTCTCTCTTGGTCTTATACGTGTTGAAAATGAGAAGCATTTGGAGTTATTTTCTCGCTATGTTTGTTTTGTGCATTCACTTAAAAGCTTAGGACGGGCTTTTCACGACGCACTTTGTGTAGAGTTGTTTTCTCATCAAGCATTGTAAAACTATTGAGAAAACTCACTGACGGCAACAAAAGTGCAATAGCTATGTAGAGGTCTATGGAGGTGTATGACAACTCGTTCGACAGAAGGGACTATCTGCATTATGATATTATATAGTATATTGCAGCAAGTAGTTTGTACCATTTTTGTTACTTTTTATTTTGTTTTTATTACTGCTGTTTAAAAAGGTTGTTTATGATTAGAGGTTCAAATGTGAATGCTTGATAGTCCCAGTCTGAATTAAAATTGGGCGGGTCTGGAGGCAGAGGAGGGATGGAGGTAGAGGAGGGCTGGAGGTGGAGGAGGGCTGGAGGTGGAGGAGGGCTGGAGGTAGAGGAGAGCCGGAGGTAGAGAAGGGATGGAGGTAGAGGAGAGATGGAGGTAGGCGAAGGCTGGAGGTAGAGGAGGGATGGAGGTAGAGGAAGGCGGGAGGTAGAGGAGGGCTGGAGGTGGAGGATGGATAGAGGTAGAGGAAGGCTGGAGGTAGAGGGATGTAGGTAGAGGAGAGATGGAGGTAGAGGAAGGCGGGAGGTCGAGGAGGGATGAAGGCAGAGGAGAGATGGAGGTAGAGGAGAGCCGGAGGTAGGCGAAGGCTGGAGGTAGAGGAGAGATGGAGGTAGAGGAAGGATGGAGGTAGAGGAGGTAAGGAGGGCTGGAGATAGAGGACGGCGGGAAGTCGAGGAGGGATGGAGGTAGAGAAGAGATGGAGGTCGAGGAGGGATGGAGGTAGGGGAGAGCCAGAGGTAGGAAAGGGATGCAGGTAGAGGAGAGCCAGAGGTAGGGACGGGATGGAGGTAGAGGAGAGATGGAGGTATGGGAGGGCTGGAGGTAGAGGAGGACTGGAGGTAGAGGAGAGATGGAGGTATGGGAGGGCTGGAGGTAGAGGAGGACTGGAGGTAGAGGAGAGATGGAGGTATGGGAGGGCTGGAGGTAGAGGAGGACTGGAGGTAGAGGAGAGATGGAGGTATGGGAGGGCTGGAGGTAGAGGAGGGATGGAGGTAGAGGAGGGCTGGAGGTAGAGGAGAGATTGAGGTAGAGCAGGGATGGAGGTAGAGGAGGGCTGGAGGTAGAGGGATGGAGGTAGAGAAGGGATGGAAGTAGAGGAGAGATGGAGGTAGAGGAGGGATGGAGGTAGAGGAGGGCTGGAGGTAGAGGAAAGATTGAGGTAGAGGAGGGATGGAGGTAGAGGAGAGCTGGAGGTAGAGGAGAGATTGAGGTAGAGGAGGGCTGGAGGTAGAACAGGTCTGGGGGTAGAGCAAGAGAGCATATATAAATATCACAGGTACCGTGAAGTAATTCAAAGTATAGCTGGTGATATAGCGTACAGTGGTTTATCATGCTGTAATATAGCTTATGGTAATATAACATACAGTGATATAAATCCTAGTAATAGCACATTCAGTACTACAACATTCAATAATACGACACGCTGTAAAATAGTAACATATAGTAATATAACATACAATAATATGACATACAGTAATATAACATACAATAATATGCTATACAGTAATATAACATACAGTAATATGGCATATAGTAATATAACATACAGTAATATAACATACAATAATATGACATACAGTAATATAACACAGTAATATAACACACAGTAATATGGCATATAGTAGTATAACATACAATAATATAACATACAATAATATAACATACAGTAATATAACATACAGTAATATAACATACAGTAATATAACATACAATAATATAACATACAATAATATAACATACAGTAATATAACATACAATAATATGACATACAGTAATATAACATACAATAATATGACATACAGTAATATAACACAGTAATATAACATACAGTAATATAACATACAGTAGTATAACATCGTGGTATAGTGCGTTGTGATAAAAATTTTCTCCTCTCTCATTCAGGCTACTGCGCAGCTGACTAAGGATTTCTCTAAGATGAGCACCATGGGCACTGCTGAGAGATTTGAGGGGACCGTTAAAGCAGCCCACCCGTTCAATGCAGAACAGGACTGTGAGGTTCTACGCAAGGCCATGAAAGGAATGGGTATGTATGTACTGATGTTTGTTCCCCCATCGCCTGTCTCCTCCTGTGTCATAAGATGATTGACAAGCAGGATGTGTAGCTTGTCTCTCAAAGGTGTCTACACCACGTTCTCTTCTCCTGCCTTGTCAATTAAATGTTCTGCAGTTTTGAAATGTTTTCTAACCGCTGGAATTTATCCTTGCATGTGTTTGCACTCCAGACACTGTGTCATAACAAGCATTATTTATTTCAGTATAAAACAAATGTGTTTATTTTATCTTATTTCGATGATGCAACACCAATAGGCTTTTTGCTACGATAACTGTTTCATACGCTCAACATGAATATCCTTGCCCACTTGTACGATGCTAAGGCCGCCTGTACGATGCTAAGGCCACCTGTACCATGCCATGCCTACCTGTACCATGCTAAGGCCACCTGTACCATGCTGAGCCCACCTGTACAATGCTAAGCCTACCTGTACGATGCTAAGCCTACGTGTACCACGCTAAGGCCACATGTACTATGCTAAGGCCACCTGTACCATGCCAAGCCTACCGGTACCATGCTAAGGCCACCTGTACCATGCTGAGCCCACCTGTACAATGCTAAGCCTACCTGTACGATGCTAAGCCTACGTGTACCACGCTAAGGCCACATGTACTATGCTAAGGCCACCTGTACCATGCTAAGGCCACCTTTACCATGCCAAGCCTACCTGTACCATGCTGAGCCCACCTGTACAATGCTAAGTCTACCTGTACCATGCTGAGCCCACCTGTACAATGCTAAGTCTACCTGTACAATGCTAAGGCCATCTGTACAATGCTAAGTCTACCTGTACAATGCTAAGCCTACCTGTACGATGCTAAGCCTACCTGTACCATGCTAAGCTCACCTGTACGATGCTAAGGCCACCTGTACCATGCTAAGTCTACCTGTACAATGCTAAGCCTACCTGTACGATGCTAAGCCTACCTGTACCATGCTAAGCTCACCTGTACGATGCTAAGCCTACCCGTATCATGCTAAGGCCACCTGTACGATGCTAAGGCCACCTGTACGATGCTAAGGCCACCTGTACCATGCTGAGCCCACCTGTACCATGCTGAGCCCACCTGTACCATGCTGAGTCCACCTGTACAATGCTAATGGGCCTGTCACACGAGCCAGTTTATCACTCTTATCCGTCACTCTGTCACGCAGGATGTTACATCCAGCGCAGGATGAAGCAGAACGGCCATGATCAATTTTTCATCCTGCTCGTCGTGCTGTGATTGGTTGATTTTTCAACCTACAGCGATTACGTGTAATAAAATTGTATAGGTCTTGGAATGCATAAAAGTTATAAATGATAACGGATCATAAAGTTGACATTAATAACTTAATAATGAATTAAACAATAATAATAAACTTAGCAATAAAGAAGGTTTCAATAAGAATAAATGTTATAAAAATAATCAGAAACAGGAAACTATATGGAACGCACTGAATATTAATCCTGCTCTTAATTGCTCGATCGAACACTACGTCCGTCATTTCATTTACCAGTCGGGCTCGTGTGGCATGCTATCCTTCGCCAGGTTCTGGCTACGGGTACGGAAAACAGGCTCGTGTGGCAAGTGCATAAGGGCGGGGTTCATAAGCTCACGATACAAGCTGTACATCGAATGCACTAAGGGCTCGTTCTCATGGCTGTCTGCAGGTACAGATGAGCAGGCTATTATAGAAGTGGTGAGGAACCGGTCCAATGCTCAGAGACAGCAGATCAAGAAGCTCTTCAAGACCATGTATGGTAAGGTGAGTACGGTGGGGTAGGTGTAAGGTAAGGTAGGTGTAAGGTAGGAGTAAGATGAGGTAGGTGTAAGGTAAGGTAGGTGTAAGGTAGGTGTAAGATAAGGTAGGTGTAAGGTAAGGTAGGTGTAAGGTAAGGTAGGTGTAAGGTAAGGTAGGTGCAAGGTGAGGTAGATGTAAGGTAAGGTAGGTGTGTAAGGTAACGTAGGTGTAAGGTAGGTGTAAGGTAAGGTAGGTGTAAGGTAAGGTAGGTGTAAGGTAAAGTAGGTGTAAGGTAAGGTGGGTGTAAGGTAGATGTAAGGTAAGGTAGGTGTAAGGTAAGGTAGGTGTAAGGTAAGGTAGGTGTAAGGTAAAGTAGGTGTAAGGTAAGGTGGGTGTAAGGTAGATGTAAGGTAAGGTAGGTGTAAGGTTAGGTAGATGTAAGGTAAGGTAGGTGTAAGGTAAGGTAGATGTAAGGTAGGGTAGGTGTAAGGTAGGGTAGGTGTAAGGTAAGGTAGGTGTAAGGTAAGGTAGGTGTAAGGTAGGTGTAAGGTAAGGTAGATATAAGGTAAGGTAGATATAAGGTAAGGTAGATGTAAGGTAAGGTAGGTGTAAGGTAAGGTAGGTGCAAGGTGAGGTAGATGTAAGGTAACGTAGGTGTAAGGTAAAGTAGGTGCAAGGTAAGGTGGGTGTAAGGTAGATGTAAGGTAAGGTAAGGTAGGTGTAAGGTAAGGTAGGTGTAAGGTAAGGTAGGTGTAAGGTAAGGTAGGTGTAAGGTAAGGTAGGTGTAAGGTAAGGTAGGTGTAAGGTAAGGTAGGGGTAAGGTAGGTGTAAGGTAAGGTAGATGTAAGGTAAGGTAGATGTAAGGTAAGGTAGATGTAAGGTAAGGTAGGTGTAAGGTAAGGTGGGTGTAAGGTAAGGTAGGTGCAAGGTGAGGTAGATGTAAGGTAAGGTAGGTGTAAGGTAAAGTAGGTGCAAGGTAAGGTGGGTGTAAGGTAGATGTAAGGTAAGGTAAGGTAGGTGTAAGGTAAGGTAGGTGTAAGGTAAGGTAGGTGTAAGGTAAGGTAGGTGTAAGGTAAGGTAGGTGTAAGGTAAGGTAGGTGTAAGGTAAGGTAGGGGTAAGGTAGGTGTAAGGTAAGGTAGATGTAAGGTAAGGTAGATGTAAGGTAAGGTAGATGTAAGGTAGGTGTAAGGTAAGGTAGGTGTAAGGTAGGTGTAAGATAAGGTAGGTGTAAGGTAAGGTAGGTGTAAGGTAAGGTAGGTGTAAGGTAAGGTAGGTGCAAGGTGAGGTAGATGTAAGGTAAGGTAGGTGTGTAAGGTAACGTAGGTGTAAGGTAGGTGTAAGGTAAGGTAGGTGTAAGGTAAGGTAGGTGTAAGGTAAAGTAGGTGTAAGGTAAGGTGGGTGTAAGGTAGATGTAAGGTAAGGTAGGTGTAAGGTAAGGTAGGTGTAAGGTAAGGTAGGTGTAAGGTAAAGTAGGTGTAAGGTAAGGTGGGTGTAAGGTAGATGTAAGGTAAGGTAGGTGTAAGGTTAGGTAGATGTAAGGTAAGGTAGGTGTAAGGTAAGGTAGATGTAAGGTAGGGTAGGTGTAAGGTAGGGTAGGTGTAAGGTAAGGTAGGTGTAAGGTAAGGTAGGTGTAAGGTAGGTGTAAGGTAAGGTAGATATAAGGTAAGGTAGATATAAGGTAAGGTAGATGTAAGGTAAGGTAGGTGTAAGGTAAGGTAGGTGCAAGGTGAGGTAGATGTAAGGTAAGGTAGGTGTAAGGTAAAGTAGGTGCAAGGTAAGGTGGGTGTAAGGTAGATGTAAGGTAAGGTAAGGTAGGTGTAAGGTAAGGTAGGTGTAAGGTAAGGTAGGTGTAAGGTAAGGTAGGTGTAAGGTAAGGTAGGTGTAAGGTAAGGTAGGGGTAAGGTAGGTGTAAGGTAAGGTAGATGTAAGGTAAGGTAGATGTAAGGTAAGGTAGATGTAAGGTAAGGTAGGTGTAAGGTAAGGTGGGTGTAAGGTAGGTGTAAGGTAAGGTAGATGTAAGGTAAGGTAGGTGTAAGGTAAGGTGGGTGGGTGTAAGGTAGATGTAAGGTAAGGTAGGTGTAAGAATACAGTATGGTGTACCCCTCACAAGATATGTGGGTACAGCCTGCAATGCGGTCCGACACACAATAGGCATTTTCGGATCAAGAACGTCCATGCCTTAAAAAAATTGGGACGGGAAAGTGTTTCCAAATGCAATCTTGACGTTCGTTCCTGGCATAATTTCTGTGAGTTGAACGTTTAAAAACGCAAATTTCTATATCAGGAGTTGTGTTCTTTTGTGGTAAATAGTCGCAAAAATCCGGAAACAAATGAAAAGATGGCCGCCCCCAAAAGACGTCAAGTTTTAATTATTTAAAAATCATCATCATTTTCTATCTATTTACTAACTAACAACAGAAGATAACAGTGATAAATAATTATTATAATAATAAACAATAATAATACTTCAATAAATAAAAAATAATTGTTATTACCATTCATAATAATATGTTGCATCTAAGCGAAAATGGTAGCTGCTGTAAAAGGGCTCGTATTATTCAAAAAACATTTGTTATAGCAGAACTGTACGTATTCAGAGCAAGAATGTCGTACAGTGAACAGCCCCCTGAACGGTAAAATCACCGCATAGAGTTCCAAAAGTCAGGTTTTGTACTCGCCGAAAAATTCGCCTGTTTTGGCATGAACTTTCTCGATCCAAAAATGCCTAATGTCATACATATGGGTTCACAACATTTACTGATGAGGTACCAAATAATAGCTTTCATAATAGATGTCTGTCTATGAGTGAGGAGTGTAGTGAGCCAGTAATACACGTGTACAAGCACATGTCACACACACAAACCAGTCTGCCCTGGCACCTCTCCAACTACCCCCCCCCCCCCTGTGTGTCTCTGATTAGAGTCAAATAGTTGTAAGCTTCAATTGCCCAATACGTGCTGCTGATGCACGTAGTTTGGACTGATTATTCACATGCACTGATAACATGCACAAACTGTTTGTGTTCAGCGAGCTCTGTCTTTGATTTCTACCCACGGTCAAAGAGCTCTTCATCTCAAATTCTGAGCTGCCAATTTGGCCATGTGCCAGCACATGACAGCATTATGTAATAGCCTCAAGTTACATTGGCTGTAGTCCAAATATTTTCGCTGTCTGTCCTTCCTACAATGGACAAGCTTGTCTAGACTATGACATTCCTCCCTTGAAGGCAATACATAGTACTAGCACTGTCACACTGTCACACTGTCCCATCTTGCTATGCTCCCTGTGGCCTGGTCTCATTGGTGTGTTTGTTTAACACTCAAATATTTGTTCAACTTTTGTAGGCTGTTGGTATCAAATATTAATGGATTAATAAACATTTCGTTAGCGTTATGCAATATAAGATTTTAACAGTTTCTCTTGCTCGTATCAGTTGAGCACATTTGGTGACATGCAGTTATGTTGGGTATGTTATCTAGCCCCCACCTCGCTACATCCTTAGTGGTGGCGCGAGTGAAAAATTCATGAGTCTTTTTCGAAAAGTTTGGAAATATTTGAATTATTTTGACTTTTTCAAATTATTTAGATGTGAAAATGTTTAAGGCTCAAAAGCTTTTTAGACTTTCCACAATTATAAGAATTATGTGTGGGATACTATACTAGCATACCTTTGACTAAATAACACAAAACAATGTCCTTTGTTCAACCAATAGTCTAAGTTGCCATTGTAATGTAAAATGTAAACAGACCCCCCCTAATCGCCAATTAATCCTCACAAGTTGGAATTAATCGCAATTGATTCCTAATGAGTTAATCATTTGAATTATTCATTCTAACCTGGAATGGTAGTGGTTGCATTGTATCGATGTATTTTAACTGTATAGCGTATATATATATGTATTGTGACTGTATAGCTCTATGTATTGCAACTGTATAAATCTTTATGTATTTTGGCTGTATAGCTCTATTTATTGTGACTGTATCGCTCTATGTATTGTGATTTTGTAGCTCTATGTATTGCGACTGTTTAACTCTATGTATTGCGATTGTTTAACTCTATGTATTGTGACTGTATAACTCTATGTATTTTGGCTGTATAAATCTATTTATTGTGACTTTATAGCTCTGTATACCTCTTTATAGCTCTATGTATCGTGATTGTTTAACTCTATGTATTACAAATTGTGAGTAAATGTTTCTATCCATAATTAATTGGGTGATTGGAAAGTTTATATTTCCGAGTGAGATGGTGGATTAGCACGTTTGATATGCACTCACCTGTGATTGATACAAGGTCAATGATTGTTAATATTGTCTATAGACATAGCTGATCTTATCTTACATTCAACATTGCACTGCATTTGTGTCAATTTGCATGGCCTGCCCTGCCCACTCACATACACCTTACCTACACCTCACATACACGTCATGTGAAGGGAAAATGGGAAATCCGTTAGCTGCTTGCTATGGAGATGACTTTCAGCAAATCTACATCAATTTTTCCAATCAATATCATCTGTTTGGTTTGTTCTTGGTGTTGCACCACCCCTTCTCTCCTCTCATGTGTATAACTCTATGTATAACTGTATATACAGTTATATATATAACTGTATGTATAACTCTGTGTACAATTTTATGTATAACGCTATGCGTAACTCTATGTATAACTGTGTACCTGTATAAGGAGTTGTCTGCCCACCATGTACATGTATTTTCCACTTATTAGGATCTCATCAAAGATCTGCAAGGGGAGCTGAGTGGTGACTTCAGAGAAACTATAATGGCTCTTTTTGAGGCAACTACTTACTATGACGCTTGGACCTTGAACAAGGCCATGGTGGTACGTCTATGACTATATGTGTTCGCATCATGGTGGTACGTGTATGACTATATGTGTTCGCATCATGGTGGTACGTCTATGACTATATGTGTTCGCATCATGGTGATACGTGTATGACTATATGTGTTCGCATCATGGTGGTATGTGTATGACTATATGTGTTCGCATCATGGTGGTACGTGTATGACTATATGTGTTCGCATCATGGTCATACGTGTATGACTATATGTGATAGCATCATGGTGGTACGTCTATGACTATATGTGTCCACATACGTGTATAAGTTGTCCACAGACGCATATAGGTTGCCCACATATTTGTATGTGTCCGCACGCGTGTAAGTGTCCACATAAATGTATAGTGTCCACATGTTATGTACGTATGCTGTTATATTCAGGGCCTGGGCACGAAGGAAGCTCCTCTAATAGAGATTCTCTGTACAAGAACAAATGCTGAGATTAAGGAGATAGTTAGGTGTTACAAGGAGCGTAAGTGTTATATCTAGTAACTAGTGTATAGTCTATACTATATATTATATCTAGTAACTAGCGTATAGTCTATACTATATTTTATATCTAGTAACTAGTGTATAGTCTATACTATATTTTATATCTAGTAACTAGTGTATAGTCTATACTGTGTTATATCTAGTAACTAGTGTATAGTCTATACTTTGTGTTATATCTAGTAACTAGTGTATAGTCTATACTTTGTGTTATATCTAGTAACTAGTGTATAGTCTATACTTTGTGTTATATCTAGTAACTAGCGTATAGTCTATACTTTGTGTTATATCTAGTAACTAGTGTATAGTCTATACTATGTGTTATATCTAGTAACTAGTGTATAGTCTATACTTTATGTTATATCTAGTAACTAGTGTATAGTCTATACTTTGTGTTATATCTAGTAACTAGTGTATAGTCTATACTTTGTGTTATATCTAGTAACTAGTGTATAGTCTATACTATATTTTATATCTAGTAACTAGTGTATAGTTTATACTGTGTTATATCTAGTAACTAGTGTATAGTCTATACTTTGTGTTATATCTAGTAACTAGTGTATAGTCTATACTTTGTGTTATATCTAGTAACTAGTGTATAGTCTATACTTTGTGTTATATCTAGTAACTAGTGTATAGTCTATACTTTGTGTTATATCTAGTAACTAGCGTATAGTCTATACTTTGTGTTATATCTAGTAACTAGTGTATAGTCTATACTATGTGTTATATCTAGTAACTAGTGTATAGTCTATACTTTATGTTATATCTAGTAACTAGTGTATAGTCTATACTTTGTGTTATATCTAGTAACTAGTGTATAGTCTATACTTTGTGTTATATCTAGTAACTAGTGTATAGTCTATACTTTGTGTTATATCTAGTAACTAGTGTATAGTCTATACTATGTGTTATATCTAGTAACTGGTGTATAGTCTATACTATCTATATATCTAGTAACTAGTGTATAGTCTATACTTTGTGTTATATCTAGTAACTAGTGTATAGTCTATACTTTATATTATATCTAGTAACTAGTGTATAGTCTATACTTTGTGTTATATCTAGTAACTAGTGTATAGTCTATACTATGTGTTATATCTAGTAACTGGTGTATAGTCTATACTATATATATATCTAGTAACTAGTGTATAGTCTATACTATGTGTTATATCTAGTAACTGGTGTATAGTCTATACTATCTATATATCTAGTAACTAGTGTATAGTCTATACTTTGTGTTATATCTAGTAACTAGTGTATAGTCTATACTATGTGTTATATCTAGTAACTAGTGTATAGTCTATACTTTATGTTATATCTAGTAACTAGTGTATAGTCTATACTTTGTGTTATATCTAGTAACTAGTGTATAGTCTATACTTTGTGTTATATCTAGTAACTAGTGTATAGTCTATACTATATTTTATATCTAGTAACTAGTGTATAGTTTATACTGTGTTATATCTAGTAACTAGTGTATAGTCTATACTTTGTGTTATATCTAGTAACTAGTGTATAGTCTATACTTTGTGTTATATCTAGTAACTAGTGTATAGTCTATACTTTGTGTTATATCTAGTAACTAGTGTATAGTCTATACTTTGTGTTATATCTAGTAACTAGCGTATAGTCTATACTTTGTGTTATATCTAGTAACTAGTGTATAGTCTATACTATGTGTTATATCTAGTAACTAGTGTATAGTCTATACTTTATGTTATATCTAGTAACTAGTGTATAGTCTATACTTTGTGTTATATCTAGTAACTAGTGTATAGTCTATACTTTGTGTTATATCTAGTAACTAGTGTATAGTCTATACTTTGTGTTATATCTAGTAACTAGTGTATAGTCTATACTATGTGTTATATCTAGTAACTGGTGTATAGTCTATACTATCTATATATCTAGTAACTAGTGTATAGTCTATACTTTGTGTTATATCTAGTAACTAGTGTATAGTCTATACTTTATATTATATCTAGTAACTAGTGTATAGTCTATACTTTGTGTTATATCTAGTAACTAGTGTATAGTCTATACTATGTGTTATATCTAGTAACTGGTGTATAGTCTATACTATATATATATCTAGTAACTAGTGTATAGTCTATACTTTGTATTATATCTTGTAAATTGTGAACTGTCCACCTCTGTTGTACTGTGCACTGCTATCATAAATTGTTACAGACTTTCGGCGAGATTTGGAAAAGGATATAGTAGGTGATACAAGTGGTCATTTCAAACGACTTTTGGTCTCCTGTTGCCAGGTGAGGTTCACATTTTACCATTCATGTGTATCTATTTGTGCGTCCGTGACGTATATGTCTATTTTTGGTATGCAAGTTATCTATATAGACAAATGTAAAAAAACAACTTCTTCCTGTCCTCTTCCACACTGTCTTCCCTTCTTTGCAATTGGTGAGGATATGCTAGTATATTGTATGTTATATCAGTTGTGTGTGTTGTAACTAGTATGTTGTATGTTATATCAGTTGTGTGTTGTAGCTAGTATATTGTGTGTTATATCAGTTGTGTGTTGTAACTAGTATATTGTATGTTATATCAGTTGGGTGTTGTAACTAGTATATTGTATGTTATATCAGTTGTGTGTGTTGTAGCTAGTATATTGTATGTTATATCAGTTGGGTGTGTTGTAACTAGTATATTGTATGTTATATCAGTTGTGTGTGTTGTAACTAGTATATTGTATGTTATATCAGTTGTGTGTGTTGTAACTAGTATGTTGTATGTTATATCAGTTGTGTGTGTTGTAGCTAGTAAATTGTGTGTTATATCAGTTGTGTGTGTTGTAGCTAGTATATTGTATGTTATATCAGTTGTGTGTGTTGTAGCTAGTATATTGTATGTTATATCAGTTGTGTGTTGTAACTAGTATGTTGTATGTTATATCAGTTATGTGTGTTGTAACTAGTATATTGTATGTTATAGCAGTTGTGTGTGTTGTAGCTAGTGTATTGTATGTTATATCAGTTGTGTGTTGTAACTAGTATATTGTATGTTATATCAGTTGTGTGTTGTAACTAGTATATTGTATGTTATATCAGTTGTGTGTTGTAACTAGTATGTTGTATGTTATATCAGTTGTGTGTGTTGTAGCTAGTATATTGTATGTTATATCAGTTGTGTGTTGTAGCTAGTATATTGTATGTTGGCATTACATCCTGTGTGTGTATGTCCTGTGTGTGTGTGCGTGCGTGCGTGCGTACTGTGTGCGTCCTGTGTGCGTACTGTGTGCGCAATGTGTGCGTAATGTGTGCGTACTGTGGGCGTAATGTGTGCGTCCTGTGTGTGTACTGTGCATGTACTGTGTGTGTCCTGTGTGTACTGTGTGTGTCCTGTGTGTACTGTGGGTGTACTGTGGGTGTACTGTGTGTGTCATGTGGGTGTACTGTGGGTGTACTGTGTGTGTACTATGTGTGTACTGTGGGTGTATGTACTGTGTATGTACTGTGTGTACTGTGTGTACTGTGTGTGTACTATGTGTATACTGTGTGTGTACTGTGGGTGTATGTACTGTGTGTACTGTGTGTACTGTGGGTGTACTGTGGGTGTACTGTGTGTGTACTGTGGGTGTACTGTGGGTGTACTGTGTGTGTACTGTGTGTGTACTATGTGTATACTGTGTGTGTACTGTGGGTGTACTGTATGTACTGTGTGTGTACTGTGTATGTACTGTGTGTACTGTGTGTGTACTGTGTATGTACTGTGTGTGTACTGCTAGATGCCTTTGGGTAGAAGGTGTTTACTACATGCATGTGATCAGTCTCTAGTAATCCCTTCCAATGACAGGCCATTCAACATTGTCACTAACTCATCAATGCTCTCCAATGCCTGCCGTCTAGTTTGGCAACTGATGCCCAGTTAATCAACAAACATTGAGTGTAAAACTAGCGTATGCAAATTGAACTCTGCTACGTGTAGGAATGCTTGCTATAAACTAGATTACTCCGGTACATTCTAGTATGAAATGCAATTGCATGCAGTTATGCCCGGTCCCCAGCATTACATGTTACATGCTAGCTACGAGTTGTGTGCCATGCCATGCCTATCTGAGAAGGGTGACTCCTTGGTATGCATAACACGTCTTTGGTTCATGAAGAAACATCAGTCGCTCAGGGACTATAAATATTGGAGTTGTCTCATCTAAGAAAGATAACTCTTTTAATAAAATAGTGTGTTATGTAAACCAGGTACATAACTGAAATCGGTTTGCCTAATACCACAAAATCATAAAATTTAATATATTTTGTTCTATTCATTATCTGCACATATTTTGCTTCAATTTCTATCTAAACAGCACCGTTATTGCCAGAGCAATCTTTCACATCATGTTGTGAGCGTAAAATACTGTCAGCTGTCATATATGCTGCTGTTCTAAATTATGGCATTATTTTTGCTCCATGTACATCTACCGAATAGCTACCGATTTGTGCTTGCCGATTGGAGATGACGCCAAGGTGTTTCCCCTATTTTTTCTTCATTTGCCATTCTCACGCAATACCGGTCGAACTCGCTGTATTCATATCATAGTTGGCAATAAAGTGCTTTCAAACAACAAAGACATGACGCTCAAAAACGACTTTTCGTTTATAAATAGCTGCACTTGAGAAACAGTTTTGTTGGAAGCATTAAAACCGCGAACAGTGATATGATTGGTCAAATCACGAATTGTCTACCGATTTTTTGATTCGCGTCCAAACCTGCCGATTGCCTCAAATCAAGCCTTACCGATTGTTTGGCGACTTATCGGAAACAGAAGTTGCAAAATCACCCAATCGGTAAGGCAAATCGGGAGCTAATCATTGGATGTAGCAGTAGCCACACCAGGAAGTGTTGTATCAACTCATCGTTCCTGATATGATTAGAGATGGTGTGTTGTGGCAATGTAGTTTGCTTAGCTAGCAAATAAAATTCACCTGCTGCCCCTGTCACAGCTACCCACCACTGGTGTACTACACAAACTGTATTAATCACATGAAACAATAAGATGATGATGTCACACAAGTTCTTGTATTCTCGGTAAATTTCCATTATGCAATAGTGCAGGATAGGTTTATTGGCTGAACAGAAGCAAGTTTTATATTAATAGTTAGCTGCCTCATTTTTGGCAGCAATTCTTGTGCCACAATAGTATGTGCAACCATATTGCGTAGGTGTGGTGTTTGATAGTAGCATAGGTGGTAGCGTAGGTGCTAGCGTAGGTGGTAGTACAAGTATAATATTGTATATAATTATATTTTATTTGTTGTATCTGGTCTGTGAGAGGTACGCTGATTTCTAAGCAAGTAATTGTGGTTATCATATCAACACATATATGTTATATACCCAGTAGTAGTCATGTATAGATATTCCATGTGTATATCTTTTGCTGGGCCAAGTTCAAATCTCAATAAACATTTCTATTTATCCATAAACACTGCTGCCAGTCTGCATCCAGTATTAACCTGCCAGCAACTGGCAGCTAAGCAGTCCTAGATTTTTGGAATTTTTTCCAGAGAATCGACTTGTTGCTATTGACCAATGAAATTTATAAACTTGTCATTTATATATTAACTTGCATGTGTTAGGTATAACTTTGTGACTTATTTAAAAAATTTATTCAAGATTAATCTTGTCTTCCTATTTATTGATCTTGATTAGTTGCAAATTTAATCTCCTGTGATACCTATAATTAGCTCCAATTTCCCAATATATAATTCAGATTTCATTGCGCTGGTTGAAAATTATAAGCACGGAATTGCATCATGGCCGGTTGGAATTCATTCTCAGTCAGAGACATGGTAAACTTGAAACATCACAAACAATAATAGCAATAATAAACAATGCCATTAAATAAAACAAAATTGCAACTGCCATGTTTACAAAAACAAAACCAAGATGTCACTACTAATGGCGATTAATTAAAAGATAGTTTTCATCGAGTTGTTTTTTATGGAAATTATTCGAGATAGTCGTAAAAATAACTCGATTAAATCGCAGCCTTAGTTGGATATAACTTTGTGAATGTTAAGTTATATGTGTTATATATATATAACTTTGTGAATGTTAAGTTGTATGTGTTATATATATAACTTTGTGAATGTTAAGTTATATGTGTGATATATATATATAACTTTGTGAATGTTAAGTTGTATGTGATATATATATATAACTTTGTGTTTTCTTCTAGGGCAACCGCGCTGAGTTGACACCTGCCCAGTGGAATGAGGTGTTCACCAAAGGCCCTGAGGCAGTGGTGGATAGAGCCTTGGCTAAGAAAGAGGCTGAGGAACTGTACAGAGCTGGGGAAAAGAAGATTGGCACGGATGAGTCTGCCTTCCTCAAGATTATGGCTCTCAGGCATTTCTACCAGCTGAGAGCCACCTTTGAAGAGTATGCTAAGGTTGGTTACCTCAGCCACCCGTACCAGTGCCTAATGCTTCAAGTGCCTAATGCTTCAAGTGCCTAATGCTAGTTGGAGGTTATGATATTGCCTTTTTGTGGACAGCCTCATCAGTGCTTTTTGTGAGGAGACAACTCTCCATTGATTTACTATGCTCTTCTCCAGTCTTGCCTGTTCTGGCCATAATGTTAGGCATACCTGAAGTTGTCCCTCCCTCACTCAAGATGTCTATTACGTGTCCCTCACTCAAGATGTCTATTACATGTCCCTCACTCAAGATATTTATTACATGTCCCTCACTCAAGATGTCTATTACATGTCCCTCACTCAAGATATTTATTACATGTCCCTCACTCAAGATGTCTATTACATGTCCCTCACTCAAGATGTCTATTACATGTCCCTCACTCAAGATGTCTATTACGTGTCCCTCACTCAAGATGTCTATTACATGTCCCTCACTCAAGATATTTATTACATGTCCCTCACTCAAGATGTCTATTACATGTCCCTCACTCAAGATATTTATTACATGTCCCTCACTCAAGATGTCTATTACATGTCCCTCACTCAAGATGTCTATTACATGTCCCTCACTCAAGATATTTATTACATGTCCCTCACTCAAGATGTCTATTACATGTCCCTCACTCAAGATATCTATTACATGTCCTTCACTCAAGATGTCTATTACATGTCCCTCACTCAAGATGTCTATTACATGTCCATCACTCAAGATGTTTATTACATGTCCATCACTCAAGATGTTTATTACATGTCCCTCACTCAAGATGTTTATTACATGTCCCTCACTCAAGATGTCTATTACATGTCCCTCACTCAAGATGTCTATTACATGTCCATCACTCAAGATGTCTATTACATGTCCTTCACTCAAGATGTCTATTACATGTCCCTCACTCAAGATGTCTATTACATGTCCCTCACTCAAGATGTCTATTACATGTCCCTCACTCAAGATGTCTATTACATGTCCCTCACTCAAGATGTCTATTACATGTCCCTCACTCAAGATGTCTATTACATGTCCCTCACTCAAGATGTCTATTACGTGTCCCTCACTCAAGATGTCTATTACATGTCCATCACTCAAGATGTCTATTACATGTCCTTCACTCAAGATGTCTATTACATGTCCATCACTCAAGATGTCTATTACATGTCCTTCACTCAAGATGTCTATTACATGTCCCTCACTCAAGATGTCTATTACATGTCCCTCACTCAAGATGTCTATTACATGTCCCTCACTCAAGATGTCTATTACATGTCCCTCACTCAAGATGTCTATTACATGTCCCTCACTCAAGATGTCTATTACATGTCCTTCACTCAAGATGTCTATTACATGTCCATCACTCAAGATGTCTATTACATGTCCCTCACTCAAGATGTCTATTACATGTCCCTCACTCAAGATGTCTATTACGTGTCCCTCACTCACTCAATATATCTACTAAGTTTTATCTCCCTACTTTTATGCCCCTTTTTTTAGCCCTGGTGCTATAGGCTTGGTAGTCGCCCACAGGCTATTCATTTGTTGGTATACTTTAGTAGTCAGTTGTAGCATATTTTCCCTCCCCTTCCTTATATCCCTCCATCAAGCAGTCAGTCAGGTAGTCAAGTCACTCAGTCGGTCACTCAGTCAGTCACTCAGTCTACACCTACAGTGGATGTTGTTGACCTCACACCAATGCCCTTCCGCTATTGCATTTCCTTGTTTAGCAGCTAGCCAGAGCCATCGCTAATATTTGTACTTGGCAATAATTCAAAA